>SRSM01000470.1:0-345800 GCA_019593545.1 Apocynum venetum
GGATTTATTTGGTCCCGAGGAACAAATGAGCCTTGGTGGAAAATTGTATGCTTTGTGATAGTTGATGACTTCTCTAGATTTACTTGGGTATTATTCTTGTTGGGCAAAGATGAAGCTTTTGGAGCTTTTGTCAAGTCTTTTAAACAAGTACAAAACACCATAGTTGCAACCTCTCCATTAGAAGTGATAATGGTAGAAATTTGCAATATTAATTCTTCACTAAACTTGTGTGATGAAATGATTTCTCACAATTTTTTCGTTGCTAAAACTCCTCAACAAAATGTGTCGTTGAAGAAAAATCGTACGTTACGGAAATGGCCCGTTCTATGCTATGTGAAAATAATTTGCCAAAGTATTTTTGGGAAGCTGTACACCCTCTTGCTATATTATAAATAGAGTGCTTCTTAGACCCCTTGTGAGAAACCCCCTATGAACTTATGTTTGGCAAACTCCTTCTATTTCTTACTCAAGGTCTTGGTTGTAATTGTTTTGTTTTAAACGTCAAAGACATCTTGGTAAGTTGATAAGAAATCCGATGAAGGTATATTCTTTGGCTATTCTTCAATAAGAAAAGCTTATCGTGTGTATAATAAGAACATGATTATTGAGAAGTTATTCATGTTGTTTTGATGAATCTAACATCTATTTGCCAAGAAAGTGAGATTGAAGGTGATATTCAGAAATACCTTTGAAGTCAATAAATAAGGATGCTGCTCAAACAATGAAAATCCTTCACACAAATCAAAGATGGAATAGAGAGTCCTTGAAATCAAGAATCTATCTCACTTGAAGAAGGAACAAGTGATGATCTTCAGAATGGAAATATGTTCACAACCATCCAAGGATCAAATCATTGGTGATCCAAATGAAAGGGTAAGACTAGAAGATTTTTACAAATTTTGTTGATGATTTTGCATTTTTATCTCATTTAGAACCTAGGACATTGATGAAGCTCTTAATGATATTTTTGGATTATTGCCATGCAAGATGAGTTAAATCAATTTGAAAGGAGCAAAGTATGGGAACTGTACCAGACCTTCAAATCTTACTATTATTGGTACAAATGGGTCTTTAGAAATAAACTGATGAACATGGTATTGTAACTAGAAATAAGGCTAGACTTGTTGCTCAAGGATATATAAGGAAGAAGGTATTGATTATGATGAGACCTTTGCTCCAGTGGCTAGATTAGAGTCCATTAGAATGTTACTTGGCATTTGCTTCCTTTAAAGGTTTAAAATTATTCAAATGGATGTCAAAAGTGCTTTCTTAAATGGTGTCATTCAAGAGAAGTGTATGTTGAACAACCTCCTGGTTTATTCATGAATCATATGTAAATCATGTCAAGCTCTCCAAAGCCTTATATGGTTTAAAGCAAGCACCAAGAGCTTGGTATGATAGACTCAGCATTTTCTTATTGAAAAAGGTTTTTCTAGAGGTATAGTTGATACTACTCTCTTTATTAAAATAAAGCTCATGATATTTTGATTGTTCAAATATATGTTGATGATATTATTTTCGGAGCTACTAATGAAAATATGTGCAAAGATTTCTCAGACTATGCAGGATGAATTTGAAATGAGCATGATGGGTGAGTTGACATTTTTCCTTGGATTACAAATTAAGCAAGCAAGGAAGGTACTTTCATTAACCAAGCCAAGTACACAAAGAATTACTGAAAGGTTTGGAATGGCTGATTCAAAGGAGATTGATACTCCTATGGCCACATCTATTAAATTAGACAAAGACGAGAATGGTAAGATGATGACCAAACTATATACAGAGGAATGATTGGTAGTCTTTTATTTCTGCTAGTAGACCTGATATTTTGTTCTGTTTGTCTATGTGCTAGATTTCAATCATCTCCTAGAGAATCTAATTTGATTGCTGTGAAACGTATCTTAGATACTTAAAGGGCGAATAGTTTTGGTTGTGGTATCCAAAATCTATGTCTTTTGAGCTAGTAGCATTACTGATGCAGATTATGCAGGTTGTAGAGTAGAACGTAAGAGTACTAGTGGTCACTGTCAATTTCTTGGTTACTCTTTAGTTTCTTTATGGTAAGTAAGACCAGCTTGTGCTCTCTCTCTACCACTGAAGCTGAATACATTTCTGCTGTAGTTGTTGTGCACAAGTTTTATGGATGAAACCACCTGCAAGATTATGGCTTGAACTTTGATTGTACCACTATCAACTGCGATAATACTAGTGCATAAATCTGACAAAGAATCCTATACAACTGCAAACTAAGCATATAGATATTAAAACATCATTTTTTACGTGATCATGTTTTAAAGGTGATATTGTTCTTGAGTTTGTTCCTACGGATGATCAATTAGCTGATATTTTCACAAAGCCTTTGGCTGAGAAAAGGTTTGTTTACTTAGAAACTTTTGGGCATTGGTACGTTTGATTTCTAACTTGTGCGTTTTTATGAAGTCTGTCAAATATATGCTTTTGTGCATTGTTTTGGATAACACCATTGGCAGGTGCGGTCGACCGCAAGCTAGAAAATAATCATCCACAGAACAGACAGTGGACTTGAGGATGATCATGACAGGATGACCGGTCGACCGCAGATTCAAAGTATCGACCGGAGAGGTTCCAGTGGACGTGCGGACGATACACTTATCAAATCGTCCGGTCGACCGCAGATTAAACACATCGACCGAAAATGTTCCAGAAAATTTGCGGACGACTCAAATTAAAACTTCCGGTCGACCGCAGATTAAATTTATCGACCGAAAATGTTCCCGAGTTACAAAAATCAAGGTGCGGACGATACTGCGGACGACGATCCGGTCGACCGCACATCTGTAGACCGTTACAAATATGCCTCTTTCGGACGCAACTTTTCATTTTCCAATCATCCCCACCTCTTCATTTATCAGCCGCAACTCTTCAAACTCTCATAACCCACGAACAATCCACCATAAATACACTTCATTTCTTCCCCAATTCATACATTCATCCTACATATCCTTGTTTGCTGCATTTGAAAACCCTAGAAATGGCAAAAACTCAAAGTGACAAGGGGAAAACACAAATGGTTCAAGATGTTCCAAAGAAGAAGAGAACCATGCAAGCTTCTTCTCAACTCTTCAGGAGCAAGCATCATGAGGATCGTTACAATGATTACCTCAAAAATCGTCAAGTAATTTCTGGGAGCACCATTGATAGGTATGAATTTCCCTTTGATAGAATTCTTACCTATATGGCTTGGCAAGGATGGGATAATATAATTGATCATGAAGAATCCTTGTATACTGATCTTGTATATCAGTTTTATGCTAATCTTGAAGAGGTATTAGAAAAGAAGGGAGAGACAACTATAAGGACTCTTTTTGTTTCAAGGGTCAATGGGATAGATATAAAATTTACTTCCATTGGTTTAGATGAAATCTTAGAGATACCTATAGATGGGATTGAGTATTTTAATACTCATCACAGAGTAAATCATAAGGATTTTTCTACTGAGGGTTTTGAGAAGATATTCACTAAAGGAAACTCTTTTGTAAACTTAGTCAAGAGAGAGGCCAATGTGTTTAGTTTTGAACATCGAATTCTTCATCATATGTGCACTAATATCTTCATCCCCACTGAAGGCCATAAGACTACTGTCACGTTTATGCATATGTTTCTTATGTATTTGTTGGTGAAGAGAATCCGGGTGGATTTTGGTTACATTATGGTACACCACATGATGGCTACCATTGAGAAGGGCAAAGGTGTTCCGAAAAGCTTACCCTATGGACGGTTATTAACCAAAGTTTTCCGCCATTTCAACGTCCCATTTCCAGAACTGAAGGGGACAAAACATGTGCCTAAGTTCAACTTTGCTTCTTTTAAAAGAATGCAAGCGTTATGTCTCAATGGTACATGGGATTTGAAGAAAAATATGACTTCGGAAGAGATCATTGTGGCAACAAAGGAGACAGCAAGGTTGATGGGAAAAGAACCACCGATAATTCTTCATGAAGACGACCTTTCTGGCGAAGGTGAAGACTCACAAGGAGTGAAAAGATCACTTCATCTAGATGAGGAAGAAGATGTTCCTCTTGAGGCTCCAGATTTGAAGAGGGCAAAAGGTAAAGAAAAAGTTGGAGAGGAAGATGTATCCACTCCAAAACCTGCCATTTGGGGTGCCCTGGAAGAAATCTCTTCTCAGATTGGCTCCATGTTTAGCACATTTGACAATCATTTCAAGACACTTCACTCCAAGATCGACGACCTGGCATCAAGGGTGGAGTACCATGGCATTGAGATCATCAACATCAAATTTCATCTAGAGGCACTACATGGCATTCAGGTTGACGTTTCTACACCACCACCTTCACATGATATGCCCCCGCCTGATGAGCAGCCTACTGGACCATCCTCTTCCACAGCAAAAGTTTATATGCGACGACCTAGGAGATAGTGTTTTTCTGCACTTATTGTACTTTTGTTTTATCCAGACAACTTATCTCTTGTTTGTATTCTTAACTCTATTTTTTATATATTTTTCCCCATGATGACTCCTTGGTAGTTGAGGGATCTTATTGTTTAAATTAACTTAGTTCTATCCTTTCTATCCATTCTTTTTGAATGATGACAAAAGGGGGAGAAAAACTACTGTTGATTGCAATATATAAATGTCGTGAAACTAACTTTTTTGTTTCAGGAATTTCTGAGATGAACTTAAATGCTCAAACTCATCAAAATCAAGAGAAAGGAGAAATAGCTCTAAAAGGTTAAGTATGGCTATCCTTGGTTTAAAGGTTATATATTTCTAAGTTTATGCTATATTGAGATTGAAGGAGAATGGGAATTGTGCGTTGGTGGCCGGGTTGGCTTTATGTGCGATTTTATGTGTTATCTCATCTCTTTTGCATTGTTGAGTTTGTATTGTGATATTGAATTTTATAAGAGTTACAAAGGAAACTCTGTCAAATTTTTTACAAAACTGATGTATATTGATAGGGGGAGCTTTATAAATGTTTTTATAGTCTATCTATATGCTCTTAAATCTGGAAGGAAGGAGGATACGGAGGTTGGTAGAAAAATAGGCTTCTTTAAGCCTATATAAGCTAGGAAGTGATCTCATATACTTACAATGAATACTTTCATTTTGAGATCCAATATTTATTCGAAAAATGTTACATTCTATATATTTCTTGATATCATCAAACTAAATGGTTATATGCTATATGTGATATCTTACAAGTACCTAGCATATTGTAAGGGGGAGCATTTTACAATGCTTGATACATATTCTATAAACTCTTCCTTACTTTGAATCCTTGCACTTAATTGTTATATTCATCACATTGCATCAATATTTGTCATCATCAAAAAGGGGGAGATTGAAAGCCTTAAAGCTTTTAATATCTTAGTTTTGATTAAATGACAAACATTGATAAGGACTAATGGCTTTATTGTATTAGTGATGATCTTTTAGGATTCATATATCTAATCCTTACAAGATCAAAGTTTCAAATCTTCAGGAAAGAGCTTTTGATGTCAAGCCTTGAAGATAAGCGTTTCTGGATTAGATAGGATCTAGAGGTGTAGCTTTAATTCTTTATTTATCTTTGGTTATCTCTAGGTCTATCCCTTTGAGTAATGAGTTCTATAGGTTGCTCAATAAGAGTGAAATGATTTTCAAAATGCATTTCATTTAGATAAAACATGAGTTGGGTATTTGAAATGATTTTCAAAATACATGCACAT
This sequence comes from Apocynum venetum, assembly GCA_019593545.1. Taxonomy (NCBI): domain Eukaryota; kingdom Viridiplantae; phylum Streptophyta; class Magnoliopsida; order Gentianales; family Apocynaceae; genus Apocynum; species Apocynum venetum. The sequence goes on from SRSM01000470.1 coordinate 5,713, forward strand.
ACTTCAAAATTCATAAAATATAGTTTGCAAACTCTTAGAGTTGTTTGGGAACTTGTTCTGCATAGTTTTAATGCATTTGTGGTCGACCTGACAAAAGTGTGGACGACCACAAATCATGCGGTCGACCCGACTTCTCAGAGTATCGTCCGCAGGCTGTCCAGAGTTCTCTGGAACACTTGCGGATGATGGAGCGGTCGACCGGACTTCTGAGCTCATCGTCCGCAGGCTGTCCAGAGTTCTCTGGAACATTTGCGGATGATGGTACGGACGACCCTCTTGATTTGCGGTCGACCGCACTTCTCCTGAGTGGGATTCAAACAGCCATTTTTATGACCGTTGGTGCATACATATAAATACCCAATCGTTTAAACAACTCAGATCAATTACTTTTTGAGCAAAAATCTGATCCTAACACTTCATAGAACCTCTGGAGATTATTTTGAAACCAAATCTTAACATTCATATTGTGAAATTCATCAAAGTGAGATTTATACAAAATCATTGGGGTTCTTGAGCAACTTACAAGAAAACATTACTCAAAGAGGTATTTATGCTTTACATTGATATATCTTCACATTAAGGTGATTTCATATATCAAACTCTTCTTATTCATATCTTGATTGATTTGTTCAAGGTTGCATTGAGCTTAAAACTCTAAGGGTTAGAGTGAGCCTTGAACCATAGAAAACTGTGTTTGTGTTAAGAGCTTCTTTTTCATTAATTGTTGTAATAGAGAAAGGTGTGTAGACAAGGTTATATTGTAAAACTCAAAGTGTTGAGTGAACCTTGGTTGGTTAAGAGGTTTATGTTGTAAAACCCTAAGGGAATTGGGTGAGCCTCTATTGTATTCTCTCTTACTATATTAGTGAAAGGTTTTGTGAAATCCTTGAGTAGATAGCTCAAGGTAGTGGATTAGGTTTTGTTGGATAAACCGAACCACTATAAATCTTTGTGTTCATTGCTTCTTTTCTTGAACTTATCTTTTCATACTTTGGTTGAACACCAAGTGTTTGATATTTGTTATCTTAGAAAGCTTGTTTAATTTAAATAAGGAAAAATCGGTTAAAACCTAATTCACCCCCCCCCCCTCTTAGGTTTTTCAATAACTCTAAGACTATACCTCTAGTTCCTATCTAATCCAATAAAAGCTAGTCTTCAAATCTTGATAGTCTTGACTTGTATACTTCCTTGAAGACTTGAAATCTTGTTGTTGCATGGATTAGATCATGAATCCAAAAACTCTATCACTTGTACAAATAAGACATTAGTCCTCATCAATGTTTGTCATTAATCAAAATTAAGACATTAAAAGCTTTAGGGCTTTCAATCTCCCCCTTTTTGATGATGACAAATATTGATGCAATGTGATAGGTAAAACAATTAAGTGCAAGGATTCAAAGTAAGAAAGAGTTTATAGAATATGTATCAAACATTGTAAAATGCTCCCCCTTACAATATGCTAGGTATTTGTAAGATATCACATATAGCATATAGCCAATTAGTTTGATGATATCAAGAAATTGAATGAAACAATTTTCGAACAATTATAGGATCTCAAGATGAAAAGATTCATTGTAAGTATATGAGATCACTTCCTAGCTTATATAGGCTTAAAGAAGCCTATTTTTCCACCAACCTCCGTATCCTCCTTCCTTCCAAATTTAAGAGCATATAGATAGACTATAAAAACATTTATAAAGCTCCCCCTATCAATATGCATCAATTTTGTAAAAAATTTGACAGAATTTCCTTTGTAACTCTTATAAAATTCAATATCACAATACAAACTCAACAATGCAAAAGAGATGAGATATATCACACAAAATCACATATGAGGCCAACTCGGCCGTTAACAACACAATTCTCATTCTCCTTCAATCTCAATATCTCAAAAACTTAGAAATACATAAATTTTAAACCAAAGATAGCCATACTTAACCTTTTAAAGTTATTTCTTCTTCTTTTTGATTTTGATGAACGTGATCGTCAAGTGCACTTCAAATACTTCAAGTTCCTCAAAATCTCTCCTTTTGTCATTTCTTCCCTTTTGTACATATTCTTGATTTTCCTCAAAAATTACTGAGCTTCAAGAATCTTTCTTTTGATGGTTTCTCCTCTTTGCATTAAATTCTCCCATTTTGTTGTAAGTATTCTTGATCTCCATTTTCCTGCAAAATGTTAGTTTCCAAAAGAATACAACACAAATATAACTCCTAAACATTTGCTATCAACACTTAGTTTTTCTCCCCCTTTGTCATCATTCAAAAAGAATGTGTATGAAGGATTAAAATAAGGTCAAAAGCAAATAATAAGATCTCTCAATATACCAAGGAGTCATTATGGGGAAATAATCAAACCAATAAACTACATTACTTAAAAATATACGACAAGAAGAGATCATAATGTAGCAGAAAACATATGAAAATAGTGCATTATAGATATAAAAAGAAAATGAAAGGTATAAAGATGATCCTCAAGTAGCCAAAGCTAGAGTGCGAGGCTTCGGAGCACAGACTTTAAACTGCAAAAATGATTATGTTGAAGAAGTGGTCTCTGGAATGATAATAGCTTCAACTGGTAGATCATCAATAGTAGTCACTACAGTGGTATCCTCTGAAATAATGGTGGAGGATGTATCAGCAGCAATAGATGGCTCAATACTACTTGATGACACAACAATAGGAGTAATAGGATTCTTTGTCATATATGTGGTCTTCTCATCAAAATGTGAAGAAATATCTATGTGGACTCCATATAATGCCTCAAGATGAGTAGATATATTGCCAACTTTGTGATGAAGAAACTTTACTCTTGATTTTGAACAACTTCTTCAAACACATCTTGGATTTTAGTATTAAACTTCTCAAAGATAATATCCATATTGTTTGAGAGATGCTCCAAATTATTCCACAAGACATCTTTTGTATGAGGAATAAAACCTATATTCCTCTTGCATCAAACATTTTCGTTCACTCAGTTTCTTTCTAATAGAAGTATCAAAAGGAGTTTCCTTTTCCTTTTTCCATTGATGTCTTCCCTTTCCTTATTCTTTCTCTGGTGGAAGTATCAAGTGATTAGCTTCTTCTTGACCAATTCCTTTCTCATGAATGCTCTTTCAAATAATAATGAGTACATTTTTACCCATCAATCTTGCGATTTCGGATAAGGCTTGGAGTAAATCTTCTTGAGATATTTTCTTTCTCAACTCCCAATCATCATTGAAACATAAGTCATGCACTATCTTGTATGCAACAAAATCACATTTATGAAGAAATCTCATGTCAACAACCTCAAGTAAAGATATTTCAAAATGTTTGAACACTCTTGAAAGCAACCTTCCATAAAGTAGGCTCTTTGCTATTTTCTTAGCCTTCTTAACAAAGAACGATATCCATAAGATAACCAAGATCTACTCATTTTCCTTTAAACATAATTAGCATAATAAACATGTGCAAATGAGTAATAGATGTCCTATGACCATCTATGAGTAAAAATATAGTAGTGCACATAAGACAAAGTATATTATGTTCAAGACTAAAAACAATAGATTCCCTTTTTGCAAAATTCACAAAAGATTCTTTATTTGTAAAAGCATGTTCAAAATCTTGAATGGAGAAAGCATAATAATGGCAAATTTTGGTGAGTAAAAAAAATGTAATCTCATCAATAGGAGCACTCAAAATATCATCAAAGTTATAGTAATTGAAATTTAAAACAATACCATATACTTTAGACACATAATATACAACTTGATATCCTTCAAGAATATTTTTCTCTAGATTAGCATAGCATTGAAGTATATAGTCATAATACATAGGCTCATCATACACAATAATATTATATCATCCTTCCTTAGCAACATACTTCAAGATATTTTCAAAAAGGAAACTTACTAGAATAGATGGTACTTTCAAAAATCACATTTCAAAGCTCGAGATAGTCATAGAATCAAATTTAATACTCCTTACTTGTGAATAAGGTAGTGTTGTTCTTCTTCTTCTTTGGTACCATTTGAGATTTGGTTGAACCACCTTTTGATCCAATATATTTATCCCTTGTTATTTCTTCTTTTGGACGATAGAATCAGTTTCTGCGGTTGACCGAACAATTTGATTGTTGTCTTCCGCAAGTTCTCTGCTTACTTTGCGGTCGACGAGTAGTAATCTGCGGTCGACCGAAAATTTGATATTGGTCGTCCGCAAGTCCTCTGTCTACTTTGCGGTCGATGGCTTGTACCATACGGTCGACCGAAGATTTTCTCGAGGTCTTCCGCAAGTCCACTGGCCATTCTTCGGATGATACTCCCATAAGATGCGGTCGACCGCACCTTCTTCAGGTGTCATTTGAAATATCTTCTAAGCAACTTATAATCAACCAAGAATCGTTGTTTTGATAATTAAATGAGCTATATAATGACAAACTCATTAGCAATTGTATATAAACACTCAATAGCTTTCTAAAAATAGAACCTTTTCTCGGCCAATGGATAAACACATCAATTTTAATAACAAAGATCACTCAAATATAATATCAACATAAATTTGAACAATTAAAATGTCATGCACTTTATTTTTAAAAATAGTGTAGTGTCTACTATTCATCTAGTCAATCCTTTTTCAATGAGAAAGGTACTAAGCCATTCATACTAAGCTCTTGAAGCAAGTTTCAAACCATATAAAGCTTTTGAAAGTATGTAAACATGATTTTCAAAAGATTCATGCACAAAATCAGGGGGTTGTTCAACATAAAATACCTATTGGATGTAACAAATATAGAAATGCATTCTTATCATCCATTTGAAATAATTTAAAACTTATAAAATATGCAAATGCAGGTAATATTCTAATGGACTCTAACATAGTAATTGGGGCGAAAATCTCATCATAATCAATTATATCTTTGAGCAACAAGTGTAGCCTTATTTCTAGTGACAAAGCCATGATCAACAAGTATGCTTCTAAAAATTCATTTTGTATCAATAATGATGTGATATGAAGGTTTAGGTACAAGTTCCCAAACTTTGCTCCTTTCAAATTGATTTAGCTCTTCAAAGATGACAATGATCCAAAAATCATCACTAATAGCCTCATCAATGTTCCTAGGTACTATATGAGATAATAATGCAAGATTATCAACACAAAATATAAAATGTCTTCTTGTTCTTACCCCTTCATTGGGATTACCAATGATTTGATCATTTGGATGATTATGGACGTATTTCCATTCCTTTGGAAGATCATGACTTATCTCTCCTTCACTTTGTGAGGTTGATTATTGAATGTCAATGATCTCTTCACTTTCATCCTTAGGTATTGAATGATTTTCATTTGATTGAACAATATCTTTGTTCGTTGACTCAATAAATAGCTATTGAAAATCACCTTCATTCTCATCTCTTGGCAAATAAATATTAGACTCATCAAATACAACATGAATAGCTTCATCAATAACCATAGTTCTTTTATTGTAAACACAAAAAGCTTTTCTATTTGAAGAGTAGCCAAGGAACATACCTTCATCGGATTTCTTGTCAAACTTACCAAGATTGTCTTTGACATTTAGAATAAACCATTTACAACCAAACACTTTAAAGTAGAAAATTGAAGGAGTTTTGTCAAATATAAGCTCATAAGGGGTTTTATTAACAAAGGATATAAGAAGCACTCTATTAACAATATAGCGAGAAGTATTCATAAATTCAAACCAAAAATATTTTTGCAAATAATTTTCACATAGTATGGAATATGCCATTTCTTGTAAAGTACGATTTTTCCTTTTATCAACACCATTTTGTTGAGGAACTTTTGCAATTGAAAAAATTGTGAGATAAATCATTTTCATCACATAATTTTGTAAAAATACTATTGCAAAACTCTCTACCATTATCACTTCCAATGAAGATAAGTTTGCAACTAATGGTGTTTTGTACTTGTTTAAAGAGCTTGACAAAAGCTTCAAAAACTTCATCTTTACTCAACAAGAATAATATCCAAGTAAATCTATAAAAATCATCAACAGTCACATAGACATATAGTTTGCCACCAATTCACATGGTTCTCATAGCATCAAATAAATCCATATGTACAAGTTCAAGAGGTTTTGAAGTAGACACATTTTCTTTGATTTGAAAGAACTCTTGACTTGTTTACATGCATCACAAATATGATCTTTCTCAAAATTAATGTTAGGCAAAAACTCTAACATACTGAAGTTTTGTAAAAATATGCAAAGTATATATGCTAATATGTCATAATTTACAATGACAAAGATATGCATCATCAACTTCTAAAGAAAGTCATATAACATTTTGTTCAACTAAATCATCAAAATAGATATCATACATATTTTCATTTCTTCACACTTGCAGATGATCATTCTTGAGCTTGCGGTCGACCAAAACGTTTCCTTGGATCGTCCGCAACCTTATTGTCCACTTAGTGGATGATCTATTTTTCCATGCGGTCGACCGAAACCTTCTCAAGGGTCGTCCGCAAGTTCACCAGAACTACCAGTCTTTACTTAAAGACAAAATCCACTTATATCATGATATTTATAGGATAATCAGTGTTTGTGAGAAACGTTTGTAAGAGAATTATATCAAACAATATGACAAGACAACTCAATTATCACAATATGCAATTAACATGTTTCGTGAGGAAATAATTTAGCATGAATAGCATATACAAAATACAAAAAACCAATTAGAAAATTTATCAAGTATTTGTATTGAAAACACATTTCAACCACATATAGCATTATGATCTAATTTACAAAATTCATAATCAAGAAATTCTTACTAAAGATTCAATCTCAAAAGAATGAATTTCTTCATGACCTTCATGAAGAACATTGTACCTTAGTATAGCATATTTGATCATGTGGATTGAGCAAATTCTCTTGACATGTTGTATTGCTCCTTCATGATCAAAATATTGAGTTACCTACAAAGAAGATGAAACTTTTGGTATCCAAGTGGCTTTGGATCCATGAAAATTAGTCGAATTTGTTTTGACAATCCAAATACTTTTTGCACCATTCTCGATTTTCTTCTTGGCATAACATATATTAACCTTATGGCCATACTTACCACAATAGGTACAACATATTCTTGATGACATATGAGTATGTGTGTGATGTGTATGATGTACTTTATGATGCAAATATGAGATATTCTTGTGTGATATATTTTTGTGTGTATGCAAGGCATCATCATGTGTATCAATAAAACCAATACCTCTCTTATCATTAGAGAATCTTTGAGCACCAAGTAATTTATTTAAATTATCTCTACCACATGTGAGTTTATGTAAGCTAACACTTAAATCATCTATTCTCAACTTCATAGCATCATAGTCACTCATCATGTCATTCAATTTCTTGTTTCTAATAACAAGATCATTATTAGCATTTTCAAGAAATTTGACCTTATCACATAGACCAATAATATTTTCATCAAGAGTCACTTTGGAAGAAAGCAATAAAGCATTTTCATCAAGTAATTTAGCATTTGCCAATAACAAATTCTCAACTTGACATTTCAAGAATTTATTCTTCTTGATGACTTTCTTCATTTCATAATAGAGATTAGCAACAAATTCATCTTGATCAAATATATCACAATTATCATTGCAATCATTTTCACTAATGTGTAAAGTTTGTGCGGTAGAAGTACTTACTTCATCTTCAAGAGCCATAAGACAAGTGTTTGCAACTTTGGATTGATCGTTTTCTTCATTTTCACTTTCTTCTTGATTTGATGTGCATGTCAATCCTTCATGTGCAACTTCAAGTAATCTCCACATTTCATATGCGGAACTACAACCACATACTCTATTGTATTCATCTAAATCAAGAGCACAACAAAGAATATTCATAGCAATAAAGTTTGAAGTCATTTTCTTTTTATCCTCTTCATCAAACTCATTAAGAGTTTTCTCAACACTTTTTCCCTTTACAATCTTAGAGGGAACATAAGGACCATTTATAACAATATTCCATAAATCAAAATCAATGGAGGAAATATAAATATGAATTCTATCTTTCCATAAAGTGTAGTTATAGCCATTCAACAAAGGTGGTCTACTAGTAGAGTAACCCTCACTTATGATATTGTTGTCTATATGAGCCATAAGATCTTTACTTCTAGGTGATTAAACCTTAAACAAGAAGACCTGCTCTGATACCAATTGAAAAACCTAAGAGGGGGGGTGAATTAGGTTTTTATCCGATTTTTCAACCTAATTCAATAAAACACCTCTTTGACAACAAATATCAAACACTTGGTGTGCTAGTTGTGTGAGAAATAATGTGTTCAAGTAAAATGCAGAAATTAGAGCAATGAACACAATGATTTATAGTGGTTCGGTTTATCCAACAAAACCTAATCCACTACCTTGAGTTACCTACTCAAGGATTTATCAAATCCCTTCACTAATCAAATAAATGAGATTACAAAAGAGGCTCACCCAATTCACCTTAGGGTTTTACAAATAACCTCTCAAACCAATCAAGGCTAACTCAACCCTTGAGTTTTACAACACAACCTTGATTATACAATAATCCCACCACTCTCCTTAGTGAATCCTAACACAACAATTCAATTCAAGGTTCACCCAAAGGTTTTACAAACAAACCTTGAATACAAAACAACCTACACAAGGCTCACCCTAACACTTAGGGTTTTATGCTACTTGCAACCTTGATACAATTACAATCAATAATAAAAGATAGAGAGTTTGATAGATATCACCTTAATGTGAAGATATATCAATTTGAATCACAATCACCTCTTTGAGTAATGGCTTGTCAAGATTGCTCAAAATACACCTTTGAATGTAAAAACCCTTCCTTAATGATTTTAACAAGATTGATGTTTTGAAAGGGTTTTGGAATGTTTCTAAGATGTTATAGGATCAAGATATATAATGTTTTTGCTCAAAAAATCTTCCTAGAAAGAAATCCAAAGGTTTTGGTATTTAAAGGTTTGTTCCCAACGGTCAAAAATGAAGCTGTTGGAAACCCACTCAGGAAGTGCGGTCGACCGCAAATCAGACTTGGTCGTCCGCACTATCATCCTCAAGTTCACTGGACAACCACCGGATGATGATTTTTCATCCTCCGGTCGACCGGACTTCATTTGCGGTCGACCTCACTTCACCTGCGGTCGACCTCATGGTCGTCCACAGCTTGGCAGATGAACAAATTTGACAGCACATGCATCCACAAGATAAACTAACTTATGGACGATACCTGGACCACTTTAGGTCGACTGAAACATGTTTATTTGTGTATTAACAATACTCTAACACACAAATGATGATTTCAATCAACCATATAAGTTATGGTATCAATCAAACAAGAGTTTATGAACCATATAAGTTTTGAAATCAAGATGCATGGTTTTCGAAATACCAAAACATATTTTAACATAAAAAACATTTTGAAATAGCGTTTTAAGTTCATAGAGCAACCTTTAGAAACCATTACTCAATTAGAGGTAGAACTAGAGATATCAAAATATATAACTCTAAGACTATACCTCTAGTTCCTATCTAATCCAATAAAAGCTAGTCTTCAAATCTTGATAGTCTTGACTTGTATACTTCCTTGAAGACTTGAAATCTTGTTGTTGCATGGATTAGATCATGAATCCAAAAACTCTATCACTTGTACAAATAAGACATTAGTCCTCATCAATGTTTGTCATTAATCAAAATTAAGACATTAAAAGCTTTAGGGCTTTCACAACCTATGTAATATTTTCTTTTCAACATAGACAATGAGAGTAACTAAATGGGATTACACAAGCGCACATAAATGAACTGCATGAAGAATAAATAAATAGAAGCAATGATTTCATTAGATATCTTACAACTAGAATATGTGAATCGGGACCATTATAGAGCCTAAGTTTAATAAAAACAAAAAGGTAAATGCAACTTTGTCTCATAAAAGATGTAAACAGAGGGCAGGTCCAAGAACTAGATTATCAAATTTCTTGAGTTTTCATATCTGCATTTCTTTTGTAACTGGCTGCAAATGCAACTCCATAACTGATAATTATAGAGATTCCATAGCGCAATAGTCACTCAAATAATTGAAACAAAATTTTAAAAGACCAGTTGTGCAATTGAAGGATAACCAAATGGGTAACAAGGAAAAGAATGGCAAAGTTTCACCTGAAGGTAAAGTGGAAAGAGAAAGACCAGCAGAGACACACACACACACTCAAGGAAAATAAAAATCAATAATTGTATGATCTCAGTAAAGACAGAAAAAATTACGAAAGTTTCATGATTTGAGAGTACGCTGTATCTTGAGACACCGATTTTTCTTGGAAAATATAATATTCAGCAACTATGGCTAAGGAAATCTATCATTGCTGGAGGGACTTAATCTGTAAATCTGGGATTGAACTTAACAAATTGTCAAATAGAGTTAGCATGTGGCTTGTGATGTAAGCCTCATATGTTGTACTTCAGAAAACTAGTAAGAGCAGGAACTGTAATATCAGAATTATTCTAAGCCACATATAAGGCAAACAGGACTAACAAGAAATTCTGATTTAGCAAGAAAGAAGATAAATCTAAACCTAATTGATGCATTCTTTTTCATCCTCAAGTTTTATAAGAACCATCTTTAGCATAAGTCGTACGTTAAGTACATTTTATCCTTTTACATGTTTGGTGGCCTTATTCACAAGGAATCATCAAAACTAGGGAACTAAATCTTAATCAGTATTGAGATACATACTAAGACTTGTATGAATATTAGATGGAGAATTTTCGGCACTGTTTCGATACTCTGATAGATTTCATCAAGAAAAAAGAATGGGAAGAGGAATGAACTTGTATTACTCATTGATCAGAAAGCGAGAAAATCATATAAAATCAAACGTCAAGAATTGGAAAAAGACCATCAGTACAGTAGCCAAACTCCCGCCCCAAGAAGAGGAACTTAAGGAAGAATGACCAACATAGTGAAGGAACAAAACATTTAACAACAGACGGTGTCCCATGAAAATTTTGGCCACTAATGGATCAAGGTGAACCCCATCCACCACCACCAGGAGTAAATATCTGAAGAATATCACCAGCCTGCACCTCAATAGTGTTCTTCCCTCCAAGATATACCCTGCGTTTATCTTTTGTAACAAGAAAATTACTGCCTCGAGCACCGCCTTTTCCCCCTCTCAATCCCCTTGGAGCATGTACACGCCTTTCTGAAAGAATACTCACAACAACAGGGCATCTGAATTCAATCTCCCTCACAAGCCCATCACCTCCTCTATGAAGTCCAGCGCCTCCACTATTTTCTCTTAATCCAAACCTGTGCAGCAGAACTGGATACCTCTGCTCAAAAATCTCTGGATCTGTCATGCGAGTATTTGTCATATGGCATTGGACACCACTGGTTCCATCCCAACTGGGGCCAGCCCCGCTCCCTCCTCCAATTGTTTCATAGTACCCAAATGTGTCATCCCCAAAGGTTAAATTGTTCATGCAACCTTGAGAACAAGCACAAGCCTGAAATGCAGTAAGAATCACATCAGTAATCCTCTGAGACGTAAGGACATTGCCACCCACTACTGCAGCTTTATCACTTGGGGAGAGAAATGACCCAGGGGGTACATATATTTTAACTGGAGCCAAACATCCTTGATTCAGTGGAATATCAACGTTAATCAAGCAGCGGAGACAGTAAATGACTGCTGCAGCTGTAACTGCTTCAGGTGCATTCCAATTACCATAAACTTCTGGGCTTGTACCAGTAAAATCAAAAAATGCTTCACCCTTCTTGCTATCAATAGTGAGCTTCAAATGTATAACAGATCCATCATCCATGTAATCTTCTTCTTCAATGGTCACTGAAGCTTCGCTCCCTGATTTGGGCACTGAAACTCTAGAAGCAACTGATTTGAGCATTTCTCTTACAGCTTCCTCTGCATTATCCTGTACATAATACATATATGCCTGGACTATCTCTAAACCATACTGCTCAATGAGCTCCTTAATAAGAGTAATTCCTCTTTGATTTGCAGCTATTTGTGCATGAAGATCTGATAAGTTATCTTGAAGCTTCCGTGTTCCTGGTATATTACAAGCAGAATCATCAAAACTTGGAAAACAAAGAAGTTTGATAATTCCTTCTTCTTGGAAAACTCCTTTCTTTACAAGCTTGAATGCTTTTATTGCAGCTCCTTCTTCCCATATAGCCTTGGAAAAAGGGGGCATACTTCCAGGAGTAATTCCTCCAATCTCTGCATGGTGCCCTCTACTTGCAACAAAGAATACCAATTTCCCATTATCAAAAACAGGTGTAATAACAGTAATATCAGGTAAGTGACTACCTCCAGCACTAGGATGATTGGTTACCAGAACATCTCCTTCAGTCAAGTTGTTACCCCAGTACTTCAATTGCCAACAAACACTACTAGACATGGCTCCCAAGTGAACAGGCACATGAGGGGCATTTGCAACTAGGCCGCCATCAGGACCAAATATAGCACAAGAGAAATCCAGACGCTCCTTAATATTTGTTGAAATGGAAGTTCTCTGCAGTGTACGACCCATCTGTTCTGCTATTCCCATAAACCTGTTATTGAAGATGGAGAGCTGCACAACATCTGCAACTTTTCCAGCTTCCTTAGCAGCTTCTGATGTGGACTCAATCTCAATTTTTATGTTGCCATACTTTGTAATCAATGCTTTACAGTTAGGTTCTATGATTACAGTGCTGTTACCATTCATGATAATTGCAGGGCCAAGCATAACATGCCCATAGCCGAGATTTTCAAGCTTAAACAATGGTGTATCCTTCCAGCCACTGCCAAAGTAAACCTTGTAGTGACGTTCAAATTTAGGGGCAGCTCTAGCAGCTTCTAAGGCCCGTGGCTTTAGTATATTTGTAACTCCAATTCCTCGAACTCTTACGTCACATATAAGTATATTCCTGTTTTGAAGTTTAAATCCATATTCTCGCTGGAATAACTTAACAAATTCAACAGCATAATCACCTTTAGATCCATCTTCATTAATAGGGCTCTTAACCATGATTGCAGTATCCGTACCTTCATACCTCAAATTTAGATATGCTTCAGTTTTGATGTTTTCATCTTTAAATCCTTGCTCCTGCAACTTCTGCTTTACTGCCTTCAACAGGTTTGATTCCCTGCAAGAGGCCTCAAGCAAAGAGTCTGGGCCATAAACAGCAGAATATGGCTCCTGCAGCTCCTCTAAAACATCTGCCAACCCCATGCCATATGCACTCAAAATACCACAGAATTTGTGAATCAGTACCTCCTTCATGCCCAATGATCTAGCTATTGCACAGGCATGTTGAGGTCCAGCGCCCCCAAAGCAAGCAAGAGCATGATTGCTTGTTTCATGACCCTTCATTTCAGTCAACTGCCTTATTGGGCGGCACATTGTCTCATTGGCAACGTTCACAAATCCCAGTGCAATCTCCTCCACAGTCATATCCTTCACTAAGGGATCCTGGTTCTTGCGATAAGCATTAATTTGTTTTGCAAGTTCATCAAATTTGCTCCTACAAACATTAATATCTAATGGTTGATCTTCATTAGGACCAAAAATGGATGGAAAATAATCTGGAATTATATATCCTAATAAAAGATTTGCATCTGTTACAGACAACTCTCCTCCTTTACGGTAACAAACCGGTCCTGGATGTGCACCCACAGACTCTGGTCCCACTCTGAAAGCTCCAAACTGAAACTTCAGTTTTGAGCCCCCACCAGCAGCAACAGTATTTATGTCAAGCTGAGGTGCTTGGATTATCGCTCCAGCAATCTGTGTTTCTATGACCTGTTCATAAGTACCAGCATATCTACTGACATCTGTGGATGTACCACCCATATCAAAACCAATTAGGGGCTTCTCTGTTTCAAGCCCATAAAGAGTCTGTGAATAACCAACTACACCACCTGCAGGACCTGACAAAAGTGCTTTGTGGCCAGAAAATCTACTCTCAGGTGCTAATCCTCCATCCGATTGCATGAACAAAACATTCAACTTCCCCAGGCTATCATTAAATTTGGACATAAATCCAGATAAATATTCTTTAATGACTGGAGTGAGGTATGCGTCCACACTTGCAGTGAGACCCCTAGGAACAGCTCGAACCATAGGAGTCAAGGCTGAAGATAAAGAAACGTGTCTGAACCCCAAGTCCAAAGCTAACCGCTCTACAGAAGCTTCATGATTTGGGAAAGTATATGAATGCATTAAGACAACAGCTAAGCAGCTGATCCCTTTTTGGAGCAATCCTTTGAGAGAAGGTCTCAAAGCTTCCTCATTGAGGGGCTTTGTAACCCTCACAAGCTCGCCAGAAACACCTTTAACTATAAGTGCAGAAGAATCTGAGCTTACAGTTTGATCATTAAGAACAAGCTCAACTCTCTCATCAACCTCAATGACCTCCTCATAAAGATTGGAAGGTTTTGACACGGTGAGGTCAAAGATATTGGGACGAGCCTGGTTGCCAATCTGCAGTAGATCCCTGAAGCCCTTGCTCACACATAGTGCAATTCTCTCCCCTTTCCTCTCTAGTAATGCATTTGTTGCCACAGTTGTTCCCATTCTTATCCACTCTATTTTATCTGTGGGCACTTTTGAGCTACGTGGAATTTTCACCCCAGTATATTCTTCCAAAATCCTCCTAATTCCTTCAACTGGAGCATCCTCATAATTAGATGGATCAACTGAGAGCAGCTTCATAACTCGGCCCTCAGAATGGCCAGGAATTTCAGCATAGATGTCAGTAAATGTGCCACCTCTGTCAATGCAAAACCTAAGCTTCTGTCCTTCAACACACCCCATTTTTCCTGTGCTTCAAAAGAGAAGTGGTGCAGCAATTATGACTTTTGCAACCTGTGAGAGAATGTTAAAAGTGATGGCCACAATAGGCATTAAGTACAATCCAACAATTTAAAACAGAATGATATAAAGTGGGGGATCATTCACCACTGCAAGTTCCTATGGAAAAGAAGATAGGAAACTGGAAATTGAAGATAAAAAACGCAGAGCATAATCAGAAGCTTATCCTCTCTAAGAAAATTTTAAAAAACAATTATTAAAAAAAACCCCAGACACAGAGAAAAAGTAACTTACATAGACATACATCAACAGTAACTACACAATAAATGGGAGTGACAGAGAAAGCTCAGTAATATCAACAATAATATTATTCCTCAAAAAAAAAAACAAATATCAACAATAATAAATTGAAAGCAGTAACTCCAATAGTACAAATACACATTCAATACTTAAAAATTTCTACAATAAGAAGAAAATGAAAACCAAAAAATAATACTATAAAACAACAAATTTAAGTAAGCATATAATCCAAGAACAAAAAGAAGGAACAGAGAAAAATAAAACAAGAATAAAAAATTCGAACCCAGTACTTTTAGCAACATTTCAAATGAACATCTGCCCAAAGTCCTGTTAAAAATTTATGGCGACAGCGTACCTTAAGAGAATTCAAGAAGCAGATTTTGATGATGATTCAGCCCACCGAGAGCTATTTATAGAATTTGGATGGTGGATTCTTACTCAAAACTGCTGATAATTTAATTAAAGGAAATGATTGTGAAGAATTTTTAGATCATTATCAGTCACCGAGAATACTGATTCGCTTTGTAACTTCATAGGAATTGTTTAGAAAAGGGACCTTTGGATTAAAACTTAAAAACCAATTGACTTTTTCCTATCTCCTTTTCGTTCTGGGAGTGAGTGTGAGTGAGTGAGGCTTGAAATTCTTATTTTTAAAATTCTTACAATTTTTTATTATGATTTTAGAAAGTAATACATTTATGTTATATTTCCTCAAAAAAAAAACATTTTGTTACAGAATTTTTTAATGTATATGTATTTAGAAATAAAATATTTTCTCTAATTTTTATTTTATTTTACCTCTTCTAGAAAAATTTAAAATTTATATAATTTTATATAAGATAATTGGTCATTTTAATTTTTGTATTCTATTTTTTAACTAAAATAATAATCCATATAATTTATTCTCAACAAACTATCCAAATAATAGTTAAATTTTAACCAAATTTAAATTTATAGTTAAATTTATTTTCAATCATTTTTCACTCAAATTTCTTTTTAATTCACGTGTAACCCAAAACCATTAATCTCTAATTTTAGTGAAACGACGTTTTGCCCAAAACCATTAACCTTTAATTTGAGTGAAACGATGTTTTGCTTTTAAGTAGTGATGCTCAAAAGATTATTTTTTTCAGTTTTTAGTAATACGATTCGTTTATTTTTTCAATTTTCTCTAAATGATAATTAAATCAAATCATATAATTTATATTTCTATTTGATTTTACAAGTTTAGATCGACTTATAATCAAAATTTCACTTTTCATATCTTTAAAATTGTCACGTATCTAAATGTAACATTCCTAAAATTTCACACCATTTAAATAGGATATTAGAGCCTTAAATTAATTAATATAAATTGAAGCTTTAAAAATTTAACATATCTAGATGTAACGCCCAAATTTCATAGCCTTAGAAAAAGGATATCAAAGTATAAAGGTTTCATGGGGGTGGCCCGAGGTACAAAGTATACAACCTTATTCAAACCTTATATGTAATGAATACGAAGCTATCAAAGGACACTATAAGTGTTGTGGAGAAAGATGGTCATGTTGAGTTATGACACAAGAGACTTGGTCATATGGGTGAAAAATGATTGACAAGTCTTATCAAGAAGACGATGCTATCTAACATCAATAAGCTATATTTGGAGAAATATGTTAATTGTCTAGCAGGTAAGCAAAGCAGAGTTGCTTTTAATAGTTTCTCTTTTTCCAAAATAAAGAATGTGTTAGATCTGGTTCATTCAGATTTGTGTGGACCAATGCCTAAGTCATTTGATGGTGCTCAATATTTTGTGACTTTCATTGATGAACATTCAAGAAAGACATATATGGGTGTATTGTTTGAAGACAAAAGATAAGTGTTACATGTCTTTAAACAATTTCATACCTCATTTGTGAGACATAGTGGGAAGAAGTTAAAGTGCATCTGGATAGACAATAGTGAAGAATACATTAGATCATTTCATGTTTATTGCAAAGAACATGGTATTCTGTATTAGATAACACCTTTGAAAACACTGCAGTTAAATGACATGGTTGAGAGGATGAATAGAACTTTGATGGAAAGAGTCATATGTTTATTCTCATATGCAAAGTTGTCTAAAACTTTTTGGGGTGAAGCTTTATGCACAGTTGCATACATGTTGAATATTTCATCATGTATCCCTATTGAATTGAATGTTCCTGAAAGAGTATGGTCAGGAAATAATGTTTTCTATGACCATATGCAAATGTTTGGCTGCAAGACATTTGTACATGTCTCCAAATATAAGAGATCCAAACTTGATGTCGAGATACAACAGTATATTTTTATTGGCTATGATCAAGATCAATTTAGCTATAGATTTTATCATTCAGTTGACAAGAAACTCATTAGAAGTCGTGATGTCATGTTTATTGAAAATGAGAACATTGAAGACATTGATAAGATGAAGAAAGATGTTCCTAATTTCAATTATGGCTTATTAGATTTAAAATTAATTCCTCCAACACTAGTGTCAAGACACGTTGGAGAAGAATGTCAAATTAATTTACCTAATGAAGATGATGCTCCCATAGAAGTTGGTTATGAAGATGAAAAATATGATATTTATCAGCTAGAACCAATACCTGTGGCCTCCTAGTTTCTTTAAGAAGAAGTGATAGAACATAACAACTTTCTACAAGGTATTCAACCAGTGATTATGTGCTACTCACTGACGGAAGATAACCAAAAAGTTTTGAATAAGCCATGGATTGTGAATCCAAATAGAAGTGGATTGAATCCATGGAAGACGAAATAAAATTATTGCATGAGAATAAGACATTTGAACTGATGAAGCTGTCAAAAGGCAAAAGAGGTTTGAAAAATAAATGGGTGTTCATATCAAACACAAAGAACACTTTTCCAATCCAAATTCAAAGCTAGACTAATAGTCAAGGGGTTCAATCAAAGAAAAAGAATTAACTTTGATGAGATTTTCTCACCAGTTGTGAAGATGACATCCATCAAAACAATGTTTAGATTAGCAGCAAGTCTTGACTTGGAGGTTAAACAAATGGATGTCAAAACCGTCTTCCTACATGGTGATTTGGAAGAAGAAATATAAATGGAGTAGCCAGAATATTTCAAGCAAAAAAGAAAAGAGGACTATGATTGCAGACTAAAGAAAAGTTTTTATGGTTTGAAACAAATATCAAGACAATAGTACAAGAAGTTTGAATCTGTTATGGGGGAGCAAGGTTACAAAAGACTACTTTAGACCATTGTGTTTCTGTGCAGAAATTCTCTAAAGGTGATTTCATTGTTCTTTTGCTCTATATGAATGACATATTGATTGTTGGCCATAATATTTTCAGAATTGAATATTTGAATGAGCAATTGAGAAAGTTTTTTGCCACGAAAAACTTAGATCCAACAAAACATATTCTCGACATAAATATCATCAGAGACAAAGGTGCCAAGGAACTATGGTTGTCACATGATAAGTGCATTTAAAAAGTAATTCAAAGATTTAACATGGATAAAGCTAAAGTGATTAGTTGTCATCTTGTTAATCACTTTAAGCTAAGTACTAAACAGTGCCCTTCCACATATAAAGAGAAGAAATATATAAAAAGAATTCCATATGCTTCAACAATTGCAAGTTTGATGTATGTTATGATATATACACGACCAGATATTACTCACATAATTGGAGTTGTGAGTAGGTTTCTTTCAAATCCTAAAAAGGAACATTGAGCTGCAGTAAAAGGGATTTTCATGTATCTTTGAGGTACTTCCAATTTTTTTTTATTCTTTGGAGATGTCAAACCTGTATTGGTTGGCTATATCGATGCAAATATGGCTGGTGACATAGATTGCAAAATGAGTACTTCAGGCTACTTGATTACATTTGCAGGGGGAGCTGTATCGTAGTAGTCAAAATTATAGAAATGTGTTGCTCTTGCTACTATTGAAGCGGAGTTTATTACAGCAATAGAGGTGTGTAAGGAGTTGTTATGGATGAAAATTTTCTTAAAAGAATTTGGTGTGCAGTAAGACAAGTATCAATTATTTTGTGATAGTCAGGGTATTATTTATCTCGGTAAACATTCTTCATTTCATTCAAGATTCAAGTATATTGATGTGAGATATCATTGGATCTGAGATGTATTGAAAGATAAGTTATTATAGCTCGACAAGACCCATACAGATGAAAATGGATAAGATATGTTAACAAAATTTTTGAGCAACAAAATTTTTGCTCAAAGAAAAATTTAAGTTTTGTCAATCAACTGCTAGAATGGTGAAACTTTTGATGTAGTTGGGAGGGGGAGATTTGTTAGTGGCGGTTCCAACTCCAAATTGAGGACTGCCTAATACATTTCCAAAACCAAGACTCCATCCCATCATTTCTTTTAAATCCTTCAATAAAGCCTTTTGATTAAGTCAAAATCGTGACTCATTTTGACCTATAAATAAGCATGAAAATTAAGATCCAAATGCATCCAAATTTAATCTAAGCTTCAACGTGAATTGAAGAAGTGAGAGATGTTATCTGAGCAAATTAGAAAAAGAGTTATTATTTTGAGAATTTTTGGAATTTTTGCCAAAAAAGGAGTGAGAAAAATAGTAAGAAATTATTTGATGGTATTTTTGATAAATACTCTAAGTGTCACTATTTTTTATCTCACTTTGTATTATATCTATTATTATTTTAGAGAGACTTTTTTTGTATTTACTATTTTATAGTGGAAGAATATTTGGAAGTTAAGAGGTGGAATTCAAAATTAATGGTGAACTAGCTTAAAATATTTGTGTTATTTATTTACTGATTATTTTATTATTTTAAAAACTTGATATTGGAATTGAAGATAATCAAGTTAGGATTTTGCTGTTTCAAAATCTTGGGGGTGGGGGGAAACCTTGTTGAAAAGGATACAAAGATAGAATCATGAGGCTTCATTTTTCGCCATGCAAACCATACAAGTTGGCTTTAGAGAAACAAAGAGTGCTTTGATGCTTCCTGGTTTGTAATTCATCCTTCCCAAATAGCTAGCAACATCCCGAGGCATGCCTCAGAACTCATTACTGCGTTTACTCTGGCTGCTAGAGGTTTTGCTGCTCTGGACGCCAGCTAGCAGAACTATTTTGTACATTCATTCTTACTACTACTAATTCATTTGGATTTCCCTAAAAACGAAGGTTAAATTAGATTTAGAGGGGAAATGTACAATTCCAACTTTGCCCCTCTCATAATTCGATCACGTGCGTAAACGACGAGGTGCACGGGATTTCTCTAGCTGGCCTGGAAGAGAGAGCGGATGACACAGTCATCTGATGGTGGTTCAATTCAAGATGTGGGCCACTACTCTAACTGGCAGTAGCATACGAATTCTACGCCACCGATTCCTTTCTCTGCCACCTCTTCCAATTGTGGCCGCTTCTGCTTCTCCCCTATCTCCCATGGAACCAGACAACGCTTCTTCTTCATCATTCTCAGCCTTTTCTCATTCCTCTCGCAGGTAATTTCCGCTGCATCTTTTTTTTTCTTCTTTTCTTAATGCTTTTTTTTATTTATTTCTTCTGGGGGTTTTATGATAGTGGTGGTAGAGGAAGATCAACGGAGATGAAAGATTACAGTAGAGAAAGGCCCAAAGGCCGTGCTGGAGGCGGTGGAAAAGACAAAATTGATGCCCTTGGACGACTATTGTGTGTAACAATTTTGAACCTTTTTGTTTTAATTTCGGGTTTTCTTTTTTCAGTTCGAATTTGAATTGGAATTTGGACCTTAGCCTTCTTGTTCATTGATAAAATTGTTTCCAGAACGCGAATATTGAGGCATATGGCGTCTGAATTAAACTTGAATATGAGGGATGATGGATTTGTGAAGGTTGAAGATTTGTTGAAGCTAAATTTGAAAACATTTGCCAACATTCCCTTGCGATCACATTCAGTTGATGATATAAGAGAGGTTTGTAGTGTAGAGATTCCTTGATATAGTAGTGGTTCTAGAGATCACATGATCCTGCTTTTATGTTTAGCTTCTGCAAGACATGCTAATTCTTGTGTTTAACCCCAAGTATTGTGCTTCTGCTATTTTCCTACTTTCCAGGCTGTCAGGAAGGACAATAAGCAAAGATTTAGTCTCATGGAAGAAAATGGAGAGCTTTGGATACGTGCAAACCAAGGTCACTCAATAAAGGTAATAATATCCTTTGAATAACCGAGTCTCCATGTCTTTTTCCTTTACTATAAGAGAATATTTCGACACTAGAAAACAGATTATTGTCAGTAATTCTGCCATAATCTTTAGTCACAATGTCGGATATGTTTCTGTGTTTAATTCAAGAGGTCAGTTTCTGTAGAAAGTAGATTATGTTGAAAGCCACATGATTCTTCTCTTTCACTCTCTCTGTGATACAGACAGTTGAAACGGAAAGTTTGTTAAAACCTATTCTTTCAGCTGAAGAAGTTCCTGGTAAGCTTACTTTAGTGCTTAGATAGTTTGGGCTTAATGGTTATACCTGCAATTTTCATGTACTATAGTCATAATTCTTTTACTTGGTGGTATTCAGCTTGTGTACATGGGACCTACAAAAGATACTTGCAATCAATTTTGGAGCAAGGCCTCAAACGCATGAAAAGATTGCATGTGCACTTCTCGTGTGGTTTGCCAATGGATGGTGAAGTAATAAGTGGTAAGATTATGCTTCATTGTCTTTTCAGTTAAGGAATTTGTTAAAAAAATGCACTTGACATATAATTTTATTCTACTTTGCTGCTCATGGGTTTTTAGTAGCTTCTTGTTTACTAAATTACTAGAATTAGAAATTACATAATCATTTTACGGCTAGGGTAGTTTATTTTTCTTTTCTTTGGGGTAGATTGGCTTGTTTTCCAAGATTGGTTCTAATGAATTACCATATTCTTACTCTTGTCTAGGCATGCTAAAACTTGTTCAAGATAAAGCTGTAATGGAAGAAGAAAGGAGAGAAAGATCTTTTGTAGCATTCACAATATTCAGCACCTATAAGCAAGCTAATTAATGATTTACAGATATACATATTCAACAAATGCATCTTGTTAGGTTCCGTGAACTCTAATGTCTTCTTTTACCCTTCATCAAGTAATTGTTTCCTTTCAAAATAGTCTTTTCTTTTAATTTGGTTGATGAGATGGGGTGTATGGCAAAAAAGAAATCTGGAATACATCTGTACTATTTTAGTTGGTCAAATAACCTCATTTTTACAGGCATGAGGCGGGATGTAAATGTGTTGATATTTCTTGATGTGAGAAAAGCTTTAGAAGGTAAGTCTTGTTAACTTCTGATGTGAAAAACAGTGGTGCATACCTGTATATCCTCTACATCATTGCTAATTTTCTATCCACTGATTGCTCAGAGGGAATGAAGCTTTACATTTCAGATAACAAGGTGATCTTAACAGAAGGTTTTGATGGCGTGGTTCCTGTGAAGTATTTCCAAAAGATAGAATCATGGCCAGATAGGAAACCGATCTCCTTGTAGTTGTGTTTTAGTATGGGCAAGGTTTTGGTTCTCATTTGTTCTCGCTATTGGTTTTTCTTCTAGTAATCTTGAAAATGATTTGTTTTTAGGTGAAATTGGAGTGAAATTTCAGTCAGCTGAAGCTGGTTATTACATTTATATGAGGTACTAAGAGCTTTGTGTGCTTTTGGTTTCTGTATTGCGTGTTTTAACTGAAGTTATAAGGTGTTCGAGGATTGTACATATTGTTGGGGTAGCCAAGTGGTTATCTAGCTCTAACATATTAGATTGAGAATAATTCTCTCCGGTTAAATTTAAGCAAAAATCAATGTTCTGAAGGATGGAGCTATAGTTTTGCACTTTGAATTAGTGTCAAAAGACACAAAAAAAAAAAAAGAAGAAGAAGAAGGGAAATTGTTTTGAGCTTCTACTGGAAATTAATAATGTTTGATTGTATTTTATTGTACAATTATGAAATATCTGGTTAGATATTAATGGATATCGATGTAATATTAAATGCCAAACGGAGTGCTATGATGACATCTTTTGTACTGATCAAATATTTGATTCTTTGTACTGATCTCTCTCATGGCTGTGAGAATGCAACTTGCCGCATGGCTACCTATCAAAAGGGAATTTCTTAGAAATTTTATCTATCCAGGATGAGAAGGTTCGAGGGACATAAACAGAATCAAATCCATGTACAAGCACATTAGCGAGAGAACGATGCATATATCTGGTTGCAGAATCCCACAGATAAATAGCGTAACTTTAAGCAAAATATACTTGACATGCTACATATTTTGATTACCTGTGAGCTTCTTATTGTTACTCTACTCGTCAAATTTACAGTGAGTAAAGAAGACTCAGTGTCCTATCTTCACAGGAAAATATACAGTGTGAATAAAGAAGACTCAGTTTCCATTCTTTATCTTTACAGAAAAATATACAAGGTTCTTTCAATCATTGGTAATTAGGTTTGCTAAGCAACATTTACTGTTAAATCTACAAACCATGGTACAACAGATGGACAAAAACTGCATAAATTGTCAGACAAAAGTAGGGCTAAGACAGAGAGAAGGAAAAAGGTGCACAAAGAGAACATCTATATTAGAAAATAAATTTTGCAAATGGTAAGCAACATCAATGCACGAGTCTTAGCATAACTTGAAGATGATCAACTTTAAGAGTTAAATCTTGCACTTACCGATTCAAATACAACATGAAAGACTTTTTATTCTTGAATTAGGTTATGCATATGTTTTGCCTCAGAGGAAGACAAACTAGGAGAGCTATTCTCCTTTTTCATTTGTAAATGTTCTAGTTGAAAAAAAAAAGAAAGAAAGAAGAATGTGATGCACAAGGTACAAGTTATGGGTCAAACTTGTACTCCTGAGTACGAGTCAGACTTTGTAGACTCTTTTCAGGTTGAACTCGGATTAGTTAGACTCAAGTAGTAGTGGAACTAGAGGAGTTCGGCCAAAAAGAAAAATGGAAAATTATCATGAAACAATTACATAACTAACATTAAAAGTAAAGCACATATCAAGACCTCTAACAAACTGGTGACGAATTGTTAGTCTAAGGAAACCATATCACGACATGTCATACCAACAAAATAATGGAAAAAATATATAGGAAAGACCGAAATGCGACAAAGAATGGGATGGAGAAAAACTACCAATATAAGTTCCAAGCATGTTTCTGGTTCTAAAACCTAAACAGAAGTTCCAATTATCCAACTAGAAACTTTATGACCGAGAAAAAGAAAATAAAAGAGAGACTAACAATGAAAAGATTATTTAAGTCACTGGAACACTAAAAACAGGCAAATTTCCTTTTCATCTAGTTCAAAAGAAAATATAATTGCAATGGGCAAAAAGACAACAGATTTTACAAATCATCCCATGCCTGTAGCCTTGTAAAGATAAGAGATCTATCTTATGGCAAGCAAAAGATTTCCAATTTCGTATCTCCGATTTGTGCACCAAAGCAAATTCCCATAGCGGAATTTCCAGCTATTCCTTAAGTAAGCATTTATAAACAAGTTGGATTAGCTTCTTCCATTGATGGAGCACATTTAGCAGCAAAAGGTTCACCCAATCATTTGACTGCACGAGGCCTAAGAAGTGATATCACCCACTGAAAAGGAAACAAAAGACAATTCATCAATAACAAAACTAATTATATTCTGAATGGCAGAAGAATGAAGATCGCCAGACAGAGTTTAATTTTGAAATCTGCAGAAAATTATTGAACTTATGGAATCTCACTTGTGCAATTTTGAAGCCCTGCCTTTTATATCTATAGAATTCTCTCTAATGTTCTAGTTCTGCTGTGTCTGCAGGCTAGTCTAAGACTTATGAAGAAGTATTGCAATATGGGTCTACTACACAGAGCCATCAGTTCTTTCTAATATTTCATGACCTAGCTTGACTAAATGTCCAATATGAGTAAATAAATATTCTAGGCACCTATTGACATCCAAAGAACTGTTGCAAGTTTTCTTTGTAGTATATCTTTAGAAGAAATACTAGATCCAGTAGATTATTTTACAGCCAAAATCATATAGATACTTTAATGTACAATTCATCTTTGAAGCTACATAGGGAAATAAACATTGTCATCTTGGTATGATTTATCTTGAAAGCTACCATCTCAGAAAATAAAACATTGCCATCTTTCTTTCAGTGTTAGAAGTTGGTCAAGATGATTTCCTTCCTGGGCTGTCACAGGAGATGAGAATAATGGAATAACGTAGGGCAGTAAGTGAATGGAGACTGGTTGAGATAATATGTACATGCTTTTGTCACACTGAAAGATCCAATGTAGCATGAACCATGGCAGCAGATCCTCTAAGGCTAAATCTCACAAAAAATTGCCTGTTATACAAATCATTTGCCCTTTGTCAACTCAACAACTTCTTTAGGTCTTTTATTGTAATATCAGATTCATTCTTCCAGTTGCTAAAGTTGGCTTTCTGTCTCTTTGATCAGTTTAGTAATCCACTAGGGGCGGTAGCTGAGGGGATTTTCAACTAGACTTCTCTCTGAATGAAGAATTTGTATGTTCAGATTCAGCTTTCAGATATTTCATTTGCGCTATATATTTTCTTAATAATGTTGTTCATAATCATTAATAATTGTATTTTTCTTTGGATTCTCTCCTTTCTGAAATTGAGTTTTGATAAAATAAATCAATTCATTTGTATGGGTAAATGAGAAAAGTAAACGAGAGTTCGTGAATGGAAGCATAAACAAGTCTAGTCTTCTTATTTGAGGTTTCATTTGGTTATTGAATTTATTGATCAATGCTCTAAATTAAAAAATATCATTCACTTAAATGAGGTTATATTGAAATGAGTAAAAACAAATGTACTACATGAAGGTAGTAGACAGTACAACAGCAAAACCTTACACATATAGAGGGTCTTTATATGATTTCAAAAGCATATTTGAATCTGAGGTTGGATTGGGGACATAACTGAACTTTGAGTCCAATTTCAGGTCCAAAATAATTCAGATATAACTGAACTTTGAAACTTGAATCTGATTGAGCTTGCTTTGGAATGATTGATGGAGATCTAGAGATTAGAGCATCAATTCAATTCAATAAGAATCAAGTATGTCTTGATAAACCTACCTTTTCTTCTAATATCTATCAAGTCATTTATGCATTGATTATCTAGAGCACTACTTCATGCAGAGAGCAAGAGAGAGAAGGAAAGGCCTTTGGTCTAGACTCTAGACATTTGTTCCATTTTTCAACATATATCAGCCAACTTCTCTTTCTCTTTGAGATTGTCTTATTTTTATTATTTCCTGAGATTGTCTTATTTTAATAGTTTTTTGAGATTGTCTTATATTAAAGTTTCTAAAATTCAGATCAAAACATGTTTATTATTTTATCTTACACATACTCCCTCCATCCTAAAATATAAGATGTTAGAATCAAACTCTCTTGTCCAAAAATATAATATGTTTTGTTACTTTTTATGATTATTTTGTGTATTATTTTCAATATTACCCCTACTTATTCTATTTCTCATAAATGAGAGTATTTTAGTTTCAAGAAATGGTAAACACAAAAAATGAGAGGTATTTTTAATATGTTAGCAATTCTTTCCAACATCTTATATTTTGGAACAGAGGGAATATATGTATGTATATGCAAAAGATAACAGAAAAGAAGAGGAACAAAAGTATGCTATGTGATCCCCTGTTCAATAGTTTCTATATAACAGCAAACCTTGGTCAAAGAAAATATAAAACTTACTACAACGGGATGCAGGTGCAAGCAATGAAGTTGCTGTTAACACAAATTTCACAATAAGCAACAGAGATGGTCAAAGATGCCAAATGCAGAAGAACTTCAGTAACCATTTTTTTCATAACTTCAGGCCAATAGAAGTGCATGTACAACATATAAAGATGTTGAAGGATCATGTCTACAAAATTCTAGAACATTAAAAAAGAAAGGCAAATGGGTAGAAATGTTTAAATTTTAACTGAAAGTATGAAAGCAAGCGCACACAGGTGGAAAGAGAAGGGAAAGGAAACTAATGAGTGAAGAGAATGAACTGATATATTTTATGAGCCAAAAACAAACAAGAGAGAGAGTGAGATGAGCTTAGGTCAATTTCTGCTTGGTAGCTGCAAATTAGTGATGGTAGATACAAGGACCATAGCACTGAATAAAGAAAGAAATATTTTCTCAACTGCGGCAAGAAATGTGGTTCAGTTGATTTACAAGGCAGGCTATTCCGAAAGCAGAACAAATATTTTCTCAGTTTAGAATTAAGACAGGAGGGCAAGCTGAATATCTCTCAGAAGTCCATAATATCGTATTCTTTGCACTCGTTAGCAATCCATCGCGTCAAAAGGCTATTCAAGCAGTTATAAAACTATTGGCAGTCAAAAGTAACATAGAGGAAGCTATGCACTTCTCAAGAATGGCAGCCAGCATAAACAGTTTTCTAATGCCCAAAACTAACCTCATCACAGTTATGAGTCGTTCCTCAAACAAAGCGAACTTACAATTTGAGCAATCTCAAGCATCTGCCCTTTTACTGTTATTGCACAAAAGAAGAGAATAAGAAAGACAAATCACCTCTGAAGAGATAACAAATAGAGGATAACAGTTATAGCAACGAACCTGCTCAGATACATGTTGCTTTACTAATTTTCTTGCATGACTTTCGGATACTTCCATTGTTGAATCTTTAGGAACAGTAGATGAATGCATCTCCTCAACCATCTTCACTATCGTTAACGTTCATTTGTTCGAAACATTCTAAATCATCCCATTTCAACTGCCTCATGATTCTTTCAATAACAATGCATATATCATAACAAGTATGACATATGGAAGATTCAGCGAGGAACTCATGAACAACACCATTCACTTCAACCCAACTACAGCCAGGTTGTTTCTTAATTCTTTGATTTCTCATCATCTTCTCAATCCTGAAAGCATCTTCCCACATGTTCCTGGATCGATATAAATTCCAAAGAAGCACATATGCCCCATCATCATCAGGATTAATTTCAAGTAGTGCGTTCCCTGCCCTTTCAGCTAATTCTAAATTCCCGTGTTCTAAACAAGAACATAGAAGTGATCTCCATATTACAGCATCTGGCTCCATGGGCATGCTCTCAATCAATCCTACTGCTTCCCCTAGAAGTCCAGCTCGACCAAGAAGATCAATCATACATCCATAGTGTTCAATAGTGACTTGAAAATTAGGGGTTATTATCATTCTTTCAAATAAGATCTTCCCCTCATCTACCAAACCTGAGTGACAACAAGCCGAAAGTACAGAGAGGAATGTAATCTTGTTGGGGATAAACCCAGATGCCTCCATCTCATTGAAAATCTCAAGTACATGTTTTCCTCTTCCATGAAAAGCCAATCCAGATATCATACTTGTCCATGAAAACAAATCTTTGTTCAACATCCTAGAAAAGCAATTCAAAGCAGATTCAACATTACCACTCTTTGCATACATATCAATGAGACCATTATTTACAGCAGCATCTGCACCCAAACCAGCAAATTTGTTGGCATATGCATGAATGGACCTCCCAAAATCAAGAGCACCAATATCAGCACAACCTGAAAGAGCAGCAACAATTGTGACCGAAGTAGGAGTATCTCTACCTCCAGCTCTCATTTCTCTAAATAATTTCAATGCTTCAACGGGATCCTTAAAACGAACATGGCCCACAATCATTGCTGTCCAAGAAACCACATTTCTTTCAGGCATATCACCAAAAACATACCTAGCAGATTCAATGTCACCACATACAACAAACCCATTTATTAAGCTAGTCCAAGTAGACACATCCCTCAACTGCATACCATCAAACACACGTTTAGCCAAATGAATTCTTTCAACCTTAGAATACATGTCTATCAAAGCATTATTCACAAAGATGTCAATTCCAGCTAAACATCTATACGCCATGGCATGCACTGCTTTACCAACATTCTGATTACCAGAACGTGAGCAGGCAGAAATCGCAGCTACAATGGTGTGGGGATCAGGTTTAAGACAACTGGAGTTAACAAATAGAGAGAAAAGAGACAAAGCCTTGGTGGGTTGTTGAGAATTGAGGTAAAGATTAAGGAGAGAGGTCCAGGACACAATGTCCGGCTTAAACATTTCATCAAACACTTTCTGCCCTTCAAGAGGTTTGTTCAGTTTCGAATAAGTATTCAACAATTTACAAGCCAGGTGTTGTTGGTGCAAGAGGCCGAGGGTGATGGAGTGGCCATGGATTTGTGCAACCAAATCTTGGTGGCTTCCATATTTGTCTAGCAAATTTCTCAGTCTTGTTAACAGTGCTAGTTGGTTTCTGTTGGATTTTGTCATCTGTGACTGTGAGTCTATCAAATGCTGTAACTAGCAGTGTTCTTATACTCAAGAAATTCTTTGATCGTGTAAATCATCGTCAAGGTGTGAAAATGGTGGGTTTGAACAGTAAGCATTCACTGTTGTTTGTATGGTTTGGTTTTTTGAAGAAGATGTTCCCTCCATCACCAAGGGCTTGCTGTGTATGTTACTCAACTAAATTCTCTTTTCCCCTTTTCCCCACAAAAGGATTGAAAATATTTAGGATAATCTTGAGTCGCCCAGGAAATTGTATAAATTTCATTTATTCATATAAATAATATTTTATTAATTATATTTTATACATATTATAATATTTTTAAAAGTTTCTTATTCAAGAACAATAATTATTTTTTATTTTCAAAACAAAATAAAAAATACTTTTAAAAATTCGATTTAATGTCAGACATATTTTTAGTTCAATGCGGAGTTAGCATCGCCAATTTCCCACATCATTTCATTCAAGTACTTTTAATACAATGCGTTTGCATTTTCTGTTTACATATATATATATATATATATAATAAAAAATTATATTTAAAGTTACTAATTTTTTAAGTAAAATTATATATAATCAATTTCCAGCAATCATCAATTACCCGTGAAAATTGAGATGAAAATATTATCATTTTAATGTTATTTTCACACTTTAAAATCGTAAATACTAACTCTATCACTTATGGAATATTAATCTCATGTGAATAAAGGGTAAAAAGATATCATGATTTTTTTATTATTATTTAAAAAAATTCTTTTAAATGATGCACATCATCCTACCTAATTCTTAATCGCGTCAAATTAATATAAAAGAATAAAGTGCTTATTAACATAATATCTCAATTCTCAGAATTCGAACTTGAAACCTATAATTAAGAAATGAAAGTTTTGAAGTACTCACATCGATTCAAGGGTATCTATGGGTACCAAATTGGTTCTTCCAAATTCCAATCTTGGCAAACATAAACTTATTGATTTTTTGAAGACATGCCACAATTTTAAATTGAAACTAATAAATGTAGGTGTTTTATTCACCTTTCAGACCAAAATAAGCAATATTATTGCAAGTAAACTCAATCTTTGCCATCCACCAACATTAATTCATTCTTTTAGAGAGTATAACCATATACGCAGTACAAACATTAAATTAAATGGCTTTAAAGTATTTCTTCCAACTGTGTAGTGTTTTCTTTCACTCATTTGGCTATTATATATTTCTTCCTTCATAATCCATGCAGGGGATGTGCGGGTGATGTGCATTCCCTAACTGAGCAAGAGACCAAAGATTTGAGATTAGAACTGAACCAATTCGGATAACATAGCAGCACAAAAAATTCATCCATCTGTTCTTCAATTTTACATACAACTTCCAGGATTAATTACCTAAAAACTTCTGGGAATGGTGATTCACCAGGACTTGACTCCACAGTTGAGTTATCAATTCTACAGATCAAATGAAGCTGATAAAACAAGAGTGTTGTCAGCTGCTTGTCTAGTAGACGTAAGCCTGTCAATTCTTCATCAGCTGCAAACTGGATACTAAATTACCAGATTGGATAGTTTAAAAGAACGGGAAGAGTTGATTCCTGCAGAGGTAATATCAAATTGGTAGAAAAGAAGCCAAAATGATTAGAAATGAGGAGCAATCTTAAAAAGTAAAATTCCCTATGCATAAGATGCCAAAGGCCATGTAACATGAAATGATTTGTTGTAGGAAGCTGATGAGTATTGCATAGAGCTGAAAGGATAAAATGCATTTATTAATGCAAATACTAACCTTTCAGATGCTAATAACCCTTTCGCGAACTGAGTTCAAATCTGATATCATGCTAATACTGGGAAAATGAAGCAAAAGGTCAAGTCAGACCAGGAGTGCATTAAATGACCAAGATGTGGCAATTAGTCCTTTATTCTTCATACTGTCAGCAAATCAACAGATATATAAAAATATATTTTATTTTAAAAACATTAATTGGAATAGGTTTGCTGGCTAAACCAACTGCACAAAATATAAAGCAAAATGTCTAGTTAAGTTTTGAAAACCAACCGCATAGGCCATACAACTAACCAAGACAACTTCAAGGATCAACAATCAAATATCAACTTCAGAATAGAGACTAACAGATTCTATCAAGGAATCAAGGAATAACAGAACATGAGAGAAGAGAAAGATGAAAACTAAGTAGGTTACTCCATGTGATAAGTATCAGTTTAATTGAATTTCTATGATAGAAAAATCACTTCCTTTCTGCTCATAATGATCTGCAGACTAAAATTTACCAAATAATTTTCTCACCAAGTAATTTGTACAGATAAATTTTCCGAATCAATTCACTACAAACAGGTTTTACTTATGAAGGTCTCCCTGAGTGTAGAATTGTTCCAATACTATAGGATACTGGAGTTTCACAAATATACCTGAGGCGAAAATTGTGTCTTTTACAAACTGACAGCATGTTATAAATGAAAATAGAACCAGAACTTACTTGTACAACATATCACCACTGGCAGTCATTTTCTTATGAATCCAATCAGGAACCAGTTTCTCCAGATGTTCTATCTGTTCTTCAATGTTAACTACACATGAAAATATTAATTCAGAAATTTTCAAAGGAAGAAGGAGAAATATAAAGGAAACCCATAGAAGAAAAGATCAATAGTATTGGGTATACTGGTCTCGTCAATATCACAATTGTTCATGATGATCTTGTGAACAAGCTCCTCCTTGGTGATTGAGCGGCAGTTCAAGGACTGAAATATATGGTGGATTGTGAGAACAAGGTCAGATAAGCAAAATGATGTTTGCTCATCTGCAAACATGTAGCTTTGATTGCTTGTTTGGTGCTTGACATTACAAAAGTTGCTCTTCTCACCCTATCAATATGAATATGGGGTGAACAATTATTAGTACAAAAAAGTGACTTTCTAAAGATAAGGCTCCAAGTGCATATGCCAATGCCAGATTAGCTAGATAGCTTATGCCTTTTATCCTGCTGAACATCAATATCACCCAAAATATGCTACCATCCATAAATAATTTCAGAATGTCATCCGTGAATACATAGAAATGTCAAAACTGAAGGTGATTGTAGTAAAGCATATAGAATTTTATTCGCCTAGAAATTGTAGTAGACTCATGAAAGATCCTACTTCTGGTAAAGATCTCATATGTTTCTTCACATATCTTTATGATATGCCAGAATCACAAAATCCTTCAACTAAGGTTTTGACTAATAAATCAATGAACTAGTAAGAGACACATTTTATTTATTTACAAGTCCTCTGCAGTGACTAGATATACATCTTTTCAAGACATTATGAGAACATCCCGTATAGGAGAAGATTCAAGAACGTCCAGCAACAATATGGAATCCTTCAAGGAAGCAAAAACACTTATGGTTCCCTATTTGGTCATCACTGGTGGTGCTTAGGCTTATTTTGTAATCTTTGTTGAACCAATAGCTGTTGTGTACTGGTCTGAAGTTAAGGCATCGTCCACTGTTTAATCCTAGATTCTCTGTTCCCATTATATCCCAAAAGGGGGGGTTGGGGGGGGGGATTTTATACCTTGTAAACAGTGTCTCAGAGGACTCTTCTAATGGTCTAGTGCACTTCTGAATGTGCCAGGAGTTTCAAAATTGTGCTTCTAATGTCAACAACCTAGCTACATGATTAAAATCTTAAAAGATGGACAACTAAATTTTCCTAAATGTTAAGCTGGGAGGAGCTTGATCCATCACTCCTCTTCAAAAAAGTACAAACAGATTATAATGTTGTTCCAGAAATCTGAACTTCAAGAAACTCGTTCTTTTAAGATTTATTTATTTCCAAGAGTAGTAGCGAAGGGAAAAGATTCATCTTTCATGATCCTACCTTCATTTGACCAGACGTACTCAGTAATGTTGTGCTCTGTCCCATCTCATGTGAGATAAAGGTCAAAGGACTTTCTTCATGATCCAACTTAGAAAAATCCAAAGACCTTTTTGCAGTCGGACTACCAGCCTTGGAGAGCTCATTTATAGTTTTCTCTTTGTCTTCACAGGTAGGCATTGCTCTTTTAGGAGTAGGCATTGCAGGGGTTTCAAGCACGAAATCCTCACTTTCTGTGGCACCTTTCACAGGAGTGTTATCCGATATGCTAATCTCAGGCATTGTTGCTTGGACAGAACTTCTGTTCATTAAGGATATGACAGATGAATTAGAAGCTGTCCTTGGTTTTTCAATTTCTTGATCAGTCATATGATCATTGTTACAAGATGAACCAGCTAAAGCACAGGCAGAAGGTCTTGACTTCTCTGTTTCTGCACGAATAATCTTCTCAGAAAAGAATCTACCAAAGGAGGGACCAAAATGCGATAATTCCACTTGCTCAGTTTTATTTGAGGTTGATAGTTCAAGTGGCAATTGATCTGCTTTGATGGTCATATAGTTAAATGGTTCAGGCAGTACAGCTTCAGGAATGTCACAAATTTGTCCCTGAAAAGAACAACAATGTTCTATTATGCCACAAAGTTAATTAGGAATAAACAACAGCGCTTATTGATCAAAGCTGCTGCAAGAAGCTGGGTCATACCTAAGACAGAAATGGTTGTATTCCAAGGAGTCTCATAACAAATATTCCGCTCAGTTGGCCCAAACATTATATAAAAACAATATTTTTAGAAGAAGGGATTGCTAATGCAGAAAGATCATATAAAGGCAGGCATATCAAACGAACTTGTCTTTTCCAGTGTAATCTTAAAAATTGCTAGCAGTATCTTGCAATGCCTACATATCGTTCACGAAAGCCTAAACTTTTTCTTTCTCCTGTATTACAAATCTAAGCATTCTTGAATGAAGAAACCTTGTGAATATACCTAGTGTAATATAAGAACTCTCCTAAAATTGCATATGGATGCACATCCATGCATATGCCAGTCATCTTGTAAGTTACATTAAAGGGCTTTGCATAGAGACAATGAAAAGAATTTCATTTTCATTTAGCTTTTCTGCAGTATTCTCCAATATCCTAACTTCAATTAAAGTAATTCTATACAAAAGAGAAAATTGCACCATTTTCCACAGAAACATTTCAATGTTCAATAATCTGCTGTTCTAAATGTCACAGATCCATGCAAAGGCCACCATGCCTACTCTTTGCCTTTTCTATAAAGACTACAGTCACCTTTTTTTCCCTCTTCTTCTTAAGATATTAATGAACTCAGTAATAGATAGCCATAGCATTACCTCAGGATGGGCACTTAAGAAATTCTTAAGCCTAGAAGCAAAAGAATGGCTCAGCGCAATAAAAGTAGATTGCTCGCTGTGACCATCAACAACATCATAAAACAAGGTAACCTTGATCTCTGGCTTCATGCACATAGTTTTTGTGTCATGTATAAGTATCTTGTTAATCTGAATGGCCTCAGGAAGTATATATTTTATCTGTGCAAGATGCTTGTACTCAAACTTTCTGAAGGGAAGGAAAAAAAGATGTCAGTGCTTGCAACCTCAGCCATCAAACTAGATTCTAAACGAAAACAGTTTAATTCTGAAAGGTATATCAGACACCACCAGTTTGGAGCTGCATTTTTTATCACATAGGAGAATGACAATTCAAAAAATGTCACAATTCCTCAAGCAATGCAAGTACATAAGTTGGAGTAGAATTGCCATAAGAAAATCAAAAATTTAGTTAAATATTCCATTTTCCAATCAAGAGAGGCCAAAAACCATTTTATTTAGCATGGGCTAAAAGTGAAGTAAGGCATATCTTTCCAAAGGACAGTTGGAATGCCAATATGTAGGTGAGCAATATAATTTGTTTGCAGCTGCACCTCATCTATGATATGCATGTGAAAATCATAGATTTTAGATCCTCTTTGGAAAACCAAGATATCATACATTCCTAACGGAAAAAAAAAACACACACACACACACACAGAGATTGACACAGATTCCCTGAACACAATATAAGCTTAACATAGCTGCCATCTAATTGCTTGGAAACTTGATAACAGAAAAAGATAGAATATGCATTAACAAACTAAAACTAACATTTAGAAATTAGAAAAATGTGAGAAGATGCTAGAAGATTGAATAGAAATACACAGCATGAGCTACCTTCCAGTAAGCCTTTCAACCTGACTGCGGATATTCTGAAAAGTAGGTGTCTTTTTATGTAAATCAAGTAACCTCAGAGAAGAAGTCATTCGATTAAAAACCTCTACCATGCTCCAGTACCTGGAAAAGGGAGAAAACAAAACAGATAGTATGGCGAAGAAACAAATTGGAAAATATAAGAAACAAACTTCTGTTGAGTGTCTCACTTTTCAGGAAGATGGTTAGTTTCTTTACTGCAACTAATGCTAGGTGAACCACTCGTTTTTTCTGGTGTCGCTGATGCAAGATCTGGTTTCAGATGCTGGATTCCAACAATCCCTAAACTTTCAGTGGCACTTGATTCTGCTCCTGTTAAGACACTCTGACCCTTTGAATTTGTAATCTGTTCAGATGTTTTATGTTCTGTGTGCTCCATGCTTTTTTTTAATCTAATTAGAACAAATAAAAAAACAATGAATACCATTAACATAAATGAAATTTTCCAAGCTTTGGAAAAACATATTTTAAAAATTAAACTTTACAGATAAGGAAAACTTTTGGTAAACTTCCCAAAATGGGCAGGACAAATCATTCAAGAGCTTCCTTTTCTGATAACCGTTACCAATAGATTTGACTCTTTTACTGGAAAAACCCACATACAGCTAGTACTTTGCCAAAAAAACACATCTAGCACCCAACAAAAGAAGGTCAAAATGTGGCAATAAAACAGTTATGAAGAACATTTAGCACAAACCACATTAATATTTCCAAAAGAAATCTTTACAATTATGAGGTGTTGATACATGAATGAAGAGAGCAATCCCAAGGAGTCAACATTAGACCTCATTATATATAAGCTTTTGGGTCTAGGTCAAGTTCTGCAGATTTAAATTAGTATGTATATGCACTGTATTGAGGAGCCAGAGGCCCAAACATCCCCTTTAAAGATTGCTTTGTAAATATTTAGAGATTCAAAAATCATCGCTCTGTCTTTTACTTTGCATGCTGAGGTGACAAGGAAGCACTACAATTTGTCGAGATATTTGGTATAACAAAATCTAGATCATGGTGCACACATAAATGGGAAAAGAAATTGCACTAAAAACTGATTTCTTTTACATCAAAGGAATAATCTGTGCAGTGAAATAATTAAGGAAAACAAGCATTTTAAGAACCCATTAGGCCTTCTTGCAGTTGCTTACTATCCATCTCTTTTGCTAAAGGTCAGCAATCTCCAATTGTAGGCACAAAATTTTAAAAATAAATTAAAAAAATCCTACAATTCACCAGCGGAGCTGATAAAGCAAGAATCTTTTATATGGGCAAAAACAAAAGATATAAAGTACACAGTTAAGCAAATCCTACGGCTTTCTGAAACATCAAAAGCAATTCAAAACTCTTTGGCAACCCCGAGTTCCTTAAAAGTTAAATTCCATCAATTTTGAACCATAAAAAAGAAAAGAAAAGAAAAGAAAATTATTCTTCTCAACCTGGATACATTGAGGTCATAATGCACAACTGGATTATAAATTACACCAACAGGCATGAAAATCGGAGCAAAGCAAAAGTAAGTCAGGGAACAAATGGGAACTTACAGCTGAGTAGATGAAATCCACCGTAGAAGAAACGCCTGCTAATTCGAATTCTTGCAACTGGGAGAAAAAAATTGAAATGTTACATTACAGCCCTACCATCAGCGATACGAAGAGGGGAGGGAAAAACTAGAGGCACGTTTTCAAAATGGGAAGGGCCGGGGCGGGGCCTGCTGCTTCTTTGTATTATTGGTGCTATTATTGAGTGGGACATTTTAAGTTTTAACTAGCCCACATTTTTTTTTTTTATCTGCAAATAAGGATTAATTATCAATTAGTTCGAATCATAATCTCCATAAAATATCGTATGTTTTAAAAAAAATACATCAATTAGAAAAAAAATGATATTACAAAATCTATAGAGTATATATTTGAAAACATAATCTATGTATATAGTGGAAATCAAGAAAATAGGGATAATCTTGAACTGGTAATAATTCTTTATTGAGTGTGTTTTATGTTTAGACACAATTTGTTTTTAAAATATGCTTTCTAAATATAAGAATATATTTATAAAATACATACTTTTTATTTGTGATATTCTCATTATTTTTGCATAATACTTATAGAACATATTGTAAGAATCGTTAGCTAGGCATAAATAAAAGAAATGGAAAAAAAATAAAGGATATAAAAAGATAAAAGGCTAATTTTAGAAAATAGTTTCTATAATATCTTAATTTTTCAACCAAGATATCCCAAGATGTAAGCCTCCAAATCCCAAATCATGCGAACCAACAATTTACAAAGTACTCCGTTGTATTTTATTTTTTTTTTTGAAAGTGTTAGATTAAAAATTAAGAAAGAATTTTGATTTTAATTAAATTATTTTTTATATTAATATAATTGATGATAGACTTATGAGTAAGTGATTATGAAACTTATAAATTAGTGTGATATAAATTTTTTAAATTAATAAATTTTTATGTAAAAAATATATTTATTTTTAAAAAATGAACATTTAGTTACAAATGAACTAAAATATAAATACTAAAAGATTACTAAAAGTGGAGGAAAAAACACTTCATTTGCAACAATTTTCTTGTAATGTATATTTTAAGAATGTTTCTTCTAGCTGAACAGTTTCAAATGTTCTTTTAAAGTAAAGATACATTAAGAGATGACCAGCAGTTTGGGCTACAAATCAAGGAAGACAAATGTTGGCAAAGAAATTTACCATTTCTTTCATGTATTCATCATTTTTACACATTACAAGGAGTTGTACAAAGCTTCTGTATCAAACAATTGGAACATCTCAATTCGCATTCTCCAGAACCAGACCATACAGATTATTCTTGAGTTCCCAAAGAAAAGATCCCTTCTCCTCGAATCATGAAGACTACACGAGAAATGACTTTGTACAAAACTCCATTGCAGGGTATTGTTGAATCTTTGCAGGGAAAAGGGTCAAAGCTCCAATTACAAAGAAAATAAGGGAAAGCAACCAAGGAGAGCGAAGGGAGGAAAAGAAGGATGGACCTCTGATAAACAGGACAGAAGTATTTGTTTCAGGAATGGCCATTTGGCGTTCTTTATCGGCCTGTGCCTGGAATTTGACATCTCATGGATGATGTAATGAATCAATTCATCCTTTCTTGTTTACGCTGAATTGTGCCTTACTAGTGTTTTCTTCATTCCAAGAGACATCCACAAGAGGAAGTTGATAATCATCAGGTTTGAGTGCCAAAGCAAAGTCGGGCAATGTTGGTGCAGTCTCCATAATTCTGCAGTCATAAATGCTTCATTAAGCATTTCATAGCAAGAGAGGCAGTTCTAGTTTGTGCATTGTTTCATGTAAAATTAGAACGAATTAAGTCATGTAATCCCTGGTTGCATTTCCTCTGATCATCAAAATAATATGGCTAAATAACGCCACTGTCCATCAAATTTTAAGATTTTGTTGCTATCACGTACAAATTCTAGGATCCAAGTTGAATTAATCAACCACTAAGCAATTGTGCAGTAAGCATACTACTTATCACACACTTCAAAAACTTTCAGAGGATGAAGTACTTACTTTTCATGGGAGTACAGATCCCTGTTGATCCGCACCTTGCTAGAAGTATCCTTTGGAATCTTCTCAGAGAGAAATTTCATGGTTCCCCAAAGAGGTGGGTTTCTGAAATTCAAAAAAATGTATGCAGCTTAAAGCTAAAACCAATTGGAACTTTCTGCCATCATGATATTGAATTCTCAAGCTTCTTATATTGGCTACTAAAGATGAGCAAAGTTAACTAAAAGAACAATGACCAGAGAACAGAAATAAAATCCGGTAAAGCACCTTTTCCTCGTGCTTAATGTATAACATCCAGAAGATTAAGGGTAAACTCTTATTATTACTCTCCTTTACAGATGGCATATCTATATGTAATAGAAGTCAGCAACTACAAAACGGAATCAAGGTTACATGACTCTTGTTCAATGTTTAACTACAAAAGTTCGCTAAATGAACTACACACGCGCGCAAGCGCACACAGATATTATGTGTGTATGTATGTGTATTTGTAATACAGAGTATCAGACGATACCTGGACAGAGGAACAGCCATGTTAAAAGCTTCACATGCCTTTTTACTTTCTTTTAAATACTCATCTGCAGCTTGCAGGGCAGCCACAGCCATTCCATGAGATTTCTCAGTATTACCCTCATCCAGGATCAGGCCATGATAATAGTATGCTGCAGCCTAGAAAATAGTGGAAACTCATATCAACCCTAGTTCAATATACAAGCTTATCATACCAAAAAAAAAAGAAAGAGAAAAAAAAGCACACAAAAGAGCAGAGAAATTTCAAGATCTTATGTTTAGGATGAAATAAGGATTTATAGTTATCGTCTTATTTTAAATATCTCCTATTGTTATTTTTCTTCCCCACTTTTTGAAATGCTCTTTTTGACACTTATTGAATCTAGTACATATAAAAAATTACACAACTGTCTTCATGTTCATATGTATATACACAAATACATATACATATATTCGTGGTCAGTTCACAACAACCAAATGAATTGTTGATCAGGTGAAGCTAAAAAGTATCACTATGAGGAAATTCAAAAGATCTTAAGAACTGTATGAATGTCAAAGGTGCAAAACGAGTATTAAACTAGCCAACATAGAACAAGATTCTCCTCATGGCAGAAAGTAGAAGCCAAAAGACAAGTTTCTGACTTAAGACTGCAGTATATAAGACTGTCTCCTAGCAACAACCTTTGTTGGGGTGTGGGAGGGGGAGGTGGCGGGCCGGAGGAGGAGGGTGGGCATGCCTGCCTTAAATTCTGAAAAAATCCATGTCGCCCTTGTTGAACTGCATGACTATATTTCTTGCGGTAACTCTTAAAATCCCCATTTACCAACCAGATTTATCATTGTTTCAGCTACTTTATTAGTTTGCCATGCAATTCATCAGCATTACATTCCCATCCCTCAGCAGTGTAAATTAATGTTTAATCAGATTGAATCTTATATTTTTATGACCTACATCACGTGAAACTTAGAACTAATTTCCCTTTCTTCTCTCCACATAGAAGGAACATATGTACTTAGCTAGAAAATGTATTATGTACATGATAGCCTTATCTTGCTTCTTTCAGCAACTGAGAGGGAAACTGCCACAAAGTCATAAATAGAACAGCACCTAATTGGTAATAATTAAAGGAGTTCAGAAAAGAAATTTTATTTGCTATTTTCTATGAAATCATTGGCCTTTTCTTACAATTGTATGTGTTTTCAGGCACCATTCGGTCATTCTTAGCTAACAAATATAATAGTTCAGACCATATAAACTTATTTAAGTTGCTACAGCTACCTTAACCATGACAGGACAAAATTTCACTAGTCTAGTGTTGACACATCACAGACAATGTACTTTAATATATGTGCCAGACTCCATAAAGCAGTTAAATGGTGGAATCTCAGCCATGAGCAATTGGTCATGAGAGTGAAAAAAGCTCCATTTGTGTTTCCCTCGAGGCAAGATTCTATGCAAGTTTCAAAGTGTTGCAGATTTCTCACACTAATTCTCTTACTTGATGGCATCAAATCAATCACAAAAGTAAAATATGGATTGATGGTAGTGCGCCCAACTCACCAGAAATTATATTTCAGTGGCAAGAACATATTGTAACATGAATAAGTATCTAGAACATCAACTTTGAACATGAAATAAACAATTCAATCTGTGTAGACTCATATGCAGCTAGCAGTTGTACCAATGATGTTCCCAACAAATTGTGCCATGGAAAATAATAATAAAAATAAATAAATAAACATAAAAAATTGATGGGCCTAGTATCATTAGCTAGAGGAAACAGAAGGATGTCACAAGATACCTTTGCTTCAATGTACTTCCACTTCACAAAGAGCCTATGTTTTTCTCCCCAGCCATTTGTTAATGGAAGATTCATGATGTTATCTTGAGCCTATATTTCAGAAAGCAAAGGGAAGAAAAAATTAAAATAAGCAACCTGATGCCAGAACAAAAATCTGCAACACTCTGTAGATATCGATGCTTGAACAAAATGATGGCCATGAAGAATACTCTGTATTATGCGGATAAAAATTATTTCAAGAAGCCAAATGCAAGACTTATTGGCATGTATTTATCAACAGATGTGATTTCACTAAGCCTAAATGGACAAATTTATTTTACTTTTAAACATGAATTCATTAAAAATCAATAAAATATATGAATTTGAACACAGAACCACAAAGAAATAAATAATGATTCATCTAGCAAACAAACATGTCACGTATTAAAGGAAAGAATGAGATGAGCCAGTCTGACAACTTTTCACAAGTTGATTTCTGTTCATCAAACCACACAATATCTCTCCAAATTCTTCTTCAAGCATTACATCCACAAGAATTTCATACAGATTTCATATAGCTCTATGCACATGTCAAGCAACAGTAAGTACACTCTGGAGAAAGTTGCTATATACAAGGGAAGCATAGAAGCTTCCAGGTACATGGCATGATTGCATATGACTCTTTTTTTCTTTTTCTTTTTTGGCTTTTTCCTTTTGGTAATATGTCTGCAACTCTTTTGGTAAAAGCAAATGCTATGGATCACAATGGAATAAGTCCACTCAGAACATTAAATGAAATACAATTTTCTTTGCTTGAATATATTTGCTAGTTGAAGTCTGAAAGAGGAAGAGGATAATGAAAAGGTTTTGAATAACTTATTTTTTTCACTCAATTACTAAATTGTGATTTACCTATTATTAGCATATTAATCCATTCTGCTCTTCAGAAAAATAGCAATGGCAGTTTGCCTCCTTTTACATGACAGGCAATAAAAATGGTTCTTTCAAAAATCACTGCCTTCCTAATGATTGATATGACAGTTTTGTTGCTTTAAATGGTATATATACTATTCATTTTCACAAGTGAAACAAAAAAGAGTAAGAAAGATTAAGAAGAAGATTGATAACACAAGAAGAAGACTACAACTAGAAATATACAAAACTGCAGAGTGGTAATAGATAAAAGTATTCTTGTACAATACATTACATGCAAATGGAGTTATGAAGATTTCACAGGAAACAGGAACATAGAATCATCAAAAGAGAGAATTCTATTGAGGGCTTCCATAATACCTGCTGCCAGTATTTCACCATCTCACATGCAAGCCTTCGTTTTACAGCTAGAGTGGCTTTAGTACTATCAATTGCAAGTCCAAGTTGAATATCAACACCCTAATCAGGAGAAAAAGAGAAAAAAAGAAAAGAAATCTGTCATTGTCTTAGGCATGTTCATAAATTTACACTCCCTCCATCCAAAAATAAATGTCCCCTTTTAACTTGGTACAAAAATTAATGAGAGCCTTTACCATAGGTAAATCCTTATCATTAATATGGTTAACGGTGAAACTCATGTATTAGTGGCTATGAATCTCTCAAATCAAAGAGACTATTTGTGAAACATTAAATGAAAAATATGTGGAAATTCATTTTTAACAACCTAGGCATGTTACAAAAGCAAATGATTCCTGCTGGCTTGGCCTCTTAAATATGCCCAGACAAAAGATTCTAAATCTTGTAACTTCAGAAAATACTTCTTCCATATAGTGGGTTACCTTACAAGTAAATAAATATTTCTATCCATTTTCATGATCTTCTTATGTCGAGTCATGAGATTTGAATATTAAAATGGATTACCTGCAGCCCCA
This sequence comes from Apocynum venetum, assembly GCA_019593545.1. Classification (NCBI taxonomy): domain Eukaryota; kingdom Viridiplantae; phylum Streptophyta; class Magnoliopsida; order Gentianales; family Apocynaceae; genus Apocynum; species Apocynum venetum. The sequence continues at coordinate 49,050 of SRSM01000470.1, forward strand.
AGTCTGTCAAAATTATAGTAACAGGGGATAATTTCTTCAGCAATAACAAAGTTATAGTATGCTTCAGAATGACTAGAATGGGCTATGTTGGGAAAATACACAACCTGTACCAGGCTGTACATTTGACAATATAGCATGAACAAGATTTAAGATAAGCCTTTTAATGCGTTTAGTGTATATGCTAGTTGGGGCTCCAGAAACAATGGTAATTTTGTCATCAATAAAACTCAGAATTATTATCATTCATGACATTTTCTAGACCTTAGAAAAAATTCACAGGCTTCAGCTAATCCCCATGAATAATGAACCATATATATGAAAGTTTCCTTACTGTATCAATGCCTCTTCACTACATTAATATAATGACATTGTGGTCAGTAATTATTAACAATGGAAAATTTAGTAACAAAAGAATTTTCAATGACATTGAAAAGTTTCCTTACTGTACCAATTCCTCTTCACTACATTATTATAATGACATTGTAGTCAGTACATTATTAAAAATGGAAAATTTAGTAACAAAAGAACTCTTTTGTCTACCTTACAGAAACTGCAGAATTGACTATGCATATCACACTGTTGAGAGATAAATAAACAGGTCCTCAATTTGCAGACAGAACACAAATAAAATGATTTCACTGAAACATACAGGACGGTGTTCCCAAAAGGAAGAGAATAAAAGAAAAAAAATTCATTATATGCTTACAGCAAAACAACTAACGTAAAAAAATACCCTGCCTGCTCCACCAATTAGAATCAATGGCACCAAAGAAGCGAGTGACACAACACTTCAGAAATAAACTTCTAGGATAAGATTGCATATTGTTATCAATTTGCATATTAGATGCTTTCACTGGATATCAGCTGACTGATGCACATCTCTATCCAAATTACATATACAACTTATGTTCACTACATCCAGAAGTCCATTCAATCAAATCCAGCAGATCAGCATCTGCCTCATAAAGGTTATAGCAACATCTTTCAAGTAAAGAACTTGCAAACCTTACAAAATTATGCTAAAAGTTCCTACATATTTATCATAGGAATTTGCAAACATTAATTTTTTTTCCTAATATCTTTTTCTTCAGTTTGTGCCATGTGTAGCAATGCATGTTCAAAGGCTCCATAATACTACTAGAGCACAAGGGGGAGAAAGGAAAAAAAGAAAAAAAAGGACACTGCATTTACAATATAAGAAAGAATGTGCCACTGGGATGAGATACTACCTGTCCTAATGCTTGAAGGCAAAGCGCCCGTAAATTTCCTTCAGCAAGATCTACTGGTAGGTTTCTCCTAGACCATGATTGTCAAAAGGATATACTATTTAGCCTCCAAAAATAACTCCAAATGATAAAATTGTAGTTCAGTAGGGACGCCATTGAGCAATAAACCTTAATTCAATAGGCAACTGTGGCAGAACTTGCCGAACTGCACAGTCAAGATATCCAGCTGCTTTCAGCAAAATATCAATAGAAGATCTTCTGCTCTCTGTCACAGATAAGTATGAAGTTAAAAGAAAAGAGCAACAATAAGAAGTAGATGTTACAAAATAGACACACGTATGAAAATAACATGTTGCTCAGAGATGAGGATATTCTGAGTGTTGATATATTCATCCTCGGATAAATCAAGCATTAGTTAAGTGCCTCTAAATAAAATTAGTTTGCCCAAGTGAGATGCAACTGTCTTGCTTTTCATTGGATTTCTGGAAATTTCGAACCAAGTGGCTTTAAGGGATCATCCAGAGACAATACTAATTCAGTGATGACAGTAACCACAGTTTACAAGCCATATCGAACCAAGTATGATGTTAACTGCATATCAGAGACGAAAAACCATGGGTTGATGAAGTTAGAGATAATACGCACCTTCTGATACCTTTGGTTGATAACCATCAGCTGAAGTCCTTGGAAGAAGCAGTAAATTAACTTGTGATAGTGATAGCATTGCCATCAAGTGTAATACTGATAGTACTTCATACCAAGCACTACATATTGCTGTTTCCTAGAAATTCATTAATAGTTTCTATTAAGAATGGATAGTCCTCATGGAGAGAATGTAATGACTAAACACAGAGTCAGAATTCCAGTCTCACCTCAGCATCATCCTCTTGATTGATCCAAACGAATTGCACTTTGTGCTGTAATGGGCTTCCTGGATAATGCAAAAAGAGGAGATTCAGGATCATATCAAGCTTACAAGTATTTTAACTTATACCCGCTGCAAGCATGATGTACCATCTTTAACTAATCCAAGAAGTACTGGCAAATAATCTTCAAGAGCTTGCAGAAGATCCGCCAACGTGGAACCTCCTGCATGAGACAACTGATAATGTGTCAGCATCAGCTCATCCCAAAAGCAACGAAATTTGCAGAGTGCTGCAACAATACTAACCATGTTGAGTAGCAGTTTTCCTCCGTGTTCTAGTAATTGTTGGAGCTTCTTGGCCGGCCATGACAACTATTCTGGTTCTAAGCGCAGAAAGACGTTCCACTAGACTTTTAGACAAATGGTCACCTAGTGCTTGAGAGAATTCCGCAGGCTTTGGAATTCGTAAGCCAGGAACAAATACAGTAACTTCGCCAATATTTCCAGGGCGCCTCCTGTTTCCACCAGCATCCTTCTGTGTTGATACGAAGCATCCCATATTTCTTCTATCTGGCAGCCCGAGAAATGAACATCAAAGTTGTGGTTGAAAGAAAAAGAAAAAACTAGAAACACAGAGAAACTCTGAAAGCTGAAGCAGCCATCAGAAAAAAAGTTGGAAATTTAGATCAATCAGAGTAAAAAAGTTGAGGATTCATTAATGAACAACCAGCAAAGCAGTTGGCCACTCACGAGCATGCATACAATACAATACAAGTAAATAATGTTTGAAAGATGGGTTAAGTTTCTTACCTGATCTTTTACAATCACAAGATCAACTAAAGCATCAAATTTTCTAGTACTTTCTGCAACAATTAAAAAATGCATTAGAAGGGAAAATGCAAATAAAGCAAGAGAAAATAAAACAAAATAAAGGACTGCAATAATATCACAAGAATGGCATGAAAACTGCCAGCTGCTATGCATATAATTCCTCCTGCAACTTCTCAACACCAGTTTTAATGCCTTTTCAAGAATTTAAAATGAAATGGCTTTTCCAAATTTATCCCCACCAAAAAAGGCAAAAAAAGTACCAAAAACCTCTTATAAAAGTTCCCCTTTTAGTTAACGGCTAGCCATAAATCTGCTTTGGGAACAAACCAATAGTTTGCCAACGGAAAAGGAAACTTTAAGTTGGAGCTAGACTTTGGAGTAAAGGATCGCAAAAGCTCAATTTAAGAGGCAAAGATAGACTAAAGGCAATACTATATTTTAAATAGTTTGCTAAATTTAGATTCAACAGTAGTCAGTTGTAAAAGGAATTTCAAAAGCTACCCCAAGTGGAGCAGCTAAGAAAAATCAAACCCCTAATGGAACAAGCATGGAAATTCAATGGGACTAATTGACGTAGCCGCAACCGCAAGAATCATCAACCATCCCACATGAATTCTCCAATCGCTGACCACAACCACAATGGAAAATTCAGAAAATTCCAAACGGATACAGTCAAGAATTATACCTTATATAAAACAGAGGACCTAAATAATCTCATAACAACCCAAGAACAGGACACAGAAAAACAGAAGGGTGAAAGATGGGATTTTTCTCCCCAAATTGGCCTAAGTCGTTGACACTCTCAAATCAAACTTAAACTCGATTCTTCTTGAAGCAACAGAATTTTGATGAGGAACAGAAAATCTGGAATTGAACAAGAGAAGCAGAGAAAAAGGAAAGAGCAGAGCAAGTCTTAGAGCGGAATTCTGGATAGCTATAGCGTTTGCAAAGAGAGGATTGTTCTAGAAATCAAGAAAGCAAAACGCCATCTGTTCTTTTGTTTTTCTTTTTTCTTTTTTTCTTTTCCCTCTTAAAGAAAAACACAAATTGTTTGCAATGCATATAGTGTATATATTTATAGCATAAAAAATTACTGCTGATCAGAGTGCTGATAACGCAGGGTTGTTAGAATGTTAAGCAGCAGTAATAAGGACAAGAAGTCAAATACTTTTTTATATGGCGCCGAATGTGGCCTTTTAAAGGTCATATTCTTCCTCCCTTCATCAATTGTCCTTCCGGGCTGCTTTCATTCACCATTTTAAATATTGTTTTCGTTTGGAAAGATGAAAAAATTGAGTATCTTCATTTTTGGGGTTCATGAGATTTTCTGCAAGTTAAAGCACTTCTTTTTTCTTCTAATTCTTGTTCTTGAGCCTAACTCTCCCTGCATAGAAATTATCCATTTTGGCACCTTCTGTGCTCTTCATCTTGAGATTGGCATTTTGTTGGACTTTTGGTTATAAGTTCAACATTCTTGTGAACTTTGAAAAGAGTATTTTGTTTTTAAGCACATGTCAAGAAATTTTCTTCATATTAATTTTGTTTTTAAAATACACCATAAAATATAATAATTCGAACTCAAAATCGTTAGATTTTAAGTAAAATCTAATTGTCAATTTTAAATGAAGTTATTAAAAAATTATTTAGAAATCTTTTCACAAAAGTTAAGAATTTTTTAATTTTTATCATTATCCTACTAATCCGTCTTATTTAATTTCATACGCTATTTGATTTAAACAGTTTTTTTTTTATAAATGACTTGGGTAGTTTAACTAAACTAAGTGTAGTATTATTATTTTTTTATTTTAAACCAAAGACCTAAAAAGATCTATAATTTGAAACAGATATAATCTATCAAATTGGTTAAAAATTGAAGAGTTTTATTATATAATGTTTAAGATAAAAGAGAGAAAGTAATATAACAGTGAATCAAGGTTAGCAAATACTTATTTTTGATAAAAAAATAACTTTTGAGAAAACTTTTCCATCCTAAAATAACTTGTATTATCCTTTTATTGTAACTTGATGCTAATCAACCTAATAATAATTTTAAAAGAAGTCATCTCCCCCACCACTGCCCTCTCCCTTAAGATACTTTGCAGTATCATCATTGGAACTCAAGATATCGAAGATGGATGAACTTTGAAGAAATAATGATTTCATCTTTGAAAAGATCTCATAAATCATACCAATTGAGGCTATCTTGAATCATACAGGTTTCTCCAATGTAGGTGATTGCTGAAAGTTGAAGGTTGCGGCTGCAACTAGCATATCCTCTAAAAAGGCTTCCTTGGTAATGGAAGCCTCCTTGGTGTGATGTTCCACTTTGTAATTTATCTTTTTCCAGAGTGTTACATGGGTTGAAATGCATTGATTTGATTATATTATTTTTAATAAACTATAAATATGTGGTGATTATCAAATGGAAAAACAACCAGAGGGATCCAGCAGAGAGTGGGGGTTTTTTTTTTCTTTTTCTTTTCTGAAAATATAAAAAACAAAAAGGTTATGGTTGATTCCTCCTATACATAGCCGTACTAAAATGAGAATAGAATATGAGTAATAACATAAGGAGGACAGGATGAAACTATACTTTAGGATAGTACAATAGTTGTTCAACTTCTTTCTTTTTTTTTTTCTTTTTTTTGAAGAGAGGTATTCATTAAAATTAATGAGAAAAAAAAAAATAACCTAGCTGATTAACAATGATATGAAAGATAGTGTTAGTGGTTTATTAACTAAGCAATCATTTTATTTTGTGGAAAATAGTATATTTAGATAGTTATTTTTTCACTTTCCTCCACAACTAAAATATCTGATTCACTAAACTTCCTTCTCCTAATTAGGAAAACAACCTTTCAAATGCTTTTAATTTTTTCTCTTACAAACCCATTTTATATCAATTCCTCAGCCTCTAAAATTGCATTGTTTCTAGTTCTATCTTAAAATTGAATTTTCATTTTTTATTTTAAAATCTCTATAAATCAATGTTTCCTCTATTAAAATAAAAACAATAGAAAAAGTCTCTTTAATTTTAAATTATCTATATCTCACTAACAACTAAGTATCATTACTTTCTAAATTAATAAGAAAAATAACTTATTAATTTATGGTCGAAAGCTCTCATGTATGAATCAGTAAAAGACTTCATATTCAAATTACTAATAATTATCCTTCAATTTAATTATCTATTAATATTCATACTCACTGCTAATATACTTTTAAATTTTCTCAAAGTTGATATATATGCAAATGTATAGGTACAAACAATAATTCAGAAAGGAAAAGGTAAGAAAGAAATGGACAAGGGTGAGCGTGAGATAGATGGAAAAAGTATAAAAGGCTTTGCTTGTGCCCCATCTCTTTGAAATATTAGCACTTGTACCCCGTTGAATTAGAAGGGACGGCATCAAAGGCTTTTGGTACACAAAACTACCCACACCATATATACTAACTCTTCTTTTGAATTAAATCATTACTATTCGATAAAGAAAAGGAACTATAAATAATTATACAAAAAAGATAAATTCAAAATTAAAGTGCTGAGGTCACATTTGAGATTTTATATAGAGTTACATTGTATTTGAGACCATTATAATATCTTTGGAAATGGGAAAGGAATAAAGAAAGAAGAAAGATTCAAGGGGATGAGGTCACATTTGAGATTTAGAAACGAGTCAAATGCTATGTGAGAGAGAAGAGCAACAAAGGGAATGTAATTTAAAATTTTATAGATTGACGAATTGCTTGACTCTTTACTTGGACTATTATTCAACAACTTTCTCATTTCCTTGTTTGTTTTTCTTGTCTAATTCTTGAGACTCTTTACTGGTTTTAACGAAGAAACGAGCTTAGTTTTATAAATTTAAATCTGTTAAATTTTTTACATAAACATTTTTTCGTAATAAACAGTACACTGCAAAAGAAAAAGCTCTGTGGAGACATTTAGAAACATCGCCATATATGCTCCATTGTAGATTTCTTTTAAAAAGTTACAATAGAAGTCATTATAATATCTCTTTAAAAAAAAATATATGTGGCATTAGATATTTTTTATTATAGCAGTACTCATTTGAGAACCTTCCTTTAGCATATTATTTAATAGTATCTAGAAAACATTAATCTCAATGTAAAAAAATATATATCACCTGACAATTGATAATTGAAGACAACAATTTATATAAATTTTCATTTAATGTAATTTGACATTCAATATATAAATATATATATATATATATATATATTAAATCAGCATATCAAGAGATAATATTCTTATTGAAGATGCTCTATTAGAGTTATTTTTAATCTTTAATTGAATTAACAATGAATAATGTTTTCAGTTCCATTAAGAAAAACAAATATAATATATACTTTATTAATATCATAAGACGAAAAATATTTTTTAAAAAAACAAAATTATAATAGGTAGCATATGTGCAATTTAAGGAAAATGTTCCATTATATTGGTAAACTAATAATGGAACATTTTTCCTTTCCTTTAAATTGCACATTGGTAAGTAAGCCTTAGTTTTCCTTTTTCTTCTGTTTCAGTTAATGGAATTGGGACGTGGTGCTTGAGGATTGGGGAAGGACCCTTATATTTTGGAGGTAGGAGTCGTGGCTTGCAACCAGGGCTTGCACGAGAAACATTCATCATACCCAGAACTCAAAACGAACTCAAACAAGCAATTCCTATAATAATAATAATGTTGAATATTGACAATCCATTAGACGTGATACATTTTTTCTCATAGTGTCTTCTTGGAACAGGAACAGAAAAAGAAAAAGACAAAATAAAATAATCAAGAAGAAGTTGGGAAAAAAAAATAAAAAAATCTTTTGATGACTAAGGTCAAGGTCATGCACTCAAGTTTGATATTCTTCTTCTCTGATCTCTCATACCCCTCCCCCCCCCCCCCCCACACCCTGGGGGAGGGGAGAGGTATGAGAGGCAATCAATTGAGTTTCAACTCCACTAGATATTTACCTACCAAATACTACTAAATGATGAAGATGAAGATGAAGATGATGATGCAAAATCTTTTAGTACTTGACTTGGTACTCACTATCATATCTACTGCTAACTGATTGCTCAATTCATTTTTTCAGGAATTTTAGAACAAATTAAAGAGAAGATACTCGATAGTGATAGAACATGACCAATCAATAGTCTCAAAAAGATCAAATCCTATGTCAAGCCTCTTTCATTGCTTATTTTTCCATGATCTCATATCCCAAATTTCTCAATCTCTCACTATGTAAATGCTTTTATTATGATTCCCTTTATATACAAATGACTCCAAGGATTAGGAGAAAATTAGCTAAATTTATAATAATAAAAAAAATCAAGACATTGTACATCATAATTAATTACAAGACTAAATTTAACCCCTTATTTATTCTTCCTCATATATTTTATTATACTAGTTGAAAAGTATATACATATTTAATAAAATTGAATAAGGTAAAATAGAAATATAACTAATTACTTATGTACATTAATTTACAAAATTGATAAGTAGATTCAAAAAATAAAAGTTTTTGTACCGGATGGAGTATACTTCTTCCTACTGTGTGTGTCAAAATGAAAATCCCTCTTGGAAAGAAAATGTGAAAATATTACTAATTCTCTTCTAAAATATACACTATTTTAACCTATATGTATATGTATTGAAAATATTTAAATGTAAATATTTATGCTTAAAATATAATTATAAATGATGTCGTCTTACTTATAATTTCTTTATTCTATATATAATTGTAACTGCGTTATTATAAGGCGGTGACTTTGTAATAATTGTGGTGTATTTTTTTTTTAAAATATAATAATTTTCTGTTTCAAATATTTTTATGAAAAAGTTAATCTTAAGAATGCTACTTTTTAGAAATTTGATATCGACTGAGGTCAATGTTTGACGAGTGTTCTGTCCCTACACGTGGCAGCAGAGTTAACGGTGAAGAGAGGGCATACAGAGCCGGCAGCGGAAAGTAACCAACATTTGCCTGAAAGGGCAACATCACGTGCTGTCCAAGCTAAGTGGCCACTGATGTTCGACACGTGTCTTTAGATATTTCTTTTTTCTAAAATATCAAGTTTTATCATTAAAATAATTTTGCCCCGAACCAATCATGGCCCAGATTTTGATCTGCGCACGTTACACACATAAATTAAGAAAAAGCTAGATGCTTACGTCATGAAATTTTTTTTTGAGGAGAACACGTGGAAAACTATTAGTTGTTGGACGGTGTGCAGTGGGTGTCCAGTTAGGTGCCTCCATGCTTTGCCCCAATCAACTTAGAAATTTTTAAAAACAGTTTTATTTATTACTTTCTATTTTTATATCGATTAAAAAATATATAATTTTTTAATATTATTAAAAATATATATTTTTAATAATTTTTAAAATACATTCTATCATTTATCATGTGAATTTAATGCACTTTTTAAATATAAATAATTTCATTTTAAATTTTTATATCTTTAATAAAAAAAATAATATATAATTTGAGATAAATAAAAATAAATAAATATATCAATTTGAAAGGGAATTCATATTATTTTTTATATCAAGCCTACTGATAGCGTAGCAGCCCACAGGATATAAATAATGATAAAGTTTTATATTGAGTAAATTTCGTCTTCTCCACGGGAGATGACAGATATGAAATCCAGGGGTTGAAGGGGTTAAAAAGCAAAATAAAAGAGGGATGGAATTTATATTTCTTCACACTTGTCTTCACTCACACATAAAAAAATTTATCTTATTTTTATACAACCTTATCGTTCATGCTATCTATGTAGGGAATAATTTTTTCTTATTAGATTCTAACTTTTCTTAAATTAATATATATATTGAGAAGAAATATTTTTTTAAAAAAAGTAAGTCAAGTGCATGTTTGGAAGAAAGCAAATGCAATATTAATATATAAATGATGAATGTTATAATAATAGAGTTTTAAGATCACAAATCTTTCTTTTCTTTGTCTTTTTTTTCTTTTCTGAAAGGAAAGCTTTATAAAGATCATGAAAAGAGTACAATAGAGAGTCTTGATGTCTCTAGAAACATATTTAATTGAACTAAGAAAAGACCCTAATTAGCTAATGATAAGATGAAGAAAAAAAGGACCTAAAAGTGAAAAAAGTCATAAAAAAAAGAAGCTTATTACTGACAAGTTCTAAACAATCACATTTAACATTCAATAACAATTACAAGTTCAACATGTTAAAGGTTTATTTAAAACAATCCCTTAGGAGAAATCCACTGGGAAGAGCTAATTGAATTCCATGAACCATAACAATTAAGCTTGAGAAACCCTTTCACAAATTCTTTTTGCCCCTAAATGAACTTTAACTTCATGTACCAATCGAGTGATTCTCCCCTTTCACAAATTGTAGGAGCAGTGAGAAGATAATTAATGGTAGAGCATAACCCATCGATACTCTTAAAACAATGAAATCCTATGTCGAGCAATACTTCTTTTGTATAACTTCCCATGGTATATGCAAAGATGAAAGATCCCATATCTCAAATTTCTCAATCTCCCACTATATGCCCACACATTTTGGTGTCTTTCGATATATAAGTAAGAAAAGTGATTAATCTAGAAAAGTCTAAATATGAAACATTTCATTATCCATATTTATGCTATATTAAAAGTTGAATTAATTGTATGATGATTCATACCACAATTGTTCTATGTTTGGGCAAACAATCTCAATAACACATGAACTTTTCTAAAATTAAGCTTTTACACTTTGAACTAAAAAAAGGTGATAAAAATCGATACTCGAAATTTTAAAACATCTCTCTTAAAAACAACAAATTATCAAAGAACAGTTTTTTTTATTTCTACAGGAAGTTCAGGATACACATATAACTTCTTTTTCTTGCTCTTCCTTAATTGGAAAGAGATTAGATTTAGCTATGAATGCGATTAGTTTTGAGAGACAGAACTTCTACTAGAGATGACAAATATTGTCGTTTCTTTCTAAGGGATTTCCTTGAAATGGTTTTCTATTCATTGCTCTGTAAGACATTTCAATTTACTTACTACATCTCTAGCAAAGACATATCATTATTTGCTGTCTTTCTAAAGCAAAACCATATATTTTTTGCAGTGCATTTCTGAATGTGAGAGATAGCATGGTATTCCAGCTAACTGTGTTGAACTAATGGATTTAATATTTTGCACAGTCAACTCATTCCTTACCCTAAAACACCAGCTACAATAAGGGTTTCTTCCACATTTTATAGACTTAGATATCCAGGTTTAACCATGTTTACCACAATTGACGTTTAATTCACTTGGATCCACCTACGACTCTAGCAAAAATGCCATTTTTTGGTTTACTGTCAAAGTCTGAATGACAGTTACCAACGAACCACAAAAAAAAAAAAAAAAAAAAAATGGAAAGCCTAAAATGGATTAAGAATTCTGCAGAATCAAATGTGGCAGATAGAATGCCCATAATTCAAATCTTGAAGCAGTGATGGCAAGAACTACAAGGCAATAGTGTCACTTTTCCAAAAGAGAAAAGGAAACACATCTAATTGCCATTGCAATCTTGTTTCATCATATACATTGACCAAGACTTGAGCATTCAATGTGTAGAAGGAAAGTCGAATCACATTAATCATAACAATTTTGTACAAATGTTTCAGGCAGAAGGGTGTTTTCAAAAGTTCTCAACCAGCTGCAATACATTAGAAACTAAACTACTAGAGAGGCAACAAATTTTAAAGCATCAGCTATCAATGTGCTTCATTTCACTTTACACTTGTTCTGAACTTAGAAAACCAACTCCGTGATGGTTAATTCATGACCACAAGAAGACCTACTCATCGCATAATGATGAAATTATCTCGCGTGGAGATCCCCATATTGGCAGTTCAGTTAATGATTGCTTAAACCTCTCTTCTTTCGCATTGCATAAGCCTTCAACTATATCACACAGGTTTGACACATCTTTTATGATAGCTTCTTGAGCTTCAGCCTATAAATAAGGACAAAATTGATTCAAAGACCAAAAGAAAAAAGTCGAAATCTTGTACACTCGGGAAGCAAGAAACCCAACGTTACCTGTGAGAGGAGTTCATCTACAATTCTCCTGGCACGAGGAAACTGTGGATTCATCCGGCAGGATAGAAGAAATGGACATGGAATGATCCTGAGTTATTTGCTGCTGGGTAATCTGGGCTTGATTTTGCATCTCATTCAAAGTGTTCAATAAATGCTCCCACTGAAGGATCTCTTTTGGTACCTCTCTCTGAGCTTAAGCAGTGCAGATTTCTTCCGCTGACGGCGGTTCCTCTCTTGTACCGACGGATTAGGAGGCGGCGGTGGCCGTGCTGGGATCTGGATAGGGGCGCTTCTTGCGCTTGTAGACGAAGCCATCGTCGTTAATCAACTCCCAGTCGCCGTCATCTTCCCAAGTGGCCATTGGAACTTACCAAAAGAAAACGTCAAGATTTAAATGCTACTGTTAACGGAAATAATTCTGGCGGCAAATAGTTTCGCCAGTGAATTGATTCTCAAAATATTTTTTCACTCTCCCAAAAAAAAAAAAAACATTTTTTACACCTACAAATTTTATTTTGTATGAATTTTAAATTTTATCTTAATCATATATATATATATATATATATCACCTATTCTTATATAAAATATTTTAAATTTAAATTACACTTTCAAGTAATTTATTAATAATATTGAAAAAATTATTCAAAATCCTTTTCAAGTATTTCTATTTCTTAAAAAAATATAATTAAAATTTTATTTCATTTTTTATCATCTAACTCTATCTAAAATCTTCCTTTATTTTCCTCAAAAAAAAAAAAAAATTCTTCCTTTCTTGAAAGTTATATTTATATTTTGGGTCATCTTTTGTCGACCAATTACTTTTCCAAAAATGATTTTATTTTATTTATAAAAAATTGAAATACACATTTCACTTTGAAAGGCAACCGTTTGATTGGGAGGAATTTTCGAAGAGTATTATATCTTATAAGGCTATAAAGCTTGATCTAACACAAATTACTTATTGAGCTATCTCTACACTTATATTATAAATTTATAACATGCTTGGTCCAAGGGAAGCTAAGATTATTATTTATTGATCTATTTTTTAATTACAAAAACTTTGAAATGTGAATTCGAAAAATATTATGTTTATTATTATAATAAATTTTCAGCAAAAAGTCTAAAATTTTAATGATATTTTATTCTTAAAAATATCAATATAAAAAATAATTCTCACACACACCCCCTAAAAAGTAATGTGATTATTATTACCACTTGAATTATCAAAGAAAAAATTTTTAATTTTTTAATTTTTTAAATTACGTTTACTTTCACTTCCATAAATATAAGTCATTGGATCAATTTATATACAAACCAATGAATTTTTTTTCCTAAAATATCATTAATTATTATGTCTTGAAAATAATAAAAAGAGAAAAAAAATTGCTTTGATATTTTGTCAAATTTGATTTTTTATCAAAATTTAAATGAATGAGGTTTAAAATTTTCTTAAAAAATAGTGATTATCTTATCTTCCTGTTAAATTTTTATTTTATCAAAGTTATATTGTCAAATTAATAAATCATATTTATAATATTTTAAAACAATTACTATTTGAACCGTCAATTAAGTTTTGTCCAAACTTATAAATCGAAATCAAAATAAAAAATCACCGATTCTATGAAATCTCAACGTTCATTAATCGAGTGAATGGTTTTTTAACCAGGTAAAGGAAGAATTCATATGATTTCAGTTGATTTATCAACAGACATATAAATTTTGTTCTTTCCTTGCCATTAAACAACATTTGAATTCCACTTGGTGTTAGAAGGATTTAATTTTAGACACTGGAAGAAGCAGATTCTCTAAGCTTTTATTCTCCGGTTGATAAATGAATACTATCTCTGCTTAATTAGAACTAGTTTTGCATATCTGTTGCAGTATTTAAAGAAAATGAAGTTTCCCTTTTAATTTGTTGTTCGATGATCTTTCCAAATGAGTACTTATTTCTCTTATTGACAGAAAAGAGTACCATCCCTGGGGTAGAAAAGGGCACAAGTATTGCCTTTGCTTTCATTTGAAATATCTATTTGGTGAATTTAACCATGTTCAACTTATCGATCTAAGCTTCAGTCTTTGTTCAGCTATATTACACTAGAAGTCTGATGGAGTATGTTTAGAAAAAAAATGACCTAACAAACATCATCTGGAAGGTTTGATTATACCCCATATGGAGTGCATACTAATACTTGCAGATTCTTTTTGTTTTAAAATATATGTTGCAATTCGCCAAGAGAGGTAACTTTGTCTATCTAATATGGCAAATGGTGTGATCAACTGGCAAATGGTGTTATCGTTATTGTTCTAAATCATGGGATTGCTGAAATTTAACCTTGAAAGGGAGGCCCATCTCTGAAGATAACTCTGATGTTAGTAGCCAAGTTGCATATCAGGCATGAATCTTTATTGGTTGCTCCACAGATCATCCCTTCAGATTCTTCTCAAGTTACTGAACTTACAACTCAAATAAGTTCAGAGCCTTTTGCACTCATCTCTTAGTTTTATGTCAAAAACTGATTATTTAGCAGACAAGGATTCAAAAGGAATTCAATGTCCAGCACAAGTGAAAAATAGCAATGAACTAACAACCAAAACTACAGCAACAGATGCTCCAAGATTTTTTTCTTGTAATTTTTCCTTCGAAAATTCTATAGCTCACAAGCACTTGGTGGTTATCAAAATGCACGCAAAAGAGAAAAAGCACTGGCCAAGAGGGCTATGAGAATGGGTATTTTTTTAGACAGATATGCTAGCTTGGCATCTCTGACTTTACATGGTTCATCCGTCAGGTCCCTAATCAAAGCACATTCTTCAAAGCACATTTTGCTTAGAAGACCTGCAGGTCTTGTTTTTAGGAATTGAGAAGTCCCTAGGCTCACTAATCTGTCATGGATGATTAGATTGATGTGTTGCAACAATTAGTTGTATCGATCACTTTCTTTTTCTTTCGTAAGGACCTTATGGTTAGCTGTTTGATGTAGTTTGAGACTCGAGACTCGGACAGAGCATTCATTCTCAATGGCATGAATTTGTATTAATTTTTGTATTTAAATTAGGCTTCATCCTTCTTCGATCCTTTGGAGAAAATTATGTTAACCAGAAAAGGAAAATAAAGTCACTTGCTCAAGATATTAGGAAAGATTGGCCAGTTGAGTGAAGCATTTAGGATTTTGGAAGCTGTATGCTTGGCTCTTGGTTCCCTTATGTTTTTCTTAATGATCGAATAGTTTAATTGAGATGAAAATCTTTCAAGGACTCCAAATTGCTTGATACATCTGTTTCAATCACTTCATTTCTACTCGTTCCCAAGTAAATTTTTGGCACATTCCTAGGTTTCAGACATTTTCTGCTTTCAAAACCTGTTGGTCATTCCTGGAAATATACCTACTTCACTTAATTTCTTTAGGAGGGAAGTTTGGACACAAGTTTGCCTTGACAGGATCTAATGTCTACTTAGAGGTAGGTAGGATTTCTCTTACATTGTCGTAAGACTAACCTTTCTCTATAATCTGAATGCAAAATTTTGATGAACCAATGAACATTTTTCACCACATGCTGATACTAAGACTATATTAATAAGCTCATATCATTCTCAAACCTTACAATAAATTACATTATCCAATCCTAGATGGTGGCATTCAACTACTGAGATAGCTACGGATGTATTAAATCAATCGAGTGCAAACCAAGTCCAACTGATTTATACGACAAGGATGTATGTTGATTTGAATCTTATTTTTGTATCCACCAAATGATATGCATATAAGTCTTCAAACCAAGTCTTTTCTATCCTCAATTGGGCTATACAAAAATTCTTTGTGTTTTCTCCCTCAAGCAGAAAATGAAGTTATGATGATTGCCTATGCTGCAGTGAACAGCCACAATGCAATTTCAGATGGATTTTTGTTGAATATATATTTTTTCTTCTTCTTTTTTGGCATAAATATTGAATCTACTTGCAATGCAAGAAATATTTCTCCAGTACCTAATACTGTTCTAGTTTTTATTAAAAACATTATTTTTATTTAAGGACGCATAGTAGATTGCTTTTAGTCTCTAGGGTGGAATGAAAGCATAGACACTTATTAAATGTTAATCGTGTTTTAAGATTTCAAGCTAAATTACCTGAAAGCTTTTGGGGAGGCCCTAGGGGATCGCGTGCAACAACTGGGATCAGGCCAGGCCTTGCAAGTGAAGATGATTTAAAAGACAATAATGTATGTGGAGGTAAAGATTATTTTACAGGCACTCTAGTGTCGTCTAAATCTGTTGAGCTCCACTGGATGATGGAATTTAAGCACCATACTGAGTGTTGTCTACTACATATGTTGAGTGAAAGCTCCACTGGATGGTGAAATTTAACCGCCATTTAAAAAAGCAATGGAAATAACAGTTTTGAAGTCTTTTGTGTGCAGACCAAGTCAAGATGATTTAAAAGATAAGGATGTATGTGAAGGTAAAAATTATTTTACAGTCACTCAAGTGTCGTCTAAGTCTACTGAGCTCTACTGGATGATGGAATTTAAGCACCATATTAAAAGCAGTGGAAATAACAATTGAAGTCTTCTGAGTGAAGACCAAGTCAATATGATTTAAAAGACAATGATAGGATGTATGCCTAAATCTGCTAATCTCCAGTACATGGTGGAATTTAACATTCAACTGTTCTTTCCATTATAAACTCAGCACTATGTGAAGTGTTTGCTTGCTCTTTCTATTTAAGCACAAAAGATATGTTCAAATCATGCATATTCAGCAAAAATGCAGCTCCAGAATAAAATTTCAGATGGACTTTGTTCATCAATTTGTTTACTTGCTACTTCTTGTATCAACAATCTCGTCTTGGCAAGCTTCAGCTGGAACACATTTAAGTAATGTGACTGATCGGTTGTCCTTTGCTAGAATTCAAGTATCAAATATAAGATGATCCAAATCAAGTCTTGCAAATCATGGAATGACTCTCAACATCACTGCCAGTGGCCTGGAATCGGATGCAGTAGTCGACATCAAAGGGTTACAGCCATGAATCTCCAAGGTTTGAACGTGCTTAGATCAATATATCCTCATGTTGGAAATCTCTCTTTCCTCAAGTCTATAAGTTTCCAAGGTAACAGATTCTTTGGTGAAATTCCTGAAGGAGTTGGTCAACTGTTCCAGTTGACATATCTTAACCTGACAAATAATAGATTAACGAGACTAATTCCCCTTGATCTCAGCAGGTGTTCAAATCTCAGGATTTTAGAAATGTCTTTTAACAGCCTCATGGGAGAAATCCCTTTCGAACTTGGCTCCTTGAGAAAGCTTGAAACTCTTTATCTTACGAGGAACTGTTTAACTGGGCAAATTCCTCAATCTTTTGGGCATCTATCATCACCGAAAGAACTAGATGTTAAAAATATGGCTAGTTTACTATTTGAGAAAGAATCCTTATTGGAAAACTTGTAAAAGGAAATGGATCGTTACTATTATAAAAGGATCCTAGCCTCTTTAGTTAGAATTACAACTTCAACCGTCTACTCTTTTATATTATTCTAGTTGTAAAGTTGAGTGAAGGTTCTATACCTTCAAAAGATTGGAGCTCCCAAGAGCTTTTTTGTTGAGTGCAAAGCCCTCAAAAACATTCGTACACTGGAATCTTGATCCAATCTTAACATGCCTTTCTGGAAGTGATTTTCGAGGTAATGACTTCAAGGCCCTGGTTTGCAATTACATGGAAAATGGAGATCTTGAAACTTGGCTGCATCCAAAATATGCTGAAATGGAGAGGACAGAGAGACTGAATATTGTTCAGAGGATAAATATAGTAATAGATGTTGCCTTGGCATTGGATTATCTCCACAATCATTGTTCAATCCCAATCATTCACCGTGACTTGAAGCCAAGTAATGTTCTTCTCGATAGAGATTTAACTGCTCATGTAGGTGACTTTGGGTTGGCAAGAATTCTTTCTTCAGACAGGAAAAATCCCTTTCAAAGCAGTTCCTTGGGGTAAAATGATCAATTGGTTATGTAGCTCCAGGTATTCAATAACACTCATATCTTTCCTTCTTTCTTTCTATATTAAGATCATAAATTTCAGTAGTTAGAGATATCTAATAGAATTGACAGTATATCATATATGAGATACTTGATGATTTTTAATCCACATTTAATTACTCTGAGGGTTTTGACATGTTTAATCTAATTTTAATCAATAGCTTGAAATCTAGAAGGTAAAAAAGAAGCCATCTACAAAACATGTAAAACAAAGTATCACATTACATTACACGTGTGTCAACGTGCTGAAACGAAACCACTGCAAATTTAGGAGGGATCATATAAAAATAAAAGAAATAAAAAGAAAAGCTTAGTTCAAAGACTAAAATGGCTTAAAGAATTGCCTCAAAAAAAAAAAAACTTAAAAAATTAAATGATTTTCCACATAATGACATCATAGATGTTTATTCCAAAAAAAAAAAAATGAATGAAGAAGAGAGAGAGTATATATACTTAGAGACTTTTTTTATTTATTATTAAGGACATGATTAACTCTCAATAACTTCTAGATCGAATGTGATATGTGATATCCATTTATCTATAGCCTCTTTGATTAGTCCTAATCTCATACAAGTAGTGACATCATGTAAATAGAAAATTAGATAAAACAAACACTTTTTTATTTAATAGAATTGGTATTTATCAAATTTTTATTTTAATGAGAACTTACCACTTTTATAAATTACTTACCACCAAATGAACAAATGTTTCCACTTTAACTACCACTTGGCCAAAACTTCCTACCTCTATGAATTTAGTTACCATAAAATTAACGGAAGTTACTACTTCCATAGGTACCAACCGCCACCAAATTACTTTCTTAAATATGCACCCCCATATCTTCTAGATTAATTTTTTAAATTTCTATTACACTAACAACTTCTTTGCTGAGTATGGAATAGGGGGAAGGGTATCAACTGTTGGAGATGTGTATAGCTATGGGATTTTGTTGCTTGAAATGTTAACTGGACGAAGGGCCAATTGATGATTTGTTCAAAGATGGTTTTGACCTTCATGATTATCTTGTAAAATCCTTACCAATGGAGGTCATGAGTGTTGTTGATTCTTCAATTTTCATAGAAGGAGAAGACACAAAGGAAGATGAAATTGAACTACAACAGTGCCTCATTTCGATCTTTAGAATTGCATTGACTTGATCATCAAAATCTCCAAGTGAAAGAATCATCAACATGAACGAAGCTCTCAATGGTTTAAAGCTTATGAAGTATAGCTTCTCATATTGGAAAAAATGGAGAAATTTGATGTCAATGTTGAAGCAAGTTTGGAATCCTGTTGCTAATGTACATATGAAACCCTGGTAACTATGTTTTTCATATATTGGATAATAAGAAGAATTTAAATTTCAATATGAATATTGTGCTTGAATACTTTTGTCTCCATAAGATAGCTTTTTTAGTTGTAATTTATTCTTCTTTAGTTCATTTGTATATGCATGGTACTTGTACATGATTGAGGAGCATTTCAATTTTGATATTAATGTGGCTAATTTTCCGGAAACCGTTGTCATTTTCGCTTCAACATCATCAAACTATTGAAAACTTTGATTCATAGGCTTCAAATAAAAGTGTCAAATCTACTTTACTATTAACATAAACAGAATCCAAAAGAACCAAGTAGAGGGCAGTATCTCAAAATGTTCAACTTCAAAGATTATAGTTATATTAATTATATATATATATATATATATATTTATGCAGTAAATCAACTAAGTAAATAATATTTTCTACGTTATACACATATTTCTTAATTTCTCTTATATATAAGTTGAGCTTAAACACAATATACCGAATCACAATTTAAGTTTTTAAAGGTGAACTAAGCTTGAGCTAATGTTAAAAGGGTTTTGCATCTAATTGATCTAGAACTTGAAGACTCAAAATGAAATTTAAGATCAAACACCATGGTTCTACTTGAATGGTCAAGTGCATTCCATAGTACCTTTTCCAATTTCATCCAAGTCATACAATAGCCCTTCTTTTTTTTTTTTTTTTTGAGGGGCAAGTCATGCCCTAGTTAGTTCAACGATATATATTAAAGTCGTCAAAAGAAACTGACACCGGTTAGCGTTGCTTCCTCTTCCTATTTTATTTCCATCCTTCTCTCGATACATATTCTTCTGTCACTGAATATTCATTGTTGTAACGTTTACTAGCAAAACCTCATCAATGCTTTGTAGCTGACCTACCTCTCTTGAAAATGGTGACTACTCGCAACTTTTCTTCATAAGTCCCACCAAATTAAGATTTCCATTTCTAGTTTAATGCGTTACTTTTGACTTTAGGGAAAGCTATATATATATATATACATATATATGTTGGCATCAAGATTGCTGGGCCATCTATTGCTTGAGTTGAGCTTAACTTGTCAAGTTAAAACAACGATAGCAAGAGGGTTTCCAACAGAAATTCAAGAATCAAGATATATGAATGGTCTTGGCTAATATGGCAGATAATCAGAGAATTCATCCAGTGGTGGACTTGGAGGCACCGCCTCCCCGGCCTTTAGTTCCTGAGGGATCATTTAGGCCGGAGAAGGGTAATCCAGTGATGCAGCAGCCTGGCCTAATCAGGCGTACCATTCCAGTAATGCACTCAAAGCCACCCAAACAAAGGAGCTGTTGGTGCAAGTGCTTGTGCTGGACTATAAGTCTCCTCTTCCTGTTGCTTGTCATAATTGGAGCTGCTGCCGGTATTCTTTACCTTGTGTTCAAACCCAAGATTCCTAACTACTCAGTAGACAGCCTCAGTATATCAGATTTGCGACTCAACTTTGACTTGAGCCTTTATGCAAGATTCAATGTGAGGATCACTGCAGATAACCCAAACAAAAAGATTGGAATTTACTATGAGAAAGGAAGCCATTTGAGTGTCTGGTACAAAAGCACTAACCTGTGTCAAGGAGCGGTGCCCAAATTCTACCAGCCTCACCAGAATAGGACAGTGATCAATGTGGCCTTAACTGGACAATCTACATATGGACAAACCTTGTTGTCTGCATTGCAGGAGCAACAGCAGACGGGAACGATTCCACTGGATCTTAAGATTGATGTACCTGTGAGTATAAAACTTGGGAAGCTGAAACTGAGAAAGGTGAGGGTATTGGGAGACTGCATGCTGATTGTTGATAGCCTGTCTACAAATAGCTTAATCAGAATAAGAGCCAGCACATGCAAGTTCAAGCCTAAACTCTAAAACTTTCTCTGATTGATCGTATTCTTTTGTTAGTCATTTCCTATTAATCCCTTAATTTTTGTAGTATCTTTGCATTCTTGTCGATCTTTTGTATCCCTGTTTTCAAATGGATTTTATCTGTCTTTGCACACTCAATTTTCTGCTTGGATGAATTGGCCAACTGTTCAGCTCAAACTTGTGAGTCAAGGTTCTTTCCCTTTCCATTTGAAACTAAAATTCAAGTAGTGTATGTGTAAAACCAACTTTCTCAGTCACTATAATAAACCCAGTAAAAGATGTCCTTGCATAAGCAATGCCAAATAAAACTAGTCACCAATTAGTGCTCGGGGCCTATGCTCTACAGTGAACAAAGACATTCCTGTCTGGGAAACAGCTCTCACAAAAGCCATGTTGGCAGTTAAAGTTGGGGCGTGGAGAAAATCACCAGTTCCAAATACCAATTTGTTCTTCAAGGCCAACTTTCTGGTAGTTGGAAGGCTCATCATACGACTTGATGGACAGTCAGGCACAACCCTGCATTAGTTAACAATTTGATTAGTTCAAACAAGCATGAGTGAAGTCCTCATATGCTACTGGTACAATTGACATAGTAGTATCACCAATTTCCATTTTCAAGTAAAGGCTCATCATTCCATTTCCTAGTACCATGGCCAAAATGAACTCCCGCCTCCATCATTTCTTCTAATTTATGTTCCAATATCGTCTTTTCTTCCCCCACCTCCTTTGTACAGTTCTTTACTTAGGAGGTTGGATCTTTCTATTCCATTCCTATTCGTTCCTAAAATTTCCAACATAAATGAAGTAAAATTTTTGGAACATAATCAGCATTTTTTTGTTACATTAGTTAAAACTTATTTGTTCTTGTTCATTCCTACTGCAACAAAGATGGACTTTACCAATGTTGAGAATAGACCAACTATTAAATCCCATCATCTCATTTTTAAATTTTTATGACATTCCATTTGTAGAACAAGTACATCATCATGAGGAGAATGAATGTAGAACAAATGTGTACAAGTACATCCATGAGCTTGTGTATTTCAGACAGAGATGCACATCACGTGGGAATACATACATATACTGATAAACTAGGATATACAAAGTGAAGCGTATGAAATTTGGTCACTTCAAGAGAGAGAGAGAGAGAGAGAGAGAGAGAGAGTGTGTGTGTGTGTGTGTGTATTCAAGAGAAAAGAACATCAGTAAGATCCTTAATCATAATAATGGCCAAGGATGTTTCATGTCATCCAACTTACAACGGGATATTACTATCAGCACAGTCATCAAAACACAGAAAATGGAAGTTCAAACAGGCAAAGTGAGACAGTAATTGTCCAAGCATGTATAATGTTCTCAAAAAGACAATTGAAGTTTGTAACTTTTATGTATATATATTCTTCTGCAAGATCAATCTGAAAATTCATAAAAGTAGCCATTAATACAATACCCTCTTTCAGAATTGGTGTTCAGTATCATAATCTTGGTATCAGGACTTCCACTGCTGCCTAATTGCCTAATTTGGGACCAACATATGTCAAGATCTTGAGATTAACTTCCATAAACTCAACATAGATAGAAAACAATTCAAAAAAGGATGAAAAATGCCACATGTAATCAGCAAACAACAAATGACATAAGTCATACTTGAATGAGATTTGTTCTATGAACTGAAATAACTAAAATCAAATCAAACAAATGACATCAAATCATTATCCTTCAATTTGTCTTTAGGCTGCAGTGAATTAATTAGGTTTAATCTGTCTATTTGCTTTGGTTTTCATAATTTTTAAACATTACAAAAGACTAACATAGTGATTCATGAATTGCTGATTTGAAAATTTCCAAGTCATCAGAGAACTCACCTTAGATGGTTCAGAAAGTGATTAGATCTTAACTTCTCATTTGGCCCACCACACATGGACACTAGCTCCTGAAATTCGGCATAAACACTTTCACAAATGATTCCTCCCTTGCCAGCTATGATGTCAATTAGTTCTACATGGATTGGGCTCAGAGCTTCAGAATTGACCTGAGAGGAGATTAAAGATCACGCAAGCTAATTTGATAATATCATACCTTAAATCAGTTTGAACCCTAAAATATTTCACATGTATGATAAAAGTAATTGAAAAATTACAGCATAATAGGATGTTAGCAAAGGAAACCAAAAATAATAGGATGCTAACTTCTACCTGGGAAAGTACGAAGTCATAGTTTCCCTTAAATTGGCGTCTCAATTTGCTTTCTGAAGTAGCCAAAAGCTTAGCTGTGCCTCCATTACTGATTCCGGAGACAATAGCAATAAGTGCTGTTGTGTCAAAATTGACCAACTGCAAGTGACTATTAGAGTCCTTCAGCTGGCTAATTTCAGTATCAGGCAAGCAGCAGCTCATTCCAGAAACAAGAGAGCAGAAAGAATCACCCAGTTTCAAGTCCACAGCAGCATGCTTCAGTGAAAGTGGGTTGCTTGTTTGCATGAGCTCACATTCTTTCCTCAGAGTGGAGATCATATTGACAGAAGAGTTTATCTCTATTTCAAGTATCCGAGCCTCTCGATATGACCTTGCCAGTATATTGATCCATTGATCCTCAGAATCCTCTGAGAATGCAAAATCAAAAAATGGAAAGGCAATTCCCAAGTCAGCAGCTCCAAATTCATCCGCTAGCTTCTTAAGAACAACATCAGCAAGTCCATTTGAGAAGAAAAGGATGATTGAAGTTGGTCTTAATGTTTCTGAAAATTGGGCAGCTTCAAGGACATCTTGTATACGCTTTTTCAATCCCTTGTTAGAAGATGACCCATGCCAAGATATGTACTTTGGATTTCTATCTGATACGATAAACCAGACTGGCTTTCCATTAAGACAGCAGACTATATCAACATAGATGCTTATCACACCTGATTTAGCTTTCTGGACAAGTTTCTGTGGAGATGATAATGGAACAGGTTTGCATACGCGTGACACTCCAGTTATAAATGGCTGCTGAAGAATGCGAATAACTGATTCCAGATGACCAACATTAACACTGTTTTACAGTCATGAAATGCTATACCTTTAAGGCCTTTCCATTATCAGGACAAGTCAAGAATCTCTACATATAATTTATGTAAATAACATGATATGTGAAATGCACCTTGCACATGCTTATGTAACTAAAAAATTTATCATTGCTAGGAAAAATGATGTACATCTTCAATCAACAACATTATGCAAGAAGCAAAGCAGACATGAACATAGGATTTCAAAGTCTCTCCACTTTGAACTCTAAACAAGGTATAAAAAGGAAAATACACATGCATATGCACAAACTACATGAGACTGTGGATAATACACAATCTTTTCATCTAAGAGTAGATGTTCATAACAGGAACCTCCTATAACAATTAAAGATGACATTCAGCTTAAGGTCCACAGGATATTGATACAACAATACTCATATTTCACCTCACATTATAACATCATAAGAACAGCTGAAGAAAGAAACCTTTATCATGCCTTTTTAGAATTAATGCAACAATGAAAGATCAGTTTCTTTCAGTGCCTTGGCAATAATTGGGATGTTTGAATTACTTCTATAAGTCAACAAATACGCGTGATGCCATGCAATGCCGGCCCTGAGCACAAGCTACCAATGTGTAGGCATTGGCCACCCAATTCTAAAAACAAAATAGGCCACATCCCAAAAACTTCTCCCTTTGTATTTCTACTATACTCAGCAGTCAGTCCTCTGTCCCCAAGGAATTTTATTTACCATTTGACAATATTAGAGGTGAGAATAGAGCTGCAGTCCCCACTTATCACAAACAGATGATAAGTGGTATAGCTTTCATTCAGTCATAGAAAAATAGTACTTACTTGTGAAGGGGCAATTGAAAATGTTGATATTTTAGTATCTTTTATGTTGGAATGAGTATTTGCGAAAGCTACTTTTTTTTTTCCTTCTCTTTATGACTTCATTCTTTTTTTTTTTTTTTCCTCTTTGCTTTTTTATAGCTTAAGGAAAGATTTATATGGAACAAAACCACTTCACTTTAAGTAAGCTTTCAGTTTTTTTTTTTTTTTTTTCCAGATGAAGACCTACATGACACTAATGAAAAACAAAATACTTGTATTTGTATTTGAAGGAGAACAATTGTTGCATTTGTATAATCTCAATTTGAAAGCACAAGTCCGAGGCTTAAAAAGCCAGGAAAAAGAAAAAGTTGAAATTCTATTGAAATCTCAATTAAAGACAATGGTTAAATTTCGTTAAAAAAAAAAAAATTAGGCCACTTACTTTTTCTTCGGGCCTCCCAATTCTAAGGGCCGGTCCTGGCCATGCGCCCTTTTTTCTTCCGTCCATAAAAATGGTAAAGCTTATGACTTTTTTCTTCTTTTTTTTATCCCTGAATACTTCTCCAATATAGTTCTAATATTCAACTCCTAGAGGAACCAATCAATTTGTGCAACTTCTGAATTTTAAATATTAGTAACAACAGAATGCTGTTAGTCCTGCTTATCTACCACAAACTAAACTTTTAATTCAACTGATCAAGATGAGAATAACTTTAAATTAAGAAATGTTCGATTATGGTTCTATAGACTTGATTTGTGTCCATGATTCCTTTTCTTTTCTTTTCAAGACATACATAATACACTACTGGGAATAATTTAAATGGAAAAAGGACGAATGGAAAAGAACCTGAGCGATGGATTGCAGTTCTCGTTGATGCTGTTGATACCGTGAGAATTGGCATTGTCTGAGAGAGAAATTGAGAAAGAATTGAGGAAAGAGAGTTCAGAACGGATCAGCCTGAAAAGGGTTGTCTTCCATGGAGAAGATGATGATGAAACTCTCAAGGTTTGGAGACGATCTTCAAGAGCTTCACATCTCCTCTTGGCTTCTCCCACTGCTCTTCTCAATGCCTCTTCACACTTCATTCTTGTTCCAACTAGTTGTCCTGCCATCTGTTTGGTTTTATATGTAACAAATTCCTGCGCTTTCAGTTGCGGTACTGTCGAGTTCCTAGAAAGCGCTACGCTTTTAGTGAGGGACCTTATTGAGATTTTATTAATTTGTGTTTCTATATATATTTGTCCCCGGAAAAAAAAAAGGTTAAATTTTAGTCTGGACGATTCCCACTTGTTTTGGTGAATGGCAATGGAGGACGAATCCATAGAAGCGGCAGCAGCGGTACGCCGGGAGAGGCTGAGGGCTCTGAGAGCTGCTCAAGAGCTTCTCAATACCCCGGACCAAGACGACCAAGACTCCGGTGCTGCTCGTCGTTCTAATGATGAAGCGGAACAAGGCCAAGAGGAAGAAGAACAGGAAGAACAAAAGTAAGCATTGCTTTTCCAATTCTTTCTCTCTGATTCCGCCGGTAATGGAAGATTTAGGTTTATCTTTTTTTTTTGCATTAGTTTTTTTGCGATTTAGCAGCAAGTAGTTTGATTAATTTCCAAGCTTTTCGAGTAAATCCTATGAAAGCAGTTTATGTAGCTATTAAAACCCTTTTCCTCTTGTATTTAGCCTATGTAGCACTATTATTAGGTTCTGGAAAGTTTAGGTAATCAAGAAGCTGCATTTAATATGTTCCTTCAAGATAAAAGGTTCCTAACTAGAGCATAGCAGAACAAAATCGTGTATCTAATCTGAGTTCTTCTTTTCCTTTCAATTCCTATTCAGCAAATGCAGTTTTTTTTAAAAAATAAAATAAAATAAAATAGTATATATACAATATATGTTTATCATCAATTAGTGTTCAAACATAACAAATGTATGATTGCCTCATCTTTTCAAGCTCTTTTATTTTTTATTTAATGAATTTTACGTTGTTGTCCCTTATTGTGTTTTATTTTATATAGAATCACCCCAGCACTTCCTTCCACCCCCTTCTTTTGGTGAATTAATTTCAAACTAATGTCTTAGCCGATGATTAGATCGCAATTGGCTCATTCTTTTCTTCTTTTTTTCCATCTTCTAGGAATGATGTCTAATATGGCACTCACATCATTGTAGGATGAAAATCATTGTAGCCTGATTATAAGAACTATGTTCGGTTTGCAGTCAAAGTCCCCACTCCAGCACCACATGATGGTCCTTTTTTTCCCCCTAGTAGGTCAAATAATAAGCTTCAGAATGTATTTAGAATTTTATGATGGTGAGCACCTATGATAAGGTGAATGGTGACGGAATATTATTAAAGATCATATATAAATCTTTCTTGGTTTGCATTTTTGGACAGTATTTTCTAATATATGCTTGGCAATTGTCTTAGTAATGTCAACATGAAATTCCGGAATTACCTTCCTCATGACAAGCAGCTTCAAGAGGGGAAACTTGCTCCTCCTGTACTACCAAAATTTGAAGACCCTGTAGAAACTGCACCCCCTCTGCAAGAGAAGAAAGAGGTGCTATGTTACCTCATTGTGATCTTCTTTTGCAATATCTGTGCATTTGTGTATGTCCTAATTTTTGAGTGAGCTTATAGTGATTATTATTTCTGGATCTTTTAGGACCCATTTCTAAACATTGCCCCAAAGAAACCAAATTGGGACCTGCGCAGGGATGTGCAGAAGAAGCTTGATAAGCTTGAAAAGCGGACACAAAAGGCTATGTTTCAGCTCATGGGTAGGAATTGGTTTTTTCATCTCTCTCTCTCTCTCTCTGGAGAATTATCATTTTTATTTGTTGTCTCACTTATACTGATGCTGAACGTATATGTGTCTCTTTCCTTGTTGACATATTGTCATCCCTTTGCAGTTCCTCTGCCACATAAAGGGAGTGAAAATAAGTTCTTAGAAGGGACTTTCCATAACCTGTGTCAATCCTTATCTAGAATATGTTGGTGGAAGATTTATGAGCCAAATTTCGCATGCATTATAGCGCCCCCCCCCCCCCCCCCAGTGGAATAAGTTTGGAATAAGCTTGGAATAAGCTTGTTATGAGCCAAATTGATAAGCTTGGAATAAGTCCCCCCCCCCCCCCCCCAAAGCATAATGTAAAAGGAAGACTAAACATCTTCAATCTTTTGGCTGGTTATTTGCTTAATTTCCATCGTAAATGTTAAGCATTCTTCTTAGTTTGACAGATGATGATGATATAGTCTCAACTAGTCTTCTTATTTAGATAGCTGGTATTAATATTCCTTTTGGTAAAACTGGACTTAAACTCAGCTTTTTGCTGGCAGTAGCCAATAGGACCCAGTGGTTAGAAATTGCCAATTGTTTTCTTTATCATATCCAATATGTGGATGCAGTTTCTTGTGAGGATGTTTTCATGGTACTTTCTTGTACAAATTAAATAGCAAGAGCAATTGTTATTTCCAATCAATTAAAAATCCCATTATCCTTTCTCAAAAAGATGGCTTAAGTTTACTTCTTCAGTTTAAGTGTCTCTGGTAAAAATATATGGAGGTGATCAGTTGCTGGCTTGCATATCATCTATTTCCTCTGTAGTCATGCAGGTTGAGGCTGTGTATTATAGCCCATAGGCAAACGCACAATTAATGGGGAGCACTTGTCATTGGGTTTTGCTGTTAGTTGAGTTCTTTTGTTAGATGAAGAACTATAGATAAGTTTGAAGGTGACATTTTTTTTTGGGGGGGGGGTTATGAATTTGAAGGTTGCATATTATTATTTCTATTCTTGTGGTGTGTATTTCATGGTGTTGATAGCATGGTTAAGTTAAAAGATGCACTCTTGATGTATTGGCTATTACCATGTGCTTATAATGTGTGGCCTAGGGAAAAGGTGATGAAATGCAGCATGAATGTGGTGCGGACCTGTTAAAAGATGTCACTATTTTGTGGTGGCAATAATGTGTGTATCACATTTAGGCCTCTTTGTTTAGAAGAATAGCTAAGTAATTTGATTTAGAAGAAGAAACGCCCTTTATGTCAAACACTTCCGACATGAGCCTCTTTATGTTTGTGAGAAAATAGCCTACAGGAGAAGAAGTCTTAAGTCTTACGATAGTTTTCCCTTTTGCTCTTTAGTGCAAGTATTTCACTCTAATTCTTTCAAGTTTCTTTTGATTGCTCTCCATCCTATCATTGATAAATTCTTAGGTTTATTTGTTTAGAGTTTTACTTCTCACTTATTATCATTTTCATGTTTTAAGAGAAAAGGAAAATTGGCCAATTTCATCCCTAACGTTTGTACCTTTGGAGTGATTGGTCCCCAACGTTTATTCTTAAATTTTTTCATCCCAAACTTTTTTTCGATCTACTACTTTGGTCCTTATAGCAGGATTTTGGATAAAATCCGGTGAAGTGAACGAGATGTCTTGGGAGTTGTGTTTTAAGTAGGGGCATTTTGGGAAACTAACTCTTTTAGAGTGGTGCAATTGGAAAAAGATACTGGAATTGAACCCATTATCTGGTTAGTTGACAAATGAAGATGCAACAAGGAATTGCAGGTCTCAATTTTCGTGTTTGAAATTGGTCCAGTAATGCTGTTATATGAAATATCAAGAAACTGCAATTTATCAGTTTGCAGCAGAAAATTCTCAGGTAAGGTACTAGTGATATTGTTGAAAGCGAGATTGACATATTCAAGTTTGGGGCAATTTAAGAAAAAAATTTCAGGAAGTTGTCCTGCAAGTCCAGTGAAAGGATAGTTCAAGTTGTTTCAAACCCTATGGAAGCTGAAGCAGAGACAACAAATTTATCGTAAATGAATTTAAGGACAGATTGAGGGCTGTTAACATATTTAGAGAATTGAATGGAGAGAGAGATTTTTCCTTCAAGACCAGATTGTGTAAGATGAAGTGCAATGACTCTTCCATGATTGCTGCAACTTACTCCATACCATGTGCATAGATCTTTACTAATCTGCCGACCTGCTAAAGCTCCTTTAGGGTCTGGATCATCTTCTTGAAGAGAAAAAGTGCATCTGCATCAGTTTTGGTTGAAAAATATCTTCCTTGATCACCTGCTGAAAAAGAAACTAATACAATAAATACCACTGCCACAGCAATTGGAAGAATTAGATGCTTGGAAGTAACCTCGGTCGTGCAAAAAAAAAAAAGGAACAAGAAACAGAAATGTTGAAGAAGTTAAGGGAACAAAATTTGCACAGGAATCAGAGAGTGGGAGAATAGTAAGAAGAACTTGTGTTGGATTGTGAGAGAAGATGCCTAGCAAGCCAATGTTGCATGTTTTAGCAAATTAATAGTCAGAAGTCGCTGCTTCCACCTTCTCCCCACCGCAGACTGATTA
The DNA here is from genome assembly GCA_019593545.1 of Apocynum venetum. Classification (NCBI taxonomy): domain Eukaryota; kingdom Viridiplantae; phylum Streptophyta; class Magnoliopsida; order Gentianales; family Apocynaceae; genus Apocynum; species Apocynum venetum. Next base: position 79,503 of record SRSM01000470.1, read on the forward strand.
TCCTCTGTCCTGATCGGGTCTCATGAAGGAAGAGGTTTTTGGCGAAGAATGTAGGTTTTCCAAAATGCCTACTAAAAACACTAACTCACAAGACATCTAGTTGACTTCACTAGATTTTATCCAACATCTGGCTATAAGGACCAAAGTAGTAGATTGAAAAACCGTTGGGGATGAAAAAATTTGAAAATAAATGTTGGGGACCAATTGCTCCAAAGGTGCAAACGTTAGAGGTGAAATTGGCCAATTTCCTAAGAGAAAAAGATAGAACCCTTTCTATTGCACACACTTTTTCTTACGCATGAGCCTCTTTTTTCTTTCTTTTTTTTATGTGAGCTTCTTGACTTAATGAATCATGAATTTCTCTTGACTGCAGAGGAAGAAGAGAAGAAAAGAAGACTGGTTGAAGAAGGCGAAAATGGGGAAGATTAAATAGTAGATCTTTGTCATAGTTCGTCATTTAGGTTGTGCATTTGGCATATCAATGTCTTGTTTTCTGGTGACATAGTACAATGCGGTAGTGCTGGAGAAAAGGTACAATGTCTTTTGTTCCCTTGAATTTTCTAAAGGAAAGAGTTACATCGGCATGTTGATAAATACACTCCTGTGTACCTGATTCCTTTGAGTTGGGTACTCGTCCCCGAGTGACTGACCATGCCAACCTTTAACATAAGTATTACATGTATTAGAAACTCCTTTTTTTTTTTTCCTTTTAGTGATAAAAATTGTGAATATACCCCTTGGATTTTCACTTGTCTATGTATTTTTCTTGTGGAGCATGCATAATTTTGCAGTTTGATGATGTTCGAATCCACCATGCTGTCAGAGGTAGGAAAATATAGAGGGTTCTCTACTTCCATTGGTTCATTTAAGCCATAGTTTTCCTTGCATTATTGGCACTTGCTTTTTGAGCATACTATCATGATTATTAGTCAATTAAAGTATACAAGTGAAGCATATTGAATAACATACTCTTATTTTTATGAGAAAAATGTCCCATCTAGGACTGTGACAGTAAAGTTTAAACTGGTGTTTAGTGTTAGTGTCTTGAATATTTACAATTTTAATCTAGAGTATTTTTTAAAAATATTTTTAGAAATATTCAATTTTTAAAATAATAATAAGAGTAAATACTATATAGATTTTTAAATTGAATAAACGTATTTTATTTTTAATTATTCGCAATATAAGTCTAATAAATATAAACAAGATAATAGAGTTAGAAAATTTGAGAAACAAACAGGTAATGTGAAAAAGGTAATAATGATTGTCCTTGCAATCTAAACAAATTGAATGTATGTTTAAGTAAAAACAAAAATTATAATAAAAATTTATTTGGTTGGAATGTAAAGTTGGCAAATTTTAAATAAAAATAATATAAGAAAGAAGTCTTATAAGAAGTTGGCAATCTTATATAGAATTATCTAAAATTAAAATTTTAAATCTTAAACCACCACATAACCCTCAAAAACAAAATGCATAAGAAAAAAAAGGTCCAGTTATTTTTGTAATTCACTAGAAACTATAAAAAAAACATTAATTTTTTCTTAATAGTTTATGTAAATTAGTTAACCTTGAATCCAAGAAACTTTCTAGTATGTAAATATAGTGAAATTTAATACCTAATTAATGAATGTGTAATTATTTGTTACACGAAGAATAATTTAAAATGAATTGCAAATAAATTAATGGATAATCTTTAATTAAACTAATCCGTAACTTCATGCAAACCTCAAATTTTGAAGAAACTTTGAACGTTGAATGAAAAATTACTCATCTTCGTAGGTGTATATATATGCTTTGAAGAAAATCAAGAAAAATTCATCGAAGAAATCTTCATTCTGGAGAAAATTCCACAAGTAGTTGCAATTGAATGAATGAAAATGGCATCCAAAGGGATGGCTCTACTTTTCCTTGGGGCAATGATTCTGTCCATGACAGTTTCGAATGGAAAGGATATTAGCAACGGAGCCATGAGTCGGAATAACATTCCATGTGACCCCAAAACGGGTTCACAGAACAATTGCAAACCAGGAAAACCAGTGAACGACTATGTTAGAGGGTGTGAGCCCGTTGAACACTGTCGCAACGGGCAAGAAAAGGTTTATTATGAGGCCATATACTTATATTAATTTATAGTAAAATTAATAGTACAATTCAGTTCAGATTCTTTTTACTTTCTCATGTTCATCTTTATTTTGCATTGTCTAACAATTTCTTCCATAAAATATTTTTCTTCTCTGTATCTTCTTTTCATATTCTTTTTTTATTTAATTCACCACATATATATATATATATATATATATATGCTGCTCTGAAATAAATTCTAATTATATATTTTGGCTAGTTTGATACCTTAATTTTGTTTGTATATGTATGAGTGTGAGATTTATTCTATTTGATGCATACTTCAAAGTATGATTTCAAAATTTCAATCATGAGTACAAAAGTTGATGGGCACATGGTAGGAAAACATGATAAATCACACATAATTATCTCTAAATATATATATACACATAATAGCTCACCTTAGCAAATTGATTTTCCATGTCGTTGTTGTTAATATTGTTTAATCTTTGTTACATCTCCTACATGTTTCGATTATATTCTTCAAATTGTCTTCTCAACTCAACAATATCTTTTTTTGTTCTCTTAGCCTTTTTCGGATGCTTTCTCTCCATTTTACGAGCAGCTTCCTCACATTCTGATGCCTCTAACATATGCATTGAAATGGCATATTCAATCTCCTCATCATCAGTTTTTAAGTCTTTCAAGATATTGAAACAAAGTGATTAAGAGGCTCCATTTTTGTTCTTTCTAGCTTTTCATTGATCTTCATTTATTGGTTGTCATCTTCCAAATTCCAGAGCTCAATTTATCTGTCTTTTATGTTAGAAATATGGCAAGTTACTATTGCTAATTTAGTCCCACATCTAAAGATTTGTAAATATATGTGTTTTCTTAACTCTATAAAAGAAAATCACTCTATGCTTTAGAAATTACCCCTTCAACATCTAATCTTCTATATTTATGGAAATCCTATAATTATGATATCTTAGTTGTAATACTTTAAGCAGTCAATAAATGGTCTACGTAGGTAATATTGATCGAACTTCGTTTATCAATTCCAGTTTGTTCTTTCCTTGCTTTAGCTATTAAATTGCTGATATTATTTTCATTGTTAGATAATATTCAATACTTTTGAGTTGAGTTATATTCCGTTGTGTAGTGTATTGTTTATTTGTATTGTATTATACTATATTGGTAGAGTGATTATGCATTAATTAAGGTTCTGGCTAAGTAAAGACTTGAAAACTCTCCCCTCTTTCCTGAGAACTGGTTCTGGCTAAGGAAATACTTGGAATTGAAGTAGTCTATTTATGACTCTCCTCTCTTTCCTGAGAACTCAATTGGTGTATCGATTACAGAACTAACAGTATTTTAGTATAGTACTTATTCACAAATACAGTAATATTTATTAGAATATATCTTAGACATTAGATATAATTATTTGTTTTCCCAACAATTTATTGAATCATTTAGCTCAATATTATTTTATATCATTTGTCTGCATCTTAGATTCTCAACTTATTTACTTATACTACTAGAAAACTCATCTTAAATGGTGGCCTAGTGCCGTCATATAAGGGGCTGTCACAATTGGGTTTTTTTTGTGTAGTGAATTAAGGCAAAAATCAGCTCATCTAATGAAAAATTGGTTCTCATCCAATCTTCAAAACTAACTCCGTTGGGATAATTCATGAAGGATTTTAGCAAGTCCAAAGTATCATATTTAACACTGTTGGAATTATATTTTGTAGGGACCTCATTGGAGCTAATTAGATATGTAAATGCTTCAACTGGAAGACATAATTCATCTCTCTAGATTCATTATTTGATCCATCACTAATTATAAATTTCTTTGGTTGGAGCTTGAGCTGCCATATCGCTTCTTCTCTAACATATCAGCTCCAGAGCTAATTTCTTCACATTCTACTATTTCTTTATGACCAAATGATCAAGCTTATGAACTCTTTTTGTTTTTCTTTTTCCTTTGTGTGTATGTGTGTGTTGTGCAGATGGGGACAAGTGAGACATAAAACATATAGAGATGTTATAGATAATTTTGGTTTTTAATTACAAAAACATAAGTCTATATGAATCATAAACACCCCCAACAATAAGCTTTTACAGATGATCTGTATTTTGCAAAGAACAATATGTAATGAGAAAGTTATTCAAGGACCAAAAAGCATCATCTGCTTAGTCAAAGATTAGACAAGAATCTCCCCAAAAGATAAGCTATAAATCAATTGCTCTCTTAATATTGGCTTAGTATTTCATTCCAAACTTCGAAGACTCGAAGAAAAGAATTCAACATCAAAGGATGAAAATTTGGAATTGAAACTAATATTTTGTCTTTATTTGTAGTTTCAATTGTCGGGCATAAGAGAATATATATATATATATATATATATATGAGTAAGTAATTTTTCCCATTGTGGCTCGAACTCTTCGTTATTATTCACAAATGGAAAAAAAAAAGAGAGAAAAACAGATAATTGGTAACCAAATTTTATTACTTCTTAAGAGCTTGAAAGGAAAGATATCTTGCTTCAAAGGATTCGTATTATGTATAAGGATTTAAGTAATAACTAAATACTTTATAAGCTTACCTTATTTCCCTTCATAAACTACTAAGCATATTTACTTCCTTTTATACTTTTAATCATTTATAAGTTAAGGCCAAGGGAAAATCAAATACTTCCCAATACAATGTTTAACCAATCATAAGGGTGGGGCTGAAGAGAATAAGTGCCACATCAAACATTATATGTGTTGACAAATCAAGAAATTAACTTCTTCTTCTTCTTTATTTTTCTTTTTTTGAAATGTTAATAAAATTGTGATCAACTTGATTCCACAAAAAGTCCACAAAAAAGACAAACCAAAAGATAATTTTTCAATCCTACCCATTCTACTCCAGAAAGTAAACAAAGGTGCAAAAAAGGGAAAAAATAACATAAAATTTTAATGCTATGGTTTTTATAGATTTTCAATTTTAACATTACTTGAACCTTAATTTCAATTACAAAAATGTAACCACATTTATGTGACATCTTAAAAATAATCAAGAGATAGCAACCCTTTCAAACAACTAAAGTGATTAAGTACGATAATAAAGTAATTAATCATATTATTTAATTGATTAAATATAAAACATTTGATTAAGTTATCAAATAAACCTTGATGCGCTTATACTATTGTGATGTTCAAAGATAATATGACATTTTGTGAAAAATAATGTGTTGTTAAACTTTTTTATATTTATATTGGAGTAAACCACACCAATTGCATTCAAATTTTTCAAAATTTTGAATTTTGCACTTGAATTGTTTTTCACGTGGTTCTTGCTCCTAAACATTAAAAAATTCTTCAAAGTAACACTTCCGTCCAAATTTGGTGTTAAGGACTAATAGAATGTCCTCACACTAGTAACAAAAGGTCCAAATTAACCACTTCACATAAACTCTCATATCTCATCTTCATCTATTTTTGCCAAATTCTGCATCATTTTCATTCAATAAACTAAAACGCGTTTCCCACTACCCTCACATAAAGTTACCCTAAGACAAGCCTCATTACTATGCACGGTTCATGAGGTTTTGTATTGTATCCATATTCAACTACTAATTATTTGTAGAATGGAAAACAAAATTAGAAGACCAATTGATGATAGATACAAGAAAAGCTTGCGATAGGTACTCTTTGATCTCGTCTTCAATCGTGTGGCAATATATATATATATATATATATATTTCTGGTTTGCATCTCAGTCAGAAGAGAACATTAATTAACTAGAAGCATATCAAGATTAGCACTGAAAGAGGAACTCTAATATCTTTGAGATGTAAAACACAACTAGAAAGAAGAAGAAGATGATGATGAGCCTTGGTACGGTGATTGTGATAGGTATAGTGGGGTTGCGGGTTGTCTATTTAAGGTACTTCATGATCGAATTTGCCGTAGAGATAAAGATGAAGAAAAAAAAGACAAGGTTGATCGGATTTGGTGGATTTATAATGTGAAACCATGTTTGGAGGAAAATATGAAAAAGAGAGAGAAACGTTTTTGTGAAGTGGGTGTTTTATGGGATAGCTGTTGAATATTCCCCCCCCCCCCTCTCCTTTAAGAAAACCAAGGAAAATAGAGGGAAATTTGTGTGCCTATCAATTGGGAGAATGATCGAAATGCCCATGAGAGTAGACATGTGATCTACATGTGGGGGCTTTCTGTTACTCCATAATGCTAAATTTGAATAGAAGTGCTACTTTGGAAAAAAATTTGGAGTTCAAAGGCAAAAACCAAACAAAAAAATAGTTCTAGTGCAAAATTAAATTTTTTTGGAAAGTTTGAATGCAACTGGGGGCAGTTTACCCTTTATATTAATGTGTTGGACCAATTATACAAAATTTCATTTACAATATCCACAGGGATCACACCCTGTGACACCCACACAACTGAACCTTCCACTCTCAATTCACCTAGCCAATTTATATTTTTTATTGTTGTCATTGAAACTATATATTGAAATCTCACTTAAAAGCTAATCAAAATTAGACTTTTTATTTAAAAAAAATCAACTTCCAAAATGGGCCAAGTTTAATAAGATTTTAAGCATGCATTATTATTTCATTTGTTACTTCCATTGTCTAAAATTGAAATTGAATATTCACATGCATATTTGCAATGTATTGTGTTACATTTCTTATTTGACACATGTATTGTGAAATTGAATATTTACAATTCTATTTTAAGATGTTAAATAATATTTATATCTAAGGTTCTATTAACAATATTCATATTTTAAGAATTTTGTCTCATTAACTCATAATTTCACCACTAAATGTATTAACTCATATGACCTCATCACTAACCATGTGATAATATAGTAACTTTTTTAAGGTCAAATACTCTATTTAATTATTATATTGATCGTCAATGATAATTTGAAGAGAGCTCCAACCTTATGTCAGTGTTTACCTAGCCATAGTCTCTATTGGAATTAGTCTTGGGTCATGGAACTCGATACATGAAATGTGACATTCAGTTCTAGACTTAGAGTATTTTTTAGAAGACATAAAAATTGTTGAGTAGGACAACATTGATTGAAATGTGTATGGAGTAAGAGAATTCAAAAATGATTTGAATAATTTATATATATTATTCTCATTGATATGCATATATTTATATACAATATACATTCAATTTCTTAATTCTAGGGAGTACAAGAACTACACCATAATTATATCATAACAATCATTTCCCAAAGTTATGGTAATTATAACCAAATTCCATGATTCTCTTATGGTTTCCTTAGGTCACACCAACACTACCTCTCAAGGTGGTGGGTATATGTGAGTCATACCCAACTTGCCAAGTGAATTGTACAAAACTTTCTTCGTGACTCCTTTTGTAAAAACGCAGTTGATCTTGTTATGTGACAAAAGGAAAGCTAAATTGTGCCTTTGTCAAGGTGATCTTTGATAAAGTGACAGTCAACCTCTACATGCTTAGTACGATCATGTTGCACTGGATTATTTTCATATTCTATCGCAACTATATTGTCACAGTATAACATCATAGGTTTTGGATGATGTAGGCCAAGATCATATAAAATATGTTTTATCCATAACAACTTAAAAACTCTATGTGCCATCCCACAAAACTCAACTTCTGCACTTGATCGAGTTACTACTTTTTGCTTCTTACTTTGCCAAGTGACCAAGTTTTTTTCAACAAAGGTAAAATGTGGTAGACTTTCTATCAACTTGATCTCAAGCCCAATATGCATATGTATATCCACTAACCTCTTAGCTTCCATTTTTAGTAAATAAGAATTTTTTTCTTGAGGTAGATTTTAGGTAGTATAGGATTCAATAAACTGCATTCATATGATCTTCACTTGGTGCATGCATAAACTGACTGACAACACTTACAACATAAGCAATGTCGAGTTTTATATATGACAAATTAAATTAATCCTCAAAACAATCTTTGATATCTCATTTTATTCGTTAAAAAATGATTTTGTTGAATTGTTAATTTATGGTTCACCTCTATAGGAGTTTTAATAAGTTTATAATTGAGCATGTTAGTTTCAGTTAACATATCCAACACATACTTTCTTTCACAAAGAGAAATACCATGGACTGACTTTAAGACTTCAATGCCTAGAAAATGCTTCAATTGACCAAACTCTTTAAGCTCGAACTCAGTTGCCAAGTATTTTGAAGGTCTGATATCTCACTTAAGTCATTCCCTATAAGAACCATGTCATCAACATATACATAAGAGCAGTGATCTTATCCAATTTTTTCTTAATAAAGAATGTATGGTGTGCATCACTTTGTTTGTACCCAATCTTATTCATGAACTTTGAGAATTTTCAAAACCACGCTCTAGGTGATTATTTTAGGCCATATATAGAGTTATTTAACTTGCACACTTTACATGCATACTTTCTTCCTAGTGGTAGGTTCATGTACACTTCTTCTAAAGTTCTATTAAATAATGCATTTTTCACATCAAATTGATGTAGGGATCAATATAGATATGTTGTTATAGATATAAGAATTTATATGGTATTTATTTTTTCAACATAGGCAAAAGTATCCACATAATCAATTACATACTTCTGGGTATACCATTTTGCAACCAATCGTGCCTTGTAGTGATCAATGCTACCATCATAATTGAGTTTAACTATGAACGCCCATTTGCAGCCCACGATCTTTTTTTCCTTTAGATAAAGGCACAAGACTCCATGTAGAGTTTATCTATAAAGCTTCCATTTCATCATCCATAGCCCTCTTCGACTTTGGGTCTACTAATATCTCTTGCACATTACTAGGAATAGATACCAAAGATAATTATCAACAATAAATGCATGTGAATCTATCTGACAAGCGATGGGAAGAAATATAATTGTTAATAGGATATTTTGCTTTGGCACAAATATCAGGATCACATTGTTGTTTGGGAATCCATGTATTTATCTTGATTGGGTATCTTGATTCTACATTGAAAGAAACTAGATCATGAGTTAAATGAGATGAAGGCACTTGAGGAGACTCGCCTAACACCTGAGGAAAAGTAGGTGCAAATACAAGTCATTGAAGCTTTTGGTGTGGAGTTTGGAAATCGAGTACTTGTGATGTAGTACAATTAATAAGATATGTTGCATATTAAACAACTTCACCCCAATATGTGTGAGGTACATTCATGCCAAAGGATTCTCGAACAACCTCTATAAGTTGCCGATTTTTGCATTTAGCTAGGTCATTTTGTTGAGTAGTATTTGCACATGATCATGTTTGGTAACGAATGCCATGATTTCTACAAAAAAAAACTTCAAGGGCATTGTTCATGTATTCACAACCATTGTCAGATTGAGAAGTTACCATACCATGAAAATCCTGGAAAAACATAAAAACATCTCTCTTGTTTTGGAGAAGAGTTATCCAAGTCATGCGAGTTCATTCATCAATAAATGTTACAAAAAAAATGAGCACCTACTAAAGTAGGGAATCGAGAAGGCCTACAAATATCAAAATGAATAGTCATAAAAGGAATAGTGTTTTATGATAACTAGGTAAATAAAAAATACGATGGCTTGTTGTCAATTCACAAATTTCACATTGAAATCCAAATTCATTAACATGTGAAAATAAATTTGGTTTTAATTTGAAAAGATAACTAAAATATAAATGTCCAAGGCGACGATGCCAAAGCCACAATCTAGCAGTGTTAGTTTGAATGGTGTGAGCTCTATTGACTTGTCCTAATTGTCGAGTCCCTCTTGCCAAGAATCTGACTAGCATAAAGAAGCTTAGAGGAGAGAGAGTAAGGACATTATCAAGAGTAAGGGATTGAGATAAGGATACAAATCCTTCACAAGTAACAGGAGAGACTCCCCCGTTGGCAGTCGAGATGTGTTTTTTAGTTGATGGACAAAAATAGATGTCAGATTTTGGGGGTTGTTTGTCATATGATAGTAGCTCCTATATCAATAATCCCTGTATTATTCATAGAAAAATATGTGCTAGACATACCAGGATTATTAGTAAGGCCAGCATATGTTGTAGGTGGATTAGAATTGGATGGTCATCTTTGGCAGTGACCATGGCAGTATTGCTGATCTTCTTTCGAGGCTCTTTTGTAAAATCCCACCATTCAGGGTAACCAATGATTTCATCGCAGCGTTGTTTGGAGTGGCCACTTTCACCATAGTAAGTACATGTGAAATTATTGGTTCTATTACCTAATGTTTTTCCTTTTGAAGATTGAGTGTGTCTAGGACGATTTCGATTAGATAGAAAAACTGCATGATCGGGCATGGCCTTGGGCTCCCCCATAGTATGTCGCTGGTTGTAATCCTTGTGGACATATACATACATGATTCTAGATCAAGAGGAGGATCCTTTTGCAAAATCTGACCTCGAGCTTGATTGAATTCTGAATCCATACCAGCAATAAAAAAAAAAAGGGGACTCGAAGGCGAGTCATGGTCTTGTGGTTAGAGACAATGTCATCAACACTATCGTTTGTGTTGTTGTATGAGCATCCATATCCTGAAATATGCCAAGAAGTTCATTATAGTAAGCAGATAGGGATCTACCATTTTGACAAAAGAACGTCGATTTAATTCAAACAATTGGGTTTCATCAGTGCCGTCGTAGAATGGTTTTGAAACAGCTTCCCAGATTTCGTCGTTCTGAGACGAATAAATCGCTGCATCAGAGGTGGACTCAGAGATTCAATAAGCCACCCGGTTGTTGTCGACTAGCCAAGTCTCCAATTTCGTGTCTCCTGGAAGAGGTTTTGGTGTAGCGCCAGTGAGGAACCCATATTTGTTTCGAGCAGTGCATCTCCATGAGTTGAGACCATAGTAGAAAGTTTGTACCATCCAAGATGATTCCAGATAGAAAAGGGGTATTATATGGTATGACCTGTTTCACAATAACATGAGGTGAATTTTCTAGTTCATGTCGTCAAGAAAGCTTCGGTGATAGAATACAAGTTCACCATATGGAACAAGAGAATTCAAAAATGATTTGAATTATTTATGTATATTATTCTCATTGATATGCACATATTTATACACAATATACAATCAATTTCTTGCTTCTAGGGAGTACAAGAATTACTCCATAATTATCTCACAACAATCATTGCCCAAACTCATGGTAATTATAACCAGATTTCATGATTCTCTAATGTTTTCCTTAGCTCACGCCAACAACGCCAATTACTCCATATTTTTTAGAAGAATGTAACAAAATTGTTGATAATAATATTTTTTTATAGAAGACAATAATATATTTATCTTGTGTTATTAAAATTTTATAAAATTTTCAACAATTCTTTCAAGAATGAAAAAGCTGGAAGACAAAAACTCCTGAGACAATCCAAGAATCCCGAAAAGCAGGAGACAACAATAGTCAAAAGAATTCCCTGGAAGTACAAATATCCAAGGATAATTCTGGCAATATAAAGGTTTATACAGATTCCTCAGGGGCTAACTCAAAATAAATATAGAAAAGATACGATGCCGATACATAATGCAGCTCATATGAAGTTACTTTTGCTTATTGAGTCGGGCTCTGTAGAAATGCTACTTTGGCATATGGATGACACAACGCAGACATTTTCCTTCTTTCATCAGATCAAAAGCGTTGTTTATATCTTCAAAGGGAAGATCATGCGTAACATACTCATCAATTTGGATTTCCTGTGCATCAAGATCAAGAGAATTTAGCCTTCATCTTTTGTTGATACAATGGAAGATGGGGGAAAACAAAAATTTAACATTGGATGAAGCGATAAAGGAGATTGTTGTATGTAGCTTGGAAAGAACTGCAGCTACAAAAAGGCAGAATGAGACACAACTTGTGGCATGGGTCTTTGCAAGTATCATAAGGCCTGGCTGTGTTTGTCTATGCTTTCAGATATATGCAAGTTACAATGCAGTAAGTCTGGTTCAAGGTTCTGCAATTTGGGAGTAGTGGAGGGGATTCAAGTTTCAGGGCATCTATACTTGCTTCTTAACTAATTCAACACCACGCTGTTCAAAATAATAATAATATAAAACTAATTCAGCATCACCAAATCACAAGCCCAAAAAATTAAAAGCTCCCCCCCCCCCTCCCCCCCTCCCCACCCACAAAATAAGATCTCTTTCAATTCTTATAAGAAATCTATTTATCTGCAAGAATCGTGCAGCAATCATGGTTTATTTCACAGAGCAAAAGATATCACATTTCAGAGACATATTTTACTCATCAACAAAATTCCATGGCCAAACCAAAAAAGTTGCACTATTGAATAGTATTAGCTACTTGTGTTGAAATGAACTATTACTGGGATTGAATAAATGGCCGGTACATCTAGTATAAATGTTGCAAGAAATTTGACAAGAAAACAATCAGTAAGATGAAAATCCAATTGCCAGATGGATTTGATTGATGCCATTATGTGTCCACCCCTAGTTTTTAGGAAACACCCTTGGTAATAAATTCCAACATGCCTACAAATGCATTACAAAAGGGAGACTTCAAGCTTATAGTGCCAACTAATCGTGTTATTGGAAGAGCCAAAAGAAAATAATACATGAAAGCTGATGATCAAATTCAATGTGCAACCTAAAAGGGAAAAGAATATCGACCTTTTTATTTGACGACATTGTGCATATAGAACTCATCCGATCCTTTTCACTAGTTGATACTCTTTTAAAACATTCATCATCATATAATTAGTGATTGCTGGATCACCAATCATTCTAACACGAATGAGTCTGCATTTTTTAAATAATGGAAAACCACACACCAAGAACAACAAAACGAAAAAAGATAAAGGAAATTAATTGACCTATGATTTCACATCATAGAAATGCATGCAACTAAGAACCATTGTAATATATATAGCATTTACTTTTAGGTTTAGATTTGTGTCATAAGTTTATTGTGATTTCTATCCTAGCATGACTAGCTATAGAAATTCTCAAGTATTATTTTTTAATCTAACTCTAAAATAGATGGTCTTATCTTAATAATGACTTTTAACAAATATAAGCAAGCTTATATTAGAAAATTTCACGTTGATGATGCCTAAAAATCAAAATTTTTACTTCCAGGAATAAGTAGAAAAGTGAGATGTCTGATTGCTCCAAAAGAGAATTATAAAACATTCTTGGCAGGCTACCTTCCCAGCCCCTCAACACCTCCCCACCCAAAAGAAAATAAAAATGAACCATCACTGATTCAATATACATTTCAATTAAAGTCCTGAAAATTTGATTACCAAACTACAACATTTATTCATCAAGCCAAATTAAACGGTAAAATGTAGTACTTACCTTCTTCATATACATGTCAACTAAGGAAGGAATATCTGATTTAGGTTTCCATCCCCCAAAAAGAGATCCTGTTAATGTTCTTCCACTAAGAAACAATGCATAGTGAGTTGTTATGTCTGGTTTTGCTTTTGGCACACCAAGAGTAACAGCCTTGCCCCATCCCTGAAAGATAAGATAGAAAGAGATCAATGAAGAAAAGATAAAACAGAAGTAAAGATCCCAGTATAAAAACTAGAAGTTACATCGCAACAAGACTGCAATGCAGTGGTTATCATTTCAGTATCTCCAACACATTCAAACGAATAGTCTGTCCCACCATCAGTAATGCGCTTTATAACCTGGAAAATTTGCCATAAATCAGGGAGAAAAAGAAGGGAAAAATTGGACTATGCATGGGCCAAATGGTAGCAGAAATATAATAAGATTTCATCTTACCTCCCTTTTTGGAATTTTCTTTTTCTTTTGAGAAAGCTTTCTTATATTAATATATTACATTAGCACATTACTGAGCTACTTGACAAACATGGACTAGAGCTAACTAGGAAGACAGCTCATGCTTCTTAATGCTTAACTGAAAGAAACAACACCTGTTGAATTGGTTCCTCAAAATCATTTGGATTTATAAAGTCTGTTACTCCAAAAGCGGTTGCTGCATAATTCATGGTAAATCATGAAAACATAAACAGCACAGTCACTTTAATCATAAGACCACAGAAAATGAAAGATCGAACAATCAAATACCTTTATCTCTCTTTCCTGGATTAGTGTCAACTCCGATGATTCTAGAGGCTCCCCTTAGTCTAGCACCTTGTGCAACCTATTTACACAAGATTTTGCAGAAGAATAAGCTCCCTGTAAAGGTGAAGCAATATAGAGATTGAGTAGGTCGCAGACGATTTGTAGATACTTACTGAAAGACCAACAGTTCCAAGACCAAAAATAACCACTGTTGACCCTTCAGATACATCAGCTATCTTCCAAGCGGCACCTAGTCCTAGCAATTGACTCACAATTACAAGCCAAACTCAGGATTGAGGCTTAAATATTTTGAGTGACAGAGGAGCATAATGAGCAACTGAAATGAAAATGACAAAAGGAATACGTTTAAACCCATGTCCACATTAATAACTGGGTTTCTGATTGCATCATAAAATGATCATTACCAGCATACTTCATTCTTCTGAAAAAGATTTGGTTCTCTGAGCAACCAAAATAAATTCCAAAGCTTTTCATTTTGTCATCCATACAAGCAATCCAACACTACTTGAATAAACTGGAGGTGTTTATTATATAAAGGATACAAGAAGAGAAAGTATCAACTGCAATCATTTAAGATGCAGGCCTATGAATAGAAGTCAAGAAACAAAGGCGAGGTTAAATGTTCATAGTACATTATTTACCATGAGAGACCATCAAAACTTATAAAACAGTAAAATTTCACTTCAACCACTGTAAATGGACTATAAAATCTGATAATTTCCCAAAATAAAGTTGGCAACAGAGACTCTGGGAGATGTTATCTCTTTAAAAGAGGTGACCATAGTCAAATTAGTAACTAATAGTAAATATACGAGGTGCATAGTACCATAAAGGTGACTTGCAAGCTATTAAAGCCATCAGTGCATGAAAATCAAATGCATAAAACATTAAGTTCTTGTCTATTTGCAATTAGAATTTATAGATAGATGGATAAATATATACATATACAACTGTCAGTCACCATCTGGTGGCTTCCAATCCTAGCCCCATCTAAGCTGTGAGTTACACTTTGCAATAGATATATTTCCAGTCTCTCATTCCTTTCTATATCTTTAATTAAAGCAATCATTGACTTAGTCATAATGATCACCATAATGTAATTGAATAACTGATATAACTTTCTGTCAAATGCCATCTAATCCTAATTTACTATTTCTCTTGTCCTGATTGCACAAACCATGTCTTTGAGAAAGAACATTTACAGACATTTGGATATAAAGTGCTTACTAGTCATTGAGGAAGTTAGAGTTCAACAACTAAGAAAGCTTCTTCTGTTGCCCATATGATACTGGGCACCATGAGTCTTACCATAGCAATATCATTGTTTCTCCTATGGACATTCTTCCAGTCCTTGAACATGACTGCACAGATAAAAATCCCATATCTTGGGGAAAGGAAACTACCTGCTGCCACTCCACAACTGAGGAGACATGTTCTTTCTAAAGGAGCAATTGGACTGATTTTAGCAGCGCATCCAGAGTGCACCACTGTGTATTCACTGAAACTTGATACAGCACAATAGTGGTAAACAGGCTTCCCCTGTAGTGAGAAGCGAGTTTTTTGATCACTGTGCATTACACCTTTGCGTTCCAAGCCCAGCACCTGGCACATATTGCTTTTACCTGAGGTGCAGTGTTTGCATCTCATGCATTCTCCAGTAAATAAGGTTAGGACATGGTCCCCCTCTTTAAATTCAATTACTCCTTGACCCACACTCTCAACAATGCTGCGAATGAAGACAAGGAATATAAACTCATTTATCAGATATGCTTAATTCTATTAATTTAGTTTTATCCATTGTTAACTTGATAAAGCCAGCATGCTAACTCACATAGGAATCTTTATGAAGATTCTAGAAGACCAAATTATAGAAAATTAGCTTTTAGTAATTTTCAGATATATCTCATTCACAAGCAAAGTATATATCATTGGCTCTTTTTAGGTGACAATTATTTTCATAAACAACCAAGTGAGCTCCTATTGGAACCCCCATTTTCGGTACTGGTACTACATGTTGTCATTACTTTTACACATTTTTGTGTCAATAAAGATGGAAATTGCATAAAGATCTGCAGGCAGTTTCTCCACAATTATTATGCTTTTTTTATATCGGGAAATAACTTAAATTTTTTATAATATGAAACATAAATAATACTGCTGATTTTCCTTTCTGACTGAATTATTTGTTTAACTGAGGATTATGTAAAACCCTAACTCACTACTGATTGGAGTTAATAACAATTAATTGAGGAATGAGGATGATCATCGTCGTGACTTGTAAATACCATATCTGCCAATAATCACCAGCTAGGATTTGTCTTTTCCTCAATTGTAAGTTCTCTTTGATGTCTGACCAAGCAACAAGTAAATTATTTGCATTGATAACAAAATTATTTGAAGCTTAAATCTTTTAATAATACTGCAGAAAAGATAATAGTATTCAATTGCTTTACTGAATATCTTCTAAAATAATTAAAGGCTTGAGTCCATTGTCCAAATTCATTAGTTGTTGGGAAAGGATCTAGTAGTTATAAAAAAACTGTTAACTACAATCCATGTCCTTCCAATAGGAAATCTCTCAGAAAGTTTCTTGGTCCATTGGCATAGTGACTACAATAACTGAGTGATGTCTCCTGCTGCTAGAAGAATTCTCAAGTATGAAGTTTTCATTGTCTTATCATTATATTCAACTCTATTTCTGGACATCCCAAAAGCATCAAAGGGAAAAAGGAAAACCTTAACTTCTGAACTGACTATTCAGGCCAATATCTATCTTATCAATATAAGATAGAACATTGTCAATCATCTTTTTGAAGGAAAGCGTTTTTACTTAACCAAGACAAAGGAAAAGTATGGCTGACCCTGATGCTTCATGACCAAATACCCGAGGAAATACGGAATTAGGTGCCTGCAAAAGAAATGTGCTTGATTGTAAGAAATAAAATCACCATTGTGAAAAAGATGCCTCAATACCCAATATATCCATCCAGAAGCTCCTTTTCCCCTGTTTTTTTCCATTCCAAAATGTGTTTGAAGCATCCAATGAGAAATTGGTGAATTTAGCCCCTAACTTCTTTTTTTTGTTTGGTAACTTTGGTGCCTAACTTTCTAATTTTGATAGGTTTGATCCCTAACAATTAATTTTTGTGACAGTTTTGGTCATTTTGTTAAAATTCCAGCCAAAAACTCAAGTCATATGCCTGGAGTTGACCAATCCAAGAATGAAGTTCCAATAAAACATGAAGGTCAAATAATGCCCCTCTTCATTCATTCTACAAAAATTTTAAGATATTCTACTATATATTACTCTGAGTAAGGTAGTTAGGGATTCCTAGTAAAAAGCTCAGCTTTCCACTCATTTTTCAAGATGTATGACGCCGCACGACTATCTTAGAGTGACCAATCGATTAAGTAGGGAAGAAGACAACGGTGATAAGAAACTTTAAACTTCTACCTGAGACTGCCACGCGGTGACATCGCTGCGACAGAGTGAGGTGCAGACAACCTTAATACGTATCTCCATCGGCTGGGGAGGGCTGATTTCAACCTCCTCTATCACCAGTGGTTCTCCAGGTCTCCATGCCACAGCAGCTGCATTATTTCACAGTACAAATTTATACATTTTAATTCATTATCAAAAATTCTTGGTCCTCACACAACCTGATGTCCAAAATCATATTGAGAAAATAAATCAACTAAGAAGTCAAATAGGAGCAGGAGAACATGCATGCCTCTGCAAGTGATCACACCGGCAGGAGCGGGTTGTTCTACGGACGACATTCCTTATATTCTATGGAAAATTGAGGCCTCCGGCAGGCTTCAGTTGGTGGAGCAGTAGTTGGTGAAAGTGGGGGTTTGGATTTTATTTGCGAATGCTGTCTGTTATTCAAAAGTCAAAACTTCGAACTGATGATACCTACTACAATCCCCATGCGTGAGGTCCACCGAGCAAACTTTTAGGTGAATATCAAATCATTTTTCTTAATTAGTCTAAAAATACCTTTTTCTAATTCCGCATTTTTGTAAAAACTATTTCTCAAAATACTTTTTTAAAATTGCACGCTCAATCATATTAATAATATTTTTTATTAATTTTTAATTAAAATTATAATATCAAATAATTTTTTAATTACATTTTATATATTTCATATTTTTATCAATTATGTGAGATTCAAACTATCAATTAGTTCTCAATTATCAATAAAAAATTATATTTCAAAAATAAAATAAAAAATAATTTTAAAACTCAATTCAATAATGTTTTAATCCAATAAACATCCAAAACTATTCAATAATAAATGAATTTTGTTCATTCATATAACTATATGTCCATTTAAAATTATTTATTTTAATTAATTTAAATGAATATACATCAAATCCAATTAGCATTCATTTAAAAAGTCAATACTTGATTAATTTCATTAATAAAATATAACTAATTAACTTTCTAACTTAAAAAATAATTTATAATTTATTACTAATATATTGTAATTCCAGTTTTTTTTATGAGCATATTAATATATTTGTATGGTTTCTAATTAAATTTATGTTGTAACCTATATATTTTAAATTTTTATGTTCTAAAATTTTTTTTGAAAGTGTTCACATGGGATCTCCCTAGCTTTAACTTCTGAATTCTGATTCGAGCTCCAAAGATTTTTTCCTATTAAATACTTATCTAGGAAATCAAAGATTGAAAATTTCTTACCACTTCTCAACTTCTTTTATTGGTATTTAATTTCTCATTTTCAACTTTATTTTTCTTTTCAGTTGTATATAAACATATGCATACATACAAATACAAATTAAAATTATATTTTGTATAAACTATACAATCTATTTTTCAAATTCCAATAATTTCTTTTGCTTTGTTGTTTCTAATCTTTAATTTAGTCTTCCCAAATAGTGAAACTAGAAACCTGGTTGAAGAAAATAAAGCAAACCATCCATTTCAAGCTTGAGAAATTCTCGAATTTCCACTGTTGCAGAAGATTTAATCCTTTTTACAGATAAATATTCATAAACTCATTTTATAATATCTGTAATTTTTATATTTTTATGATCAGTTTATTATTATCTTTATATTTTTAAGATACATATAGATGATTAACTTATTTAAATATTTTAAAATTAATTGAACATGAGTATGAATAATAAAAATGATATCATGAGAATTAATTAAATACAAATTACAAATTATATAGATAAATAGATATTTATGAATATTCATTTTGAACTTAAATGCATTAATATCCATTTAAATTTATCCAAATGGATATAATTTTCATTTTGCAATCCACTTAACTCTAAAAGGCCAATGTGAAAGTGTCTAGTCTTGAGTGTTAGGGGTAGCAAAACGGGCGATCCAACCCGACCCAAAGTAATGTAATCGGGTTAGATCGGGCCGGACTGGAATTGTACGGGTCTAAAATATTAATATCCAACCCAACCTCTACATGAGTCACGGTAACGGAACCTCTACATGGATCACGGGTCAAAATGGCTCGAAAATTTATAAATTTTTTTTAAAAAATTATGATTTTATATTGACTAAAAAAGTAAATCTATTAAACCATTTACAAATAAACATCACATTTATAGTCTTATTTTGACTCAAAAAATACTAGAATAGCCTACTATGTCATCTCAACTTCAACAAATTTAAATCATAAAAGATAAAATAGAATGTTACGTAATATTTATATCTATAGCCTGAAGTACATTTACAATTTTACATAAAAAACAAACATTTAAAAAATCAAGCATAAACATAGTGTTTATTTATTTACTATATAAACAAAAAAAATCATTTAAACATAATTTACTACACAAGTAAAAAATTATTTATTGCACAAGCTAGAAATTTTTTTATTTTAATCGAACCGACCCGTCAACCCACGGGCTAAAATGGCCCGAACCTATTTAGCCCGTGATCCAACGAGCCGGGCCATTTAGGCCTGATTTTTTTCTGAGTCAAAAAAAATGAAACCCAATCCATTTTATATTATGGACTTTTCGGATTGGTCCGACGTACCTAACTTATTTTTCCACCGCTACTGAGTGCACAATGATCCCACCCCCACCCCCGGGGGCAGGTAAGAAGATTACAATGTTGGACAATAACAAACACTAACTGGGAGCATGGGCCTTATGGCATATGTTTACCAAGATATCATGAAACCTCCATTTGCAAGGGCACCCTGACATTATAAACAATTCCAGGTGCAAAACAAAATTCTCATAATAGATACAGAGCAATAATATTGGCAGAATATGAAAAACACATACCAATAACAATTAAGCAATATACCTAGTTTAGTACCCATAAATATTATCTCTAAAATAGTATATAACATTTTCAGCCTACCACTGTCTGCTCAAGAATAAACAAGATCACTGCACAATTATCTGGCAACACAGTCAAGATTATACACAACCAATTAACACAACAGCTACAAAGCCGCTTTGCAGGAGGCCTTGTTATGCCCTGGTTCCTTGCACCTTCTACATGTCACTGTCCTCCTACTCAATGCCTCAATTCTCGCCTGTTCCTTCTTCTGTTCAATTGTTAGTTTAGGTGGATTGGGAGGAAGCACTTCTGCAGTGTCCTCATCAGCATATTCCCGAGGCACAGGTTTGCCAATGTCGGGTATAAGGTGCAAGGACTCTGAATATATTGCAAGGTAGCTCTCAACGGTGAAGTATTTTGGGCAGTAGTCATACAAGCTTTTTCCCTTAGAATTTAAAACTGCTATAGCATGGCGGCATGGCAGCCCATTTTCTTTCCACTCCAGGCAAGTACAGTTCTGGTTTTCAATGTTCACGACATGGTTGCAATTATCATGTACCTCAGCCAGTGTATCTGATGAGAACAATACTTTAAAACTACGTGCTTTGTCAGTGTCTTCTTTCAGCCTTTTCTCTATTGACGGAGTTAATTTGGAAGGCCACAAACTTGAATCAGCTTGTCGAGTTTTTATCAAATCACTAATCATGCATATCAAAGCTTCTATCTTCTGCATTATGGTTGACTCCTGCACATCCTCCATCAACTTTTTGTATAGTTCACCAACATTTTTGGTGATGTAGTTGTAAGGTTCACCCTTGAACAGCAAACTTGTCCAACATTCTGGCTCAATTTGGATAACCCAATCATATGCTTGTGAAGACACCTGCTTTATTTGCTCACTGAATTGCTGGAAACCACCAAGTCGGACTGCATGAGCAGCAGAAAGAAAAATCTTCGGTAACAGCCCTATTCCATCACCATGAAATGGACCTCTCAAATTCCTCTTGAAACTTTCCACAAGGTGGAACATGGAATAGCCATGGAAAGCATTTTCAAATACCTCAAGGACAGAGGTTTTCAAACCCTTATCTCTATCTGAGACAAATGTGATGGAATCAGGAGGCGATATAGAATTCTTTATTTGTTCCAGAAACCAGCGCCAATTACCATTATTTTCAACATCCACTACAGCAAAAGCAACCGGGAAGAACCCATCATCTGCATCAACTGCAGTAGCTGTTAACAAAATTTCTTGGTACTTCGACTTTAATGATGTTGATTCAAGAAAAAGAAGAGGCCGACAACCATTCCGGAAGCCATGTATTAAGCAGCGAAATGAAACATAAAGACATTTGAGTCTTTTGTCATTGTCAGTGATGAGATTGGCAAAGCTCCCAGGATTTGTCTCAACTACTTTTTCACAGAAGGAAGGCAACTGATTGTATGAATATTTGTAAGAACCCTGAAGCTGCTCCCTAGCATGCTCCAGTCCCCTCCGCACTTGTGTGTAGTTTAATTCAACTCCAAAGTCCTGCAAAATGCCATTTGCAATTTCCTTAGGTTTACAATGTGGGGACTCTTGTAACCTATCCTTTATAATGTTTACCAACCAATTCCTCCCTGGATGAGCAGACTTCCAAGCTTCACCTCCACAAGTATGTATATTATCAAACTTCTTAATCCTAAATGACTGAGAAGCAGGAACCCAAGTTGCGTGTATCATCCAGGGACACCTGTCTGCAACACATGTTCCACTAGCACGATTAGTATCATTCTTTTTCAATTTGTACACAAAGCGATGAGCAATAGCATACTTCTGCAGAGCATCTCGAAACTCCTTAACACTTTTGAAATCCTGACCTACACCAGTAATGCCATCCCTCCAAGAAGTAACTAGTTTTTCTGGAAATTCTTGATCACGAATAGCAATAGCATAAGGACTGTCAAGACCATCAGTACTAGGATTACAATCTCCTATTGGTTCCAAGTCCTCAGGTTTAGGAAGAACCACGTCAGTTGTTTTCTTCTTCTTCTTTGATCTACTTTCCCCAGTACCATCAGCATCTGCAACAATGACTGGACATGTAGAACCAACTTTCCAGGAGACAGTCCGCCTTCTCTTTTTGACAGTATCTGCTGGGGTACCACCAGTATCAAGACTGATTGGGCTATTAGAAGTTGCATCAGAAGCAACAGCATGCCGTGGAGCATAGTCTGAATCATAATCAGCAATATAGGCAGAAGATGAAGTTGAGTCACCGGTTGTTCGGCTGGGACTTGCCATAATGACTTTAACATCTACCAAAGTATCAGGTGTAATTACAGGAACTGTAACATCAGTAGGAACAGCATCTTTATCCACAGATTTCATTTTAGGGCAAACAGAATTAGCAGCTGGAAGAGAGAGAATAGGGTCCACAGTCTCAGCAAGTTTTATGCTAACCTCCCTGCAAGGATGACAAGTGTGATATGCAAATTCACAGAAACTCATCATGTCACAGCCATGCAGCAAATATTATTTTCATATCAGTCATATATCACCGTGTGAAAATTAGAGCTCTTTTAAAGCATAACTTCTGTTTTGCAGGGCTGAGCAGTAAAAAGTAGTATGCAAGTGTTATTATGATTATTTTCCTTTTGGAGAATGTAACGGAATAGATATATTCAAGACAATGAGATCTCAGACATACCTGATGGGACGTACGATCAAGCTCTCTCGATCAAAACCCTCTTTCCCAGTTAAAAAAATATCTGCAGTGACTGAATTCCCATGAAAATCAAGCATCCTTTTTAGGTCCTTGTCGTTTCTTAAAGTTATGAGATTCCGCCGGTTTCCAGGGAGGAAGTACTTCATGGATATTGTTTTCTGATCCAAATTGCACATTTCAGCCACTTTCAACTTCAGATCATCATACAGAGTCTCATGATTAATGTTTACTGCATTTGCCTCTCCTCCATCATATGACAAAGTCCCATCCTCATTTGTCACAAATTGACCACCAGACTGACAAATTAATATAAGTTTTCCCTTCACCATGGTACATAGCTTTAAATCCAAGGCATTAAGTTAGTAAACATTTAAAATATATTATTTTAGAACTATGTAAAATAAATCATTAGATTAAAATTAGTAAAATGAGAGACAAGAACGAGGTAAAATTTAAAAATTTATATTAATTATCAGAAGCGAGCGCTGGGGGAGGGGGGGGGGGGACTGCTTCTACCTCCTAGACATGCAACCTGCTGAAGATCTTACCCATCTGGAAATGTTCATGATGTTGCAAGCATAGAGCTTAGTTTTCTTGCAAGCAATTATACCATTACACAGAAGATCATAAGGAAATGAAACTTGCCAGCTAATATCACTACTATATTTCAACATCTTCAAAACACTACTAACAAACAACTACAGAATACCTTTTTAGTGGAAGTCTAAAAGAGACTCTTCTCCTTGTGGACCTAAGCTAAAAGATGAGTGAGAGATTATCTGCCTTTACTTTTCTATTTTGACATCCATACATAATTACTTTCTTAGTTAAAACATAATAAGAAATTAAAGGCATGTTTGGAATGTGTCTCAAAATTTGGGGTCTATGATAGGTTTCATAACAAATTCTCAAGGACTCACGTTTTAGGAATCCATTTTGGACATCTCTTGTGGTCCATTTCCAGACAAATTTCAGAAAACATTAAATTCTTGTTCTTATCAAGACAACTACAAACAAACTCTCTCTTTCTTAAGATTTTCAAAATCTACCAACTGTGGAATTCCAGTGTATATTCTCAAGGAAAGCACTCCCAACCCATGGTCATCACAAAATTGTTCCAAAATCAGACCACAATTTTATTGTGACTCCTGGGAAATTTTATCATCAAAATTCTCCAGCCTCGACCCATTCAACCTGACTAACAATTTATAGAATTTAGAAGATTTTTTTTTTTTTACATTTTTTTCAAAAAAATGATGAGGCATCAAGGTTACAATCCAAAATCAAGTTCCAACAAGATGACCACCATCAACAACCATGTCCAGATTTTGACAAGAAAAAATAATCTTTATTACTTTCCTTGGATAGGAGGGCAAATAATAGAGAAGAAAGGGAGGAAAGATCCTTGGAGCAGAAAGACAAGGGGATGAGGAGAGAACGCGTCAGGGACAGAAAGAAGGAAGACAGACATGTCGGTGATGGGGGAGTGGAGAAGAGCGAAGAAGTTCAACAAGGCACATCAGAGGATTTTTTGTTTTTCTTTTTTTCTCAAAAAGGGATCTGAGTTCATTAATAAGTCAAAAGAAATGTAGAATGAAAAGCCAGAATGCCCGCGAAGATCTATACGAGGGGTTAATCCTGTATTCTAGTAGTCTGATCAGTCCAGCAGAAAAGTAGTTTTACTAATTCTGAGCAGAATGCTATGAGTTAGTTAAGAGGGTGTACATTATCAGAAAGTCTTCCAAACATAGTTAAATACAAAAGAGAGAAAAGAAAGGATAATTTTGTTGATGAGGAGGTTTGGTGGCTAAACTTCACTAAAATGAGGGGCATTCTCAGTACAGTAACAGTGCTGGAAGCCAAGGTTGATGTACATAAAACAGCCATTGACAAGGTTCAAATTTTATATCCAGGACCCTCAGGTTCTTGGGATGAGAGTCCTTGGACTGGCTGAACAAATTCATATCTGCCACTCTTAACCAAAAGCACTCACAAGACACAATCACACAATCCAATAATATTGTTAAAGTCTTCCAATTTTCTCCCCCCCCCCCCCCCCTCCAAATATATATTACCACAATCACTCTTGCTAACTAGAACTACTCAACCAGCATCTCCCACACACAAAATTCCTCCCAACCACCTCTAAGTATCTGTTTATTGAAAGTTTAGAAGAGACTCTTTTCCTTTTTCGAGCTTTGTTAAAAGAGAAACAGTAGATTCTGTGCTTTTAATTTCAATTCTGACATTCATCTATTATCACTTTCCTTCTTAAAGCATAATCAGAAGTTACAGTTACCAGCTTTCCATTTCAAACCCCATTAGCATAATTAATAATGTTCACTTAAACCTTCCTGCCAGCCCTTCCTCCTACTATACAACATTCTTCTGTCTCAAGATTAACAGGCTGGATTTGCTGGAAGTTTTGCCAAAGAAAATTTTAAATGTAAATGCCACCCTCTCATCGGTTATTTATTGCTTCACTGTAACTTGGCTTAACAAGTTAACATGAAAAAACTCCAAGGGTAACAGTAAACAACGGTAATGCAAGAATCTCTTCATCCGCCGATCACTGCTCATTGGTAATTAAAGCAATACTTTTCCAGCTAGGACCATATTAACCAGGAAAAACCTCATGCCTTGTGTGGTAAGTGGCATCTCACCCTCCAGTGCCCCATATTTTGTCAGCATCTCAAGTTCTATACAGAGAAAAAACCCCAAATTTCCCAAAAGCCCAACGCTAACAAAAATCATAACTGTAAATGCTCGAAGAATAGAATATCTTACGTGTTCAGGTTATTTTCATGCCAGGAAGATCAAAAATTCATAAACACAGTGCAATTAGTGAAACTTAAAAGGGCAAATAAAGTCTAGATAAAGGAACTCCACGAACCCATGAAAAAAAAAGTATAATTCAGTTCAATCCAGTTGCAAATAAACTAAAACAGTATCAAATTACATCTGTTTCACACACAAAGAAAGAAAAGAAAAGAAAAAAGAACCAGCCAATGCATGCAATCAATTGTTCGTACTTTCACTTGATAAATGAATAAATGAATAAATAAATAATAATAAAAAAGAAATACAGCCTTGGTTAACATATATACATAAGAAGATGAAATTGAAAGGATAACTTACCAGAGGGCGTTTGCAGTGTATGAACCCTAGAAATTTGGGGTCGTTTCAGAAATAGAGAGAAAAGAAGAAGAAAGACTGATATTTGCGAGTATTGCTAGAAAGGAAGCGTCTGTACCAAAATATAAATAAATAAAAGTATAAGGATATGGGTTTGGCCTTCAGCCTATTGGGGTTAAGTTAAAGGCCTGGACCTATTGGATTGGGTCAATTTCGATTTTTTATAAATTTACTAGACGATGTTGTAATGGGCAAGAGGTTCTTCTTTTTAACTTACTCTTCCTACGTTTTAAATAATTTCACATCCATTACAAAATTATTTTATTTTTTACTATACCTCATTTATTTTAATCTTTTTTAGAAAATAGAGTATTTGCTCTCTCTTTTATCTCTCTCCATAAATTAGGAATAAATGTGAAAATAGTATACACAATAACTATAAAATGCAACAAAATATTTTATAATTATGAATAAAAGAATTTATTTAATGCATTTTATAAAAAGGAATAGATGTCTTTCGTCACTTACCCTATGTAAATGAGTTCCTAAAAAAAAAACAAAGAAAATTTATGTAAATGAGCTACAACAACTAAGTTTCCCTATGAAACAAAAGAATTATACCATTCTAAATCTAAAGGAAAAATAGAAGAAATGTCTATTTTTGCTAGACAGTGAATAGGAAGATTGCGCATTCTATAAACCCCACTAATATAAAAAATGTCGAATAAAGCATAACAAATCTTTGATAAGATTAATAATAAGGCCAACAACAAAGAAGTCCTCAATTTTTATTTTTATTTTATTAAACAAATTTTCTTTTTTTGTTAATTATCTTTCTCTCTTCTTCTCATTTCTCCTCTTCCATTAATAACTTTGAAAAGTCTATTTTGGAGATAGGTAAAATCCTTTTTACTATCAAAATTTTCATATAAGAAATAACATTTTTTTTAAAATAATTCATTAATAAAATATATTTAAATAGGGACAAGTATTTTCACACAAATCAAAAATGAAAAGAGGGCAGATAAAAAAAATGCGGAATAACATTGATAGATATTGAAAATCTCATTTTGGATCACAATTTAACTTTTTATTCACTTCATATTTGGATTGAAGGAGCTGGAAGGAAATGAAAAAGGAAATAAGATACGTTTGGGGATTTTTTATTTATTTTTATGAAATAAAATATACAAAATGTAAAGAAAAGAAGGAAAATGAACTAATTGTATTTTCTTTAAAAGTTCAAATTGGTTTACATACACTATTATATAATGAAAAAAAGTAATTAGTTTTCTTTCATTTTTTTTTTTGAAATACATAATGTTATGACTCGTTCCCATGATACTAAGATATATAGATATATTCATTTATTAAGCAAATTGCACCTACTTGTAGAGAAAAAACTAATTCTAATATATTTGTTTTCTTTTTATATAATAACTAAAATGTTCTTATAATGATTTTATGTGTTGTTATGATACTAAATTTGATATAACCATAATATAACTATTTTTTGTATTATTTAATCAAATTATTTTGATTAAATTTTAATTATTTAATATTATTTAATAAATATTATTAAAGTTTCTTGTTTATTTATTTATTTATTGGATTTTTAGGTAATTTTTGTTCTAAGTCTAGGAAAAAAAAGAGAAGTAGAAGAGAAGACAAAATTAATAATAATAATAATAATAATAATTAAAATACAAACATTACAAAATTGTACCTTGCACATTCAAATCCAAGATTAAACCACAAACATTACACATCAATAGTAAAATATATCAAATATCAAATTTCAATGAAACAATAATTTTATTTACAATTTTAGCTAAATCAACTTCATTCGAATGTCTATTTTGTATGTTTTTATTAACATTTCAGTTTATTAGAAGTATCTTGTAATCAAATTTCGAAACAAAAATTTTAAATCTATCTAACAACTTCTTTGTTGAGGTTGTTATAATAAAGATTCTTTGTACAATAGGAAATAGGAATCTATGTTCAATGACTAAATTAAGAAATGATACTAAATCGTCAAAAAAATTATACACATTCAAAATGTCAATTGATTTAGTGTGCAATTTAAGGTTGGATCAATAAGTGATATTAAAAAATTATTGTAATATATTATAAAATCTTGATAAAGCTATAAATTCATTAGCATGTTTCATCATTATAGTTATTTGATTATATATAGAATTTGTTTGTATTTCAAACTCACTTGTCTTATCATAAACGATATTAAGTGAAGTTGGAATGATTTCTACTCTACTAACATGGCTATTATGAGTTAGTTGATCATATACTCCAATTATTTTAGAATTGCTATCTCCATAAATAAGACTAATATTGCGAGTGTCTAATATTCTTTTCAATTTCAATGCATTAAACATACGTGAAACTTTGTTCCTAACTGTTGTGCTTTCAAAAAGAACTATTGTTTTTACTATTTATACTGTATTTTATTTGATTATTTTTTATCTTTGAATCGTCACAAATTTGCACTCGTTTGGATGATGTTTCTTTCATATGTATAAACTAAATGTAAGATGATTTTTTTTTAAAAAAAAATGAGAACTAAATACATAATTGTAGAGATTTTTATGATTTGTAATAAATAATAAATGAAGAAGAAAAATAGATTTTTGACAAATAACAACCCCTATAAAGATATAAAGAGAGAGAGTAATACACACACATATACATATCATATCACTTCATCTCTTTTTTTATTTTGACATTTTGTTCAATTTTTCAAATCGATTTGAAAATATAACACGTCATCTATTTTGCCTTTTTGCTCAATTTTTCACACGGTTTGAATTTTGTGACACATCGCATCTTTTTTATTTTGTCTTTCAATCCAATTTTTTAAATGACATTAAAAAATTGAACAAAATATCAAAATAAAAAAGAAAGATGATGTGAAGACTTCAACGATGGCTGGCTGCCTGACCATATTTTATGTAATTTTCAATTTAGTCATTTTCATTGTAAAAGTTACTCATTTACCTCTAAAAATTTCATATAAATGCCTAACGAATTTCCTTCATTTTTACACCTTTATTTTGTAACTCTATACACTTTCACTCTCTAATTCTCAGATATTAGAGAGATAATTGTAGTTGATGATTTTTAGAGTTAGATTTTGAGGAATTTTATAAGATAAATCAAGAATCAAATGAGGTGCTATCAAAAGTAACTCAAAAAAAGTTTTTCTTCTATTCTTAATTTTAAATCTTTAATTTTTCACTTTGATATTATAAATATAACTCGTGGCTAACTAATTTTAGTTAGCAAAGACATGAACTAAAATTATTAATTAATAAGATTATGAGTAAATTATCGAGACTTAATTAACGGAACATATGATCACCTAATCTTTACTTATCTTGTTTTGTGGAGGCTAATTCCCCTATTTACTTTCTATCATTTAAATATTGTAATAATGTTGGGTAAAATCGTCAAATTTACTTTACTCATTTTTTACTGTAAATGGTAAAACTTTATATTTTTACTTTTTATGATTGATTTAAATACTTACATTTTTCTTTTTATAGCTGGATAAGTCGCTCGATATTTCTTCCCTTAGTTTAATTCTCGTTTATCTATGATTAATCTCATTAATAATTTCTTGTACTTGTTTCTTATTAACTATTCAATTCTTGTTTCTTTTCAATAGCTTAATAGATCAATATTCATTACATGAATCCAATAGTTCATGTAGTTTTGGATTTTGATATGTTAAGCTAAATTCTCTATAACTCGGACAAAATGTGAAAATTAATTAGCATATTGATGATTTAATTAGATAACTCTTGTTTAATTACTCTTTGTTATTATTTTTATTACTTGTTATAATGCTTGTAAAACTTGATCACTTTTGCATGTTTAAATATTAATTTATATAGTACCGAAAGGTTAAGTAATTGAATAGGATCATAGATGATAAAAATATTTTGTAAAATTTATTAGAAATATATTTGATTTCTTTATATGATCTTTGATTAGTTTTTCTAATGATATTTCACAGAAAAACTAGAATAATGTAAGTAATGCTGTTTTGCTTGACTCCTTTTCACTTATATAAAACAAAAAAGGAATTAATGTTGTGTAATTTGAGTTGTCTGTCCATTCTTTGTTGGCTACTTCTCAAACGGGAATTTTGGTGAATATCTTTAATTTCTTCACGTCCAATTGTTGTGAATTTCTTTAATAAGCTTCCATGCATCTTTGATTAATTAAATCTACATAGAAATATAGTGGGTTATTAATTAAAGATAGGAATTTAGTATATGAAAAATCGAATTGAGTTTATTTAAGATAATTTTTTCATTAATGTTATAAGTAAATTTAAGCAAGAGTTTAGTAATTAAGTTTCAATCCTATTTTTGGTAATTAAACACTAATATATGTGGGATCAATCTTGATTTTTCATTACACTATTTGTGAGCACTAAATATACATGCTAGGAATTTGCATATAATCTGTGCACATCAAAACTTATTATGTGTGTATATATATAACACATACTAATCATTAAGAAGTATTGTTTAGGTGAATAGGACATTTGATAGTATTTTATACTTGAATTTTGGCTTAAATTGTGCTAAATTCAAGAATAACAATATTTTTAATGGAAAAACTCATTTATTTCCATATTTTGGTTTTAAAAATCAAAGAAGTTAAAGAAAGACAGAAATCTCATTTCATGGAGGAGAAGACATCCTAGAAGATTTTTGAAAGCTGAAGCATTTAAAAAGTTTAAGTGTGATTGGAGGATGTTGGGGAGATTTCTTCATTCTTCGGAACCACGGATTGCATTTATTATTGGCACATATGATCTTATTAGTAACCACATTAATTTAGTAAGTAATTCATAAATTTATTTTTTACTAAAGTAAAAGTGAATATTAATTTAAAATAAGTAGAATTTTTTATTCTTTTTATGTTTGCGAGTAACAACTAAAAGATAGATACATTCAACTAAAACATCAAACAATATCATATATTCCTTCTTTTTTTGTTTTTTCATTTTTACAATGCAATTTCACACTCATTAAGAAAATATTGAAATTCACATAACTTTTAGAAGAAAAAAGACCTAAATATCCTTCATTAATGAATTAGTATTAAAAGCTTTAAATAAGATCAATAAATGAGGATACAAAGAGAAAAAAAGTAATTAACATTGATGAGTAAAAAAAAATTAAAATGTAAATTTTATAACTAGTAAAAAAAGCCATAGAGAGTGTATATATATAAAATAAAGTGCTAAAGATGCATACAATGGTATTAATAGAACTCGAGGCCTTTCATAAAGGAAAATGAAAAAGTAAGAGAACTCTTCCCTCCTATACTGATTATCTGCAATCACAGGCATCATATTAAATTGACAATTGGTTCCAGAAGTTAACGTTAAAGTTTACTCTACCTTTCCGAACTCCAAGAAGCGCCCATGAAACTCTTGTTGGTGGTTCAATTCATGGGGGAAAATAAAATCTTCAAGATAGAGGCTATTATTAGCAGTCATCTTCCTTCCTATTTCTTCATCTCCAAATTAGCTACCCTTGCACCAAAACATGGCGTTCTTCCCTTCACCTTAGCTCTGCAAGAGTTTGGGTAATGTATGTCACAAGGTTAAACAACAAAATGACACAACGTTAAAACCTTCCCATAAATATCTACACTCTCTGCTTTTTGTTTTCAGGGGAAACGGATCTGTATCTGTCAATCTCCTCATGGACTGTAGAAATTGAAATTATATATATAGCACTTTCTGAAGCAGGGAGAAAAGTAGCCAGGCAACCTATGCTAGATGTCTTTATTTATTTATTTATCCTTTTCATGAAAAGAAACAAAAATCTAGCAAAGAAGGAATTGTGCATAGTAGTGAATCACAAGCTATAAACCTCAACCGGTAAACATAATCTCCTACAACTAAGAGACACAGCAAGACACTCCAACACCAATAAATGTCGCAAATCGACAAAAAAGAAAACTATGCTATAACTTATAACCAGATATAGGTTACCTCCAGTGATTCATGCCTGGAGAATACAACGAATGGCACCCTGCTGCAAGATTATGAAATTCTAACCGAGAATAACATGAATTGCTGTTGGGGGGGGGGGGGGGGAAGGAAATCAGCTATTAATAGAACAAAAAGAAGAAAAAAAACTATAAAAAAAGCATTATTTTCAGACCACCTTGGGAAAAGTTGCAAGTAATTCAGATAACATACAATTAGAGGAAAAAAAAGCAAAAAATGATGTTTGGTGCCTGTGATATTTTTTACCTCTTTTGATCATTGAAAACCAATGGCAATCATAAATTAAATGTTATCCAAATTAACAAAAATTTAAATAATATGTCCATTGCAAGAAGATATCTCTTTTTGTCATATGATCTATCCATATTGCATTCTGAGGGAAAAAAAGAAGTCAAATTTTAGCATACAAAACAAGAATTATTTCATCCTCCACTGCTTAATTAATCTAATTATAGTAGTTTCATGATGCACTTTAATTTTTTTCACAATCACTTCATATTTCAACCTATAACAACTAAACAACTGGTATGAGAAAAAGATAATATGAGACCCACATTAAAGTATCCTGATAAGTCGAAGCACAAAAACTTCTAAGGCGAGAAGAATTTGTCAAACACCAAAATCATATAAATGTATTTAATGGTCAGTAATGATCTCAAATGCTCTTTGTGGAAATAGATACACCTAATAAGACTTACTACCTCAAATCTCTATTCACATTTCAAGCAGAATTTGGAAATGAAGTCCACATAATTATTTCACCGCTAGCAGTTTGACTGAAACACATACACAAATATATCTGAGCTACAATGAAAGCATTGAATATCCTAATCAACATTCAGCCAACAATATGAAGAACCAAATTTTAGTCATCAAAAGAGAGGAGCTCAAATACAACCACATGATACAATAGATTCAGATTTTACCTTTACCCTCGAGCTTTCATGCTAAAGTTCCGTGCATTGTAACTGACATTCCTCTTGCTCATTGCAGAATCTAAATTTGAACCAAAATAAAATCTTTGTTTTATTAAAAGCTCCTCAAAGCATGGATCAGATAAAATACACCATTTAGACAAGAAAGGAGTAAAAGTGCACCTCATAAGACTGGAGTCAGAACTTCAAAAATAATCAAACTTTCAGTTGTGGCCTCCCATAATAAATAAAGAGGAAAAGGTTAGGAGTGTGGGTGGCATTGCATAATGTTTATTAGCAGAACGGCCAAATGTATTATTCCACCAAATTAGAGACTTAATGTTTCAATGAGACCACTTTGATCCTCAATAAAGGCTAAACACTGATTGAATCAGTATAGAGATGCCCATCTATGTCCGGTACAAATCCCTTCTCCTTCATTGCATCCATAATGATGTCATAGGTTGTTCTATTAGGTACTAACCCTTTCTCCAACATCTCGTTAAGATATGCATTTGCTTCTTCCAGCTTACCTTTCTCACAGAATCCCTTAATCAACACGTTATATGACACAACATTTGGTCGCTTTCCTTCTTTCTCCATTCGTCTCCTCACAGTCAAAGCAGCTGTTGGATTTCCCTCCTGACAATAACCAGACATTAAGGTATTGTAGGTCACATGACTAGGAATTATCTCCTTCTCAGACATCTCGTCTAGAAGCCTAACTGCCATCCTAGATTCACCTCTCTTGCATAATGCAGCAATGCGTATATTGTAAGTGACCTGATCAGCTCTCAATCCCTTCTCCTCCATTTCATCCAAAAGCTTGTTAGCAGCTTCTACATTACCCTCACGATAATGACCTCCAATGAAGCAATTATATGTTGAAACACTAGGGTACACCATTCTGGCGAACATCAAATCATAAATTGCGGTTGCCTCATCCATATTCCCAGCTTTACAGTATGCATCAATCAAAGTATTATATGTCAACACATTAACTGGCACACCTTGCTTCACAATATCATCAAAAATGTTTCTAGCTTCCTTAAGCAGTTTTGTTTTTGAAAATCCCTTAATGATTGCATTGTAAGTAACACTACTCGGCTCCAAACCCAAACTTACCATTTTACCCAACAAACCCAGAGCTTCAAGAATTTTCCCTTTTCCACAAAGCCAATTAATCAATATGTTTAATGTCATGACACATGGTGTCAACTGCAGGTCCAGCATTTCATTAAACAACTTCCATGCTGCAACCACATTATCCTCCTTACAGAACCCGTGAATTAAAATGGTATATGTAATCTCATTTGGGCTCACACCTTTCGCCACCATTTCCTTAAAAAGTGCATCGGCCTTATACAATTTTCCCGATCCACCTTTCCGACAGAATCCATCAATCAAAGTATTATAAGTAACCACATTTGGAAAAAGGCCCAAAATCTTCATATCCTCGACCACATCACCTGCCTTGTTCAACTTCCCAGCTTTACAAAATGCATTAATTACTGTATTTAGAGTAATTAAATTAATGTTGATCCTCCTCTTAATCATTTCCCTAAACACGAACTCCAAAACCCCAACCTTCTCCTTCTCCACCAACTTTCCTAGCATCGGATTACACGAAACAAGTGATAACTTAATCCCATAATTCCCAGACCTTTTAAACCCATCTAACGCTAAATCAAGATTATTATTATTCACAAAAGCCAATAACAACATATCAACAAGAACAGAATTAATACAAATATCATCACTACATGTTAAAAGAGTGTGAAAGAATGAAGAATTTGAATTAGGTTGCCAGTATTTAACAAAAGTGTGTAATAAAGACCGAACTTTTGAATACTTTTTATCATGAGCTAATAAAATTAAGAGTTTGCAAAAATGTGGTAGGGAGTGAGAAATCCGAAATTCGTGCTGAGACCACTTGAAAAAGGTAAGGATGGCATCTGTGGGGAAGTTAGTTTCATATAATTGTTGGAGAAAATGACTTGGAGTAGTGCGCTGGAGGAAGGGTTTGAGTCTTGACCAATGTTGGTTTTCTATAAGGTCAAAAATTACACATTTAAAAGAAGGATCTGAGA
Source organism: Apocynum venetum (assembly GCA_019593545.1). Classification (NCBI taxonomy): domain Eukaryota; kingdom Viridiplantae; phylum Streptophyta; class Magnoliopsida; order Gentianales; family Apocynaceae; genus Apocynum; species Apocynum venetum. Next base: position 114,867 of record SRSM01000470.1, read on the forward strand.
ATGGCAAAGAAGAGGTACAGAAATTATGTTTCCAATTAACTTCACTTGCATTCATCTCCAACTGCAAATTTGTCTGTTCTCCTTCTGTTCCTTGTACCACATGAGCAGGACACTTTCCCTCTTCTATCTGATATCTTCCACTAAACATTGCTGCAGTTGAGGATGAACGGTGTCAAATCAGAAGAATGGAACTTTTTATAAACTTATCACTACACAAGTACATCAAGAAATGATTATGAGGAAAGCAGAAAAAAGAGCTGCTATAGGAATAGACGACAAACCAGAAAGAGATGTATCTTCATGAGTCTTTATTCTGAATTCCTGTATAAATGTAAATCAAGTTATGTTAAAGAGAAGGAAACAGAAAACATTATAGAGAAGATGTAAGTCAAAATCAACCTATTTTCATCGACAACTGGAATAATTTCTCCATCACTTCACAGAAAACATTTTCTTTGTAAATCTTTAGTTATTTTTCAATGTCAAACCAAAGTTAGAATTCATGATGCAGGGAAAGTTAAGCAAAATCCTACTAGCATTCTTAGTTTCTAAAAGAGTCTTTAATAATTTAGGAATATTCTATTTCTTAATATGTTAAAATTATAATTTAGAATCTTACTTTGTTTTTAGTAAGTTTAGTCTCGAAAGATAATGAATCCTTATTAGTTTATATTTTCAACATTATAAATAGGTTAGAAAACTAGTATTATGGGATGTATTCTTATTATTAATTTTTAAATTTATACCAGAGGATTTTGTCCTTGAATTATATTCTTTGTTCCAACTTCAATCAACCCTAGCCTTAATTGTTGTGTCCTAACACCTTTCCGCTACGTCAACTAATATCAGAACCATAGGCATCATCTTGTTTTCAAAATTTATGGCCGGTCGTGGTAGAGGCAATCAGTCCCAACAAAACAAGATGGCTGAGATACGGCAAATGATTGTAGATTTGACCCATCAGAAACCCGTGGAAACCCAAATGGAGATTCCAGAAGGTGACCACAATTCCCTTGAGAGTGATGATCTCAAGGATGATGATGAAATTGAGGACGAAAGGCCCTTTCAAGAAGCTGGAGCCATTACTCAAATGGCAAGAGATGGATTGGATGAGAGATTTCTCAACTCTCTTGATTTGAATGGTGGTGACATAAGAATTATGGGAGCTAATTTTCATGTGAAATTACATGCCAATGAAGTAGATTGGAGTTCTCCACCATTATTTGATGAATATCCCGATGATGGTGTTGTTGAACTCTCAAAGGATGATGTACGTGATGATCTAGATGAGGGATATTTGGTTGATGATTCACTGAAAATTAATTTGCAGCAGCAATATGTAATAGTGAGTACAGATCAAGAAAATAGATGCATAAGCAAAATCCTACTAGTTTCTAAAAGAGTCTTTAATAATTTATTTATTAAAATGTTCTATTTCTTAATAGGTTAGAATTATAATTAATGAATCCTTATTAGTTTATATTTTCAGTTTAATGAATCCTTATTAGTTTATAATTAATTTATATTTTCAGCATTATAAATAGGTTAGAAAATTAGTATTATGGGATGTATTCTTATTATTAATTTTCAGATTTATACCAAGGGTAATTTTATCCCTTAATTATATTCTTTGATCCAACTTCAATCAAATCTAGCCCTAATTGTTGTGTTCTATTGCCCTAACACCTTTCCAGATCAAATCTACAATCATTTGCCACATCTCAACCATCTTGTTTTGTTAGGACTGATTGCCTCTGCCTCGACCTCTACCACGACCAGGCATAAATTCTAAAAACAAGATGTTGCCTATGACTCTCATATCACTTGACGTAGCGGAAAGGTGTTAGGACAATAGAATACAATAATTAGAGCTAAATTAGGATTAATTGAAGTTGAAACAAACAATGTAATTTAGAGATAAAATCCTCTGATATAAATCTGAAAATTAATAATAAAAATACAACCCATAATAATAGTCATCTATTTATAATGCTGAAAATATAAACTAATAAAGATTCCTTATCCTTCAAGACTAAACTTACTAAAAACAAATTAGGATTTGAAATTATAATTCTAACAAATTACGAAATAAAATACTAAATAGAATATTCCTAAATTATTAAAAACTTTTTTAGAAGCTAGGAATCCTAGTAGGATTTTGCTTAACTTTGCCTGCATCAATTCACAAAGCTCATTCAAGTTGTCATAAATTCTTAAATCATAAATCTTTGGATTCTGAGAGTTTATATGCGCTATCAGTACTGATGTCAGCATTTCTGTCCAATCTAGTATCATACTAATTAGTAAAAATCTAAAAGTTCTCCAATTATGCCTTCAACCCCTGTGGTTATTAAGATGGTCCAAGTCTAACTTCTAGGAAGCTTTCTCCCCTCTCCCCCCCCCCCAAAAGGCTCTCATAGAAAGTTGAATCCGAAATACCCAAAAGACAAATAAGGAAGTAGTTTGATATTAGGCTAAAAGATTAAGAACCTCCAAACATGTTCAGGGCCATTAATGAGACCTCAAGACAAAAAATAGAGTGAAAAATAAATAAAATCACTACAAGGTTTCAGTGAACTTCTGGCAAACAATCTTGAAATATATACTCCTCACAAAATTACGCTGGCCATATTCCATCCTTACCAATAAGCAATAAATAAATAATAAAAAAAGAAAATGAAGTGATCCTAAAATTTACTTAGGCATGAAAGGCTACTGAACCCAGATATACGTTCATTCTCAGTTGGCAAGGGCAAAGCATGCTTACTATCACCCAATTCACCTCATTCTAGCCATGATATTTTCTTTCTTTTTCTCCTATAGAGGAACAAATGCAAAGACGGAACTAAGTCCTCATCGACAACAATGTAGCCCCATTTAAAACCTTTATCATGCAAGATGAATAGAGCTCTGAACCATAAATTCGACATCTTTCAAAACTTGATTATTGACTTGTACTTTCAATCTTAGGAGACCGGTAGAGTACCCAAAAAGGCAAAAAGGAAATACTGCGAAAAGGTTTTAAATAATACTAAGAAAGAGGAAATACCTCTCTAACAGGAATCCAAGACACAACATTCACAGTAAAACAATAATAATTAACAAGGAGTTTAAAGTATGAAAAATGGCGCTAACCCAATCATCGGATACGGAATCACGGCCTTGCAAATTGAATTCGGAGTTATTGGGGTCCGAGAAGAAGAATCTTTGAAAAAGCGAAGAGAATTTGACATGGCCGAAGGAGCCTGGAAATAGCGAGTTGTAGTTAGCGGCTGCGCGATGGAGGGGAAGGGCAAAGGACGCCATAGAGATGGGGACAGAGGTGCCGAAGAGAAGTGTAGATTTGAGAAAGCTGCTCAACATTTGGATATGGAAACAGAAAGCTTTTCAATCGGATTCAGTGGACTGGAGAGCCGTCGCCCGCCATTGAAAAAGAAGAAGAAGAAGAGCACCCTTAAACCCTCCTCATCTCTCTCTCTCTCTCCCTCCACGAACACCCCTCCCCAAATAGGCAAATTGGTGAATTTAGTCCCTTAAGTTTTATCATTTGTCGATATTTGTCCCTCATCATTATTTTTACACTATAAGAGATATAATAGTTAGGGATGCCAAAATAGATGTTCAAATACATTGGATAAATTTATATGTGTATCAATCCATTTAACTTCAAACCATTTATAAATGGTTTATGGATATTTATGGATACCCATTTATTCATATAACTTTGATTATGTTTTTTTAAGATATTATTTGTAATTGTATTCAATTCAATTACTTAATATAATTTTTATTATTTAACCTCATGTTTAATTAAATTTTAAAATATTTAATTAACTAATCATCTATATGTATTTGTAAATTGTTTGAATATAAATGGTTTATAAATATCTATGAACACTCATTTATTCATATAATTTTATTTTTTTTGAGAGTTCATTTTTTGTACTTGTATTTAATTAAAATTTTAAATGTAAATTTTATTATTTAAACTCATGCTCAATTCATTTTTTTAATATATTAATTTCATATGCATTAGAAACATATAAAAATAATAACTACATTATCAGTTGATTATTTTTCTAAAAAAAAATTCCTGCCAACAAATTGTATAAAATGGGTAAAGTTGTGAGATTTAAAGTTAACTTAAAGTTGTATAGCAAATTTATGTACAAAAATAAAAAGTTGTTAGCTTTAAAAGTTGAATTAGTAAAGAAATAAAAAATAAAGTTGTAAAAATAATAATACTTATATAAAAAACTTAGTTTGATATGAAATTTAAAATTTTTGTACAAATTGTTTGTTTTAAAATTTTATAAAAACTTAATTATTGAGCCCCATGTGTTTGAATAATAGTGTTGTTTGTTCATTATTGAACTTTTTGAATAGATGTATTTTTGTTCAATGTTGAATTGATTATTAAAAGAAAATTAGGTAATAAATTCGAATACATTAAAAAAAAATCATCACGATCAAGATTGAATATTCTATTGTTTTAATAATAAAATCTCCCTTTATCCATCCAAGAGCTCAAGATACTCATTCAATTACATATCTCTATCTATACTCTTCCTCATTTTTTATTTTCTATTGTAAGATTACTACAAGCGTAATATAATACCTTAAGCACAAAAAAAAAAACCAATAATAGGTGAATGTCATAAAATCTATACAAGCTGAATGAATGAAACAAGTCAATGGACCATTACTTTCATTAAGAGCAGATGAATACTTATTTGGATAATTTAGTTAACAAGGTTTTTTAAATCTTTTGACTTTTTAACAAGGGGTTTTAAACATAGAAATCCCTCATTTAAAACCCACCTAAATAGATTTTTTTTTCTTTTCAAATTTCATAATTAAATCTTAATAAACTTTATCATTTCCTCTATCTATACTCACCCCTCATAAATTAACAATTTTGCCCATCATAAGTTGACCTTGACTCATGCCTTGTATTGATTTAACCTCGACTTGGGTAAATTCAAGTTAAAGAAATAGATAATCCGATTATAAAAAGGTAAGAGACCAATAAATTATATATATATAAAAAGCAAAAACATAAAGACCAAAATTACCAAGAATAATAAAAAGATTTCAAACTAAATTCACCCATTTTCCAATTTTAGAAGAGGAAAAAAAATTAAACTGTCTCCTCCTGTCTCCTGTTTTTAATAAAACCAAGAATTCACTCTGCCAATCCAAGCATCCACAACGTCAAGTATATTACATCCACAAACATCAAAAGAATGGTCCTAGTTGAGACGTAACAATGTGTTAAAAAATTCTTTCAGTCTATAATTAATATATATAGTCTTAATGAGAATGAATTGTGCCTGTTCAAAAGCATGATTTGCATCACAAACATAACATCATACCTTAAGGTTTTGATACGCTATGCTAGGTAGATTTAGAATCCCATTTGAGGTTATAAACAATAAGGCAAGAAAGTGAACAGTAGAAAACATTTAAAGCGTCCATACTACACAACACAAACTATTCAAAGGCATTTACCCTCACAAGTTAGGGTAATGCATGACTAATTGTCATATCCAGCAGTTCAGCAGAAATCCTTTCCTTCCTTTGGCCCCTTGGATAAAAGCAGCATAGCTATGGCTCAAATAATCTCACGGATCCATTTACAAAAAGTAAGGTACTCCTGACCTTGGTCCTCTCATTTGGTTGTTTTCCTCAGTTTCAGTGAAAAACTTCACCTCTCTCTCCTGTAGAATAAACATATGAATATATGTAACTTTTCATGAACTGTATGAGGGCTCAAAGCAGTCAAATTGGAATTGATCGATTGGCAATAAAGCAAAGCAGCTAGAAAGGACAATATATTAATTATTTACTCCTAGACTCTAATTTGAATCTTTTCAACACTTTCCTTGCACAGGATTTTGGCCTCAAGCAGTCTGGTGGCCACTGTCTTAGATCCTTTTCCAAAGCAGAAAAACTAAGCCTAGATCATTCAGAACAGATCCTCAGAATCTTAAAATGTATCTGGCTGCAGTTAGGACAGGTTAAGATGTTTTGTCGGAAGCTACCCTTTACCTGCTTGCAAACAACCACCATCCACCATCCCCAATAAACACGACCCACATTACTGGTCTAATTTCATAACTGAATTTATATTGTACAAACTACATAATGACACAAAGGCAAAAAAAAAAAAAAAACTATGCCACTTGCAAACAGCCAACCCCCCACCCCCAATAAACACCACCACCACAAAAGAAATAGGATAACAACTAAAGAAGCAAGAGGAGCAAGCATCGGCGTATTTGTTACCATATTCTCATTGAAGCTCAATATTGAAGCCACATTTCCACAACGATAACAATAATTTGGTGCAGACCACACCTGCAAGTAAGGAAAACACTCATCAAGCATCGGCATCCTATGTGATTCTAGAGTAAGATGTCATCAGATTCCCCCCCCCCCTTTTACTTTTCAAAGGTAATATTAAAGAAATGTACCGTGAAATTATCTCACCAAACAGACAAGGCAACTTACAGTTACAAGTCCTTTATCCTGAAACATGTATTTTAAGCCTTCTTGCACTAGTTGGTGGGCTCGACAAACTAGATCAAGTTTGTTGATGTGATTGAACTGGGGAAAGAAAATAAAAGATATGCAGCATTAGCATGATCTAAATGACAGAGAGTCACATAGGAAAATAACTCAGAGAATTAGTATTAGAATTGACAGAACATTCAACAATGGAATTGTTTACCTCAGAAGTAACTCTTGATCCAAATAGCCAACCTGCTCCTCGGGGACTGACTGCCCATGTCTCTATATCTTCAGGATCACTCCACATTAGATCACAGAAGGGCCCTTCATGGGGAATTTCACAGTTTCTTTCGATGACCCTAATCTGCCAAGTGTTCAACAAAAATGGGAAGCCACTTTAAGTTCATCAAGCAGACAGTAGAATGGATGGATGAATGAATTCATTGAATTCCGATGACAGGAATTTGAGATAGAGGCAAGTGGCAGTAACCATTTACTCCCTCAAAATGAAAATATTTGTTCACTTTCCTATTTTCACACAGATTAAAGATTTGTTAAATTCAATGCTATATATAAATTAGTGAAAACCCAAAATTCCCCTATATAAATTTCTCAAAAACTTCATATATCTTTAGAATAAATTGGAGGGAATAAGTCAACCAAGTCATTCGAAGGGATCGGTCAACTAAGTCATTATTTTTTTTAATAGATAGAAGTCAATATTGGTTCATATGATTTCAATATGGGTGTTGGTGTTATTAAGAAAATAATTTATTAATGCAGACGGGCTTAAAGAAGGGTAGAATTGGAAAAAATTATAAATGATTACTCTAATTAAAAGAATGTGCAGTTCATATGGGTGTTAGAATAGGTTTGCTAGTACATTTGGACACTTTAATTCCCAACGTAAAAAAATAGAAATGCGGACATTCAATTTTAGATAGGAGTATCTAAAAAAAGGCAAGAAAAAGATTCTTCTAGGACCCAAATATGAATTCGCCATACTTTAGTGTATGTGCAGTTCATATGGGAGTTAGAATAGGTTCCAGAACACTTTTTCCTTCCAAAATTCACATTCAATTCAAATATAATACTACCTCCAAATCTTATACACGGGCCTCTCTATACCTTTTCAAATGTTTCAATTCAAACCCAATTTTAAACCATCAGTTAACAATATTCGACATGCTCAGACATTTCAACACAAAAATTCCAAATCCAATCCAAACACACCCTAAAACTAAAACAATTCTTTTATTATTAAGTAAAAAAACTAAAACAAAATTTCACTCTAAAACCCAATCCAAATACATTAATCATTTTCATAATTTTAAGGATGTTTGCAATTTAGTAAGTTTCAGAATATATTTGATTTCTGATTTAGAAATTATGATAGAAAACCTAGTTTTCCTAGTTTTTATTAGTTTGCCCTTTTATAGGTCTAGTCCCATCAGATTTGGGATTTTGTTTTAGAACCTATATATAAAAGATTTCTGTATTGATTATATATGCTAAGAAATTCAATTAATAAATACAAAATGCTCTATGTATCATGACTATTTGACGCAATCAAACCTAACATGCAACGCTCTAAGCTTATCCCTCCCTCTTAGTGGGAGACTAAGAATTCTTTCTCAATGAGAGGATAAGCTTCATGGGATAGTTTTTGGTGGGTTTGTCCTGCATCAATTTGAGAACTACATGTACTTGGATGTCAGCATTTCACAGAAGAAAGAGCCCTAAAAAACTTTTAAAACTCCATCAGAACTAAAGACAACATGAATTGAAAACCTATCCATAAGAAATATTTAATGAAATATATGAAGATAAGAATCAAAGTATTTGGTTGGCAAAGCAATGAGAAAACAAAAGAACAGGTTTATTTTTGTGGGATTTGTTGCATAGTAGTCTTAAAATGAGCTGGAGCCAATGAGAATCAAGGATAACCTCTTCTCTATCTTTGCCAGCTAGAGCAAAAGTCAGTATCCCTAGATACACTCTTATGTATGATTTTATTGGATATCATAAAAGAAAGAAGCTAGCATATTAACTTTAGAGATGTTAATATACTTCTCAAACAAACAAATTGAAAAGTTTGAGAGAGACTTTTTCTTCAGTCTCTTTTCTCAAATAGTGGCAGATTCATTTTCAAATATGGCCCCTGTCCACATAAATTATGTAAATAGCAACTACAACCAATAAAATCACTAATCATAGGTGGGCAATTCTGGATTAACCAAATTAACATGTATTACCCAGTACTCCTATTCATTGATACTTTATGCCATTATTTAAAGTTTTGAGCTAAAAGTTTAATATTAATTGGATCACATCAAATGGAAGACAAGAACCTATAGAAATAGCTTCCAGGTGAAGGGCCAATATGCACTCTAGAGAAGAACTCTCTACTCATAGAACATACTACAAAAGACTATCGTACCATATTGAAGATCTTGGCCAAAAATTGAGACAAATTTCAGGGGATCAGTGACACATAGATCACAACAGAAACAACTCCAAAGGCTGTTGAAGAGGGTAGCATGTAATGGAGCTAGTGCAAATATAAAGTCTTAAAATGTCAACAGGATTACTTGGACTTCAGAATAGAAATGTCAGTTATGACTCCAGAAATCCTCAGTTCAACTCAGGTTATGCAAACCATCAATAAGGCTGTCCATCACTTGTTCAACAATTTATCCATTTTTTTCCCCTCTTTTTTCACTTCTCTTTCTTTTCTTTTTATTTTCTACTCTATTACTTCTATTAGATGCATTACAACCTATAGTCATCCTTTTCATAGAAGTGATGATTGTATTTTAAATTCTCTAGAAAGTAGGACAGCTCCCAAATCACATATTTCATTTGGCAACAAGTTATCAAGTCTTACATCACATATTGCCTATTCAGAGACATTCCCAGGCAAAGCTACACAAGTCGTCTGATTATCTACACATGAAACAAACCTGATCAATAGTTCTAATATCAGGAGAGAGGCCACCATGGACGCATAGAACCTGCCATCAAACAGGTAATATATTGCTTAGTTGAACAATTGCAATCGATATACATACTGTGAGACAGAAGAACCCACAAATGCCAAAAAGACACAGAGAGAGAGCTTACAGTTCCATCAATTATTGCTGAAAGAGTTAGATAATCAAACACATCTGTGCAATACCGCCAAGCATTTGCATTCCCATATTTTCTCTGGCATTCATCATAGAATCCATACACCTATGGCATCGAAAAGCAACAATTATAAACTTTCTCTACCTTTACACTGGATGCATACATTTAGGGGTCAGATAAGCTACAGACACACACACACAGCAAAAATCACACTAAGATTTATGGAAATCATGTAGTTATTGACAAAAAAGGAAATTATCCAAGAACTATGTGTGTGAATTTTGACACGAAGGAAAACCAGAAATGAAAGTCCCAGAGGCAGACAAAATAGTCCCCCATCTCAAATTTTTTATCATTTATAAAACTAATTCCTCATCAATTATAGTTAAGTAAAAATACAACAAAAATTTCTTGTAGAAAATGAATTCTCAAACCTAATTTCTAACTCCAAATGAGACATGAAATATATAGACAGATATTGCATTTTTCATTGATGAAATGCTAATCTTAGAAAATGTGCACCTGGAAGTACTAAAACTAGAAGTACTACATCTCCATCCGTTCTCGGATACTTTGTCATATTTTGATATGCACATTGTCTAAGAAGGGCCTATACTATGAAATTTTTTTAAAAAGACTAAAATAGTCTTTTGTGGATTTATTTAACATTAACTTTACTCAAAGAGTTTCTCTTTTTCATTGAATGCTGCAAGTAGTTCGAAGGCTTTAAAAAGACACCTTGATATTAGATGATTTCATTTTGAAAATGATACAAGAATAATGGGAAAAAAATATAGTAGATATTATGTTGATTTCAAAAACTTACAAGGTAAAAAGTATATGTGAACAGAAAGAATCTCGAAATGTGGCAAGTATTTGAGAACAAAGTATACCATGTGATGCAAAGGGTTAGGAAGAGAGACATTTTGCCAACACAAAGACACTACCACAAAACTAGAATATGACAACAATAGCCTCCAACTTAAATGTAATGAAATTAGAGGCTGATGTGATAAATACAGAATAACTGAAAATGTTAGACTACGCAAATCAAATGGTCTTGCTATCCTTTTTCATGACTAAAATAAAAGACAATAGTACTAATTGAGAGAGGAAAAAAAATGATGGTAGATGGAGATGGATAAGGGTTTACTTGAGTTAGTTGTCTGCTCTCATGATTTCCACGAAGTAGAGTAATATTGGCAGGATATCTGGAAGGCACAGAAAATTCACGACAAATGATTAATTAAGAAGCACCTAAAGAAGTCATTTCTGCATCTTCAGAGAGCTTTTGAAGCACTAGATTAAGCATGGAAAAATGATCATAAGCTACCGACTAATCACAGTAATAATGAGATTCATGTGTTATTTGACAGCAGAAGGCTCAGGAATCAGGAGTGCTTCAATTGATATTCACTTCCTTTGAAGTCCTATCTTCATGCTACAACAAAATTAGACAATTCTGTAATAGAGAGGAAGAAGTGGCCATTTGGAGAGAAAAGAATAGACTGATCTATGGATTGGAGTCATCGACAGTTTCAGAAAGTAGCATGCATAAGTTTGTACTTCAGTTGTCCCGGCATAGATAATCCCATCTTGCATAGAACTTTAATGAATATTTAGAAGTTTTAACTTGAAACTCTATGTTACTTACAAAATGCTCTCATACTTTCTTAGGGCCTGTTCTCTTTGCTGAAGCTTTTCTTCAGTGTTCCCAGCGCAGATGGATAATCCCATCATACATAAAACCTTTAATGAATATTTAGAAGTTTTAACTTGAAAGTCTATGGTACTTATGAAATGCTCTCATGCTTTCTTATGGCCTGTTCTAGTTGCTGAAGCTTTTCTTAAACTGCTAAAGAAAGAACTTTGGGGGGAAAAAAACTGTTTTTGAAATTAGTACAACTTCCCATAAATAAACAACAGCCACTTTTAAAAGCACCTCCAAGGTAATATCTCAAGAAACAACCTTCTTTAGCTTTTTTAAGCTAACATCAGTATTCATTATAAATAAAAAAAATGCAACACAGAATGACTCAAAACAGCTTTAAAGAAAATTTTGTTTTACCTAAAATCAACTAAAAATAGGCCTTATGGCTCATTTAACAACTCAATTAAATGGTCAAAATTAATTACTTAAGTGCAATGAGTATGATAACAAATTCAGTTATCTCTTAATTTATTTGACTTAACAAATATGAAGCCACTCAATGATGAGAGCAAAAATCTAAAAACTCTACTCACTAGTCTAATAATTTGGGCTATATTTGGAAACCAATCCAAAATATATTTTTATTTTGAAGGGAAATTGTTGTGTTTGGATAAGAATTTTTTTTGAAGATAATTAAAAGTTTGACAGGATATTTTTTGGGTCTCACATTATTGATAATATTATAAAATGTATAAATATAATTAATACATTATTTGAGAGTATACTTTTAAATAAAGAGTATTGTTCATATGAATAAATGGGAACTATATGTGGAATTTGGAGATAATTTAAAATTTTGACGTGATAGAAATTCTAGAGGGGAAAAGTGTTTTGAAACAAATTTTGGTGGGAGATTAGAAAAGATTTTTTGGATTCGTGTCCAAATATAGCCTTGTTCTTTTCTATCTAGATTAATTTGTTACAATCCATAACATAAAAGAAATATATATCTATAATCATAATATTAAAAAGAACATAAATAAATATATTTCTTAAGTTTTTCTTAAGCCAAAAGGATAAAAATTTAAAACTTTCAATTTTGGACTTCTAATGAATCGTTATCAAGCAATAACTGATTTCAGTTTCAAACTCAAGATCCAACATCCAGACTTCATATTTCAGTTTAGGAATTAGTCACTTCAACAACCTTTCGATGGCTATACAAGTATCCAAGGGACAACCAAGATGGATACTTGTTGTCCCAACCATTCTTTTAATCAACCTTAATCAGGCCCATAGTTTATTCTTTTCCCCAAAAAGAAAACAAAAATCTTGAAAATTTGCCCCAAGAGTTGCAAGGAAAAATTTTCTAATAGAGTAATTCTGTTCAATATGCAAATTTTTAAAAAACAATCATACAAAAATCATTAAATAGCCCGTTTCTTTAGGCATCAGCAATTTTTCTTCAAAGCGATTTAGGATTCAATATCAGCAGTCACCAGTTAGGCCTTTAAATTGTCACATTTTACGTACAAGGACCATAAGAACATTAAGTTTCCAGCAAATTAAGTTAAATACTTCTACAAAGTTATTCACTATGTCTCTATTCTATCCCCCTTAGGACAATGAAAAACATGGTATCAATGAGCATTAGTAGAACAGAAATAGGAATTTATGATTTCATCATAACAAAGAACCCTCTGAGGCAATACCTGGCTTTCAGGAGCAAGAGAATTGTGAAAACCTCTAGACTGTTGTACCCACGGTCAACAAAATCTCCCTGACAATATATGAGGAGTTCATAAAGCTATAAATAACCTATATAGACATTTTCCAAGATAGATGTAGGACACATTATGTACACAATTTACCATAAATATGTAATTTGTCTCAGGCACATGGCCTCCAGTCTGGAAGAGTTTCATTAAGTCATGAAATTGCCCATGAATATCACCACAAACTGTAACTGGACTATTAACAGGCTGCACATTTGACTCCTCAATCAATATTTCCTTCACCTGAAGAATTACGGATGAAAGAAAATATTAGAATAAGAACACTGGATTGAGAAATAAGAAGTTGACATGTTATTTGAGTCAGACAAGACAAATATTAAAAATAACTCTCCAATCACAAAAAGAAATGAATAACAACAATAAAGTTCCTCGTATAGATCACCATGCCTCAATCCAGAAGCTTTACATCCCAGACATCTGACTTACAAAATTCCCCTAGGATATGAAAACACGACCCATATACTGACATGTTAATATAAGTATACTTTGACCAAAAGGAAACTTGGTAGGTACCATTGATTAGGCAGCAAAACCATCAGATCAAATCTTCAGCTCAGGGATCATTTCAATAAGCTAAAATCTGGCACAAAACATAGCTACCAAGTCCAGATTTGTTACAATTGGCTATGTAAATAGCTAGGTGCCAATAGATAGTTTGATAAAAGAGATAACTTGATTAGGAAATGAACCTTCGTTTAATTAAGCAGGTTTTAAAAGCCAAATGTAACAGGGGTGTTATCTCTAAACTATCTTTGCATTGAAAAAGAAATTGGGATAACTGAGGTGCATGGGTTTATTTTACCCTATAAAAACCTATGGGTATATAAGTGAAGGCACTAAATCTTCAAAGATTAAGACCAAAAGAAGGGAGGAAAAGAAAAATTCAATTCTGAATTAAAATTTCTCCTTCTCATCACTTAACCCAAACAAATTACTCATGAGCTCTACATTTTGGAGGGGGGGGGGGGAAAGGTGTTTGTGTTAAATAATTTCATTTTCTCTTTTGCAAAAAAAAAAAAAAAAAAACTCATTTATGATGATAAAGACTCGTTAAGAAGTGTCAAAACTTTCCATAATTTGGAAGCTTTGTGCTATTATTTATGCACTACATCCTACAAATGATGGATGACTGAAGCAGCCCTACTAAAAATTTTGAGTTTTCCTTCTTTACAGTTTCTTGCCAGGGAAATCAACAAATGAAGAAAAGAGAACGAGATACATAAACCATTCACCAATGACTGCATTGTCTGAATATACTACAAGAAATACAAAAAGTTCTAACTTCATCTCCGTCATGCTCTTCTACCAAGATGTCTTCATATTCCTTACTCTGAATATAATTCCCCAGAATTCCACCAATTGACATACTAAAACTAGTTCAAACGATTGCATGAACTTTTAAGGGCAGCCCATGCCAATAATATAAAGGGGAAATAATATCAAATTTAAAAACTTCGCTCATTTTAAGTGGGGCTCTTGTTTCTCTAATACTTTTAGCTGCTTTCTTTTATTCTTCCAATCTAGCCAGGACTTTTGTGTATAAAATACTTGTAAACCACAATATACCACCAACCCAAAATTAGGGTTTCTCCAAATCTGAAAAAAAAAACTCGATATCCTAAAACCCTCCCCGTAATAACAATCAAAGACATTTTTATCAACTCAAACAGCCCAAAGAATTTATGATAATAATAGGCGATACAGCATATAGAACACCAACAAGAAAAACACAGAAGAAATTCTTGACCCCAAAAAAAAAAGAAGTGAAAATGAAATTACGTATTCGCAGAGAAGCTGAAGCTCATCCTCAGACAAGTGCTGACCCTCTTTGACCTTGGCTATCCATTGATCCAAATCCATGACCGTCATCTCAGTTACGATTTTTTCTCACAAAAAACTCTGAAATCTCAAAATCCGAGTACGAAGGCGAAGCAAGGGAAACGAGAGGCGAAGGTAAAGAAACGAAGAAGGAAGAAATTCAATAAAAAAAATGGAAAAATTGTATTGTGTACTGCTCTGCTCTCTCTTTCCCGAAGCAAAAACAGCAACGGTAATGGGTTCTTTCTCTCCGGGAAGAAATAAAATTAATGTTATTGGCAAATAAATTTCTTTCACCTTTTTACATTTTACAAGAAAATGGTTCCAAATGTCTTTCAATTATGTTTATTTATTCAAATATAAAAATGGTTTCCTTGGATAAAAAAGGGCTCAAACGTCTTTTAGTTATTTTTATTTCTTTAAATATATTTTATATTTTGAAATTAACTATTCACGTTTAATTTGATCTAATTAATATAAAAATTTTCTCTTCAAAAAAAAATTGATTTTTTTATAAATAATATAAAATATAACAATTAACTTAATATAAGAATTGATGAGAAACTTTGACTTTGTTTTTTGTAATAATAATATTATTATTAATTTGATTAATAGTAAACATATATGATTTAATGAGATTTAAATTTTTTTAATTAATGAGACTATTAGTAAAATTATAGATAAAAATAAGGATATTTTATAAAATTATATATTTAATTTTGAACATCTTAAAAAAAAGTTAATTTTGATCTTGTTTTTTTAAAATATTACTATTATTATTAATGTCTTTAATAGTAAGTTAATGGAATTTAATTTTTTAAAAAATTAATGAAGCTATTAGTAAAATTATATATAAAAATAAGGTTATTTTATAAAATTATATATATATATATATTCAATTTTGAACATTTTTAAATGAAAATATTAATATTAAATATGAGAGAGAAGGAGAAGACTTTTTTTTTATAAAAAAAATATACAAAATATTCTTACACTCTTGCTACAATTTTTATCCTTCTTTTATTTTTTTTATCATTTATTTCTACTATCCAACCTTACTTATAAGTTAAAAATGATGATTTTCATTCATTATATACGTAAACATTATAAATATTTGTTTATTTAGAATCAAACTTTTAAGAATTTATGAATTAAATAAAAGTATAAAATTCGATCACAGAAACAAAATATACAAATTTACATGAACAAATTCATTGGATAAATTTATTAATTTCTTTTAATATTTTAGTTATTCACCATAATTACCTTTCTCATCTTACATTAATTGATGTCTCTCATGGTTATAGTCATTAAATTTTACTGCTCTCTTTTTTAAAAAATTATTTTGTTTAAAATTTTTAAAATTTATGTGATTGTTAAAATAAAAACTAAAATACTTTTTAAATTTTTTTTCTTGATTTTAGTAATGTTATAAAAGTCAAAAGAATATATAGTTTTGAATTGAAGGAGTATTTGGTTTTAATTAATAGTGGGTCTAATTAATATTTGGGCTGAAGAAAAAATTTATAAAAATTATAGGGTTTTATATTTGAAGGAAAAAATTGCAAGTTCAAGATTAAAAAAGAAAGTTAAAGGAGAAAAATAACTCAAATAAAAAAGGAGTAAACTGAAATAAATACAATAAATAATAAAATCCAGCAAAAGCAGAAAAAGTAGATAAAGGTGAATTCCGTAAATAGAGAGAGATGAAAGCAAAATCCGGCAGTTAGCTGTTCAACTCACTAGAGTAAAAGATTCTGTGCTTCTGTTCTTCATAGTCTTCATCATTTTTCTGAAGGACTTTGCGTGTAAAATTGGATTTATTCTCTTCTTTGATTCATTCTTTTTTTTATCCCTTCAGGAAATCCAAATGCCATAGCATATTTCTTTGAATTTTTCCATGGCTGGTTTGGAGGAATTGAAAAAGAAGCTTGTACCATTGTTTGATGCTGAAAAGGGCTTTTCATCGGGTTCTACGTTGGACCCTTCTAATTCTTATGTGGTAAGGGAGTTTCTGAATTCATTTTTTATTCAGATGCTGAAAAGGGTTTCTTTTGTGCTTTTAGCAAATCCCAGATGATGTAAATTCCTCATGTGTAGTTATCAGATGGTGGGACTGTGAATTTGCTGAGTCAATCTTATGGAGTGTACAACATTAATGAGCTTGGATTGCAAAAGTGTTCTTCATGGCCAGCAGAGGATGCTGATCACGCTGAAAAGACTTTTAGGTGCGCATCTCATGAGATGAGGATTTTTGGTGCCATAGGTAGTGGTGCAAGTAGTGTTGTTCAGAGAGCTATTCATATACCCACTCATAGAATTATTGCCTTGAAAAAGATCAATATTTTTGAGAAGGTTTGTATTTTTCATTCTGCCCATGATTTATCTAGTTTAGCTATTCTTCAAGTAATGCTCAGAGTGGGTAGGAAAATGTTCTTTTGTTCCTCACTGGAAATCGATCTGTAGACACAATACTTCTGCTTTCCAGATGTTTCATTCTCACATCTTTGGTTGATTGAATTTGTTCATGTGGAGGACAGAAATCGTCATTCGGCTAGAAATCTCTTTCTGAAAGTTGTTTTATTCCTAGTGACATTTTAAATCAAGAGGCTATGATTCATTGAATTTCATCATGAATGGTTTCCCAGTTAGAATTCAAAACCCTGTTGTCTGATTGTTATTTTGCCAAATGCCAACTATGGAGTCTCAAAGCCCCTTCTAGGCGAAATTGCTATTACTTCTAACTGCTCCTTTCACTTGTACTGGTTCTGAGCATGAGTACATGTAATTTATTATTCATTTCAAAATGTTTATAGAAACTATTAGAGGAAAATTTTTCAAGAAGTCTCTTTATTCTTTCTTCTTCTTCTTCTTCTTCTTTTTGTTTATTTTAAACTCTCGAAAGCAATCTATCTTGAATTTTTAAAATTTTGGAGATTGTGCTGACTTAGAATGTAAACTCAATAAAAGTATTGCCTCTTAAAATGATGTTACAATCTGAACTACCAGAGAGAGTGAGAATAACAGGATATTGTTTTGATTGAAGAGATCATTTTCTACTTGTTTTTCCTTTTAATCTCACATCAAATACTACCATTTTCTTTTTAGGAGAAAAGGCAACAGCTTCTCAATGAAATAAGAACTTTGTGTGAGGCACCCTTTCATCAGGGCCTTGTGGAATTCTATGGTGCTTTTTACACTCCAGATTCTGGCCAAATAAGTATAGCTCTTGAGTACATGGATGGGGGATCCCTAGCAGATATCATACGGGTGTGCAAGTGCCTACCTGAACCAATTCTTTCTTCTTTGGTTCGAAATCTCTTACATGTAATCACTCTTTTTCATTTTCTCTAGTTTTTCCCGGGCTCCTGGTTTTTATTTATTTATTTATTTTTGTGTGAGATGTGTGTCTATTTGTGTTTTTATATATGCTATTTTTGCTTAAAATTGAATGGTTATGGTTGACTTTATAATTTGGATTCAGGATTTTAATAGTTGTCAAATGTTTTTCTTCACTATAAAGAAGTGCATCTGGGGGAAATGTCATGTGTCGGCATCTCTCTCTCTCTTTTTTTCTTTCCTTTTCCCCCAAATCAAGAGAGCTTCTATGCTTTTCTTTCTAATCTATATCTAAGTTTACAAGTATTTCATTGCTTGTCAAGGGGCTCAGATATTTGCACGGAGTTAGACATTTGGTCCACAGAGACATAAAGCCTGCAAATTTGCTTGTAAATCTGAAAGGGGAACCAAAAATAACTGATTTTGGAATTAGTGCTGGCTTGGAGAACTCAATTGCAATGGTCAGTTTTATTATTAGGTTGATCTCTGTTTTCTTTCTTCTTAAGTTCCTAGAGACTGCAGGTTCTCTTCTAGGGGCACTAAAACATTACTAGCCTAATGATTTTTTGTATGCTTTACTAGTGTGCTACCTTTGTTGGAACTGTAACATACATGTCACCTGAGCGAATTCGAAACGATAGTTATTCTTATCCAGCTGATATCTGGAGCCTTGGCCTTGCACTTTTTGAGTGTGGTACTGGGGAATTTCCATATACAGCTAATGAAGGACCAGTAAATCTCATGTTGCAGGTCACATTCCAATACTTCTCTCTTGGTTATTTCATATTTACTTATTTTACTTCTCCTTAAAACAAAGATATATGGGTTTGACCTTTTTGTGTAATTGTTTTCTTTTCTTATTTTTTTCTGAGAATAAAAATTAGAAAGTTTATGCTAACTTCTTAGTTACATATTTTACCATTGCATTGAACCTGTTGAACTTACACCTTTTGGGTTTGGAATGTCTTTCTAGAAGATGCTCGGGATTCATATTTCTATATTAATTTTTTTATATTTAAAATTTTAAATTATGCAATAAGTTTCGAAAGAAAAAATCAGAGCACTTGGGGGTGAGATGTTCAGCTTAAACTCGACATGGAGATAGTATGAAAAGCTTTACTTGAGCTGAATTATGTTGGAGCACTGTTGTTTTCCATGTCATCTAGGTGTTCTTATAGCAATATCATATGAACACAGCATCAACTTATTTATTAGTGATTCTTCAGATAAAATATGATTTTATGCTGTCTAGTTAACATGCCCTGTCGTGTATTTTTATGTCTGTGTGATTTTGGTTGTGTTAGCACTATCTTGGTAAGTGGCTTAGTAAAGAGCTCCTATTCAAGTCAACCACGTAGTTTACATCATACAATCTTCAGATATTAAGGTGATTTATTCTGTATTCAGGCCATCTGGTTAGCCAGAATTTGTGTCTACAATTGCGAGTGCTAGACATGACTAATAAAGTAATGCTTGGATTCACTGTTATTAATTCTTTACTTATAAATCATCAAGAAAATTTAATACATGAAGATGCAACTGGAGAGTAAAAGATGTTACTTCTCAAAAGGTACTTAACCTTTATGGAAGCATAATGTTAAACTGCTAAACAGATAGCATTGGGTAGAAACATATTCAATCTGCTATTTTCTTGTTGTGAGGTTCGTCTGTTTATTGAATGAAGTTATTGCAAGCAAAAAGTTGGGGAAGGGGAGGTTAAAATCTATATCTAAATGACAAACACAACTTGCCAATAATTCAGCAAGCTACTATGTACTATCTGACAATAAAATTCTCACCATTCACCAGAAAACCCTAAGTTGTTTTGCAGCTCTGGCACATTTTCTTAATGTTTGAAAGGTAATTGTCGAGATCTTTCACAATCTGAGGGACTCTCTTGGAAAATTGAAAAGAAGTACAAACAAAACGAGTCTACAGTCAATTTTTTCTTAATGAGTGGGTGCAGAAATTAGGATGCATGCTTTGATGGATAACACAGTAACTATTTTCCTGTTATAAATTAAAATGCAAATGATTGCATGTAAAACATTGCTCCAGTACACATTGTGCTTTGGTCTTCTTAGTTCATTTCTCTCTCTTCCTATTAGGACCATATCAAAATCTCTGCATTGTAAATTAGATGAATATACTATTCCTTCTTAAACTTTTGGACTATTTAATTGTTTATTGTTTCCATTATGAACTTTGGCCCAAGGCATTCCAACACTAAGAAGAGGTAGGCTGCAAGAGGGTCCATAGGGAGGAGGTGGGGGTGTGGGGTAAGGAGTTTTCATGACAAATCTAATTGCATGATCCCCTTGTGTGATGATCTCACAGAGATAATCTGTGGAAGTAAAAGCATGACCAGCTAAACTGTTGCTTTTGTGTATATCTAATTAGCATTATCCTTGTATTATAGAGTCTCAAAATATATGGTCTAAAAACGCTCTAAGAATTGCACTATGGTTTTGGTTAACCTTCCTGTTAGTGGCTTAAGGTTCCATTTGCACATACTCCCTTTTAAACCTAAAATGACAGAAGCTTGACGTACTCTTTTCCCTTTAATGTATCAGCTTCTTCTTTGTCCTAACAAATCTGATCACAGATACTAGATGATCCATCTCCATCTCCCTCAAAAGAAGATTTTTCTCCAGAGTTTTGCTCTTTTGTGGATGCTTGCCTCCAGAAAAATGCAGAAGCAAGGCTCACTGCTGAGCAGGTGAGCTGAACTTGGGTAGTGGATGAAGATATCTTTTCCGTTTCCTTTTTCCTTTTCCATGAGAAGAATAATATTTTGGTAAATAATGTAGTCAATATGCTCATTATTGAATCATATTAATTATCTCAAACAAGTTCCTCATCTCTGTCTCTTTGATGCATAATGAGCTAATTTGGTTATTTGGACAATTTAAATCCAGTCATTAATTGTAATACTTTTTGCTTATGAATTTATTTATTAATTGTGGAATGCAATGGGTAACTAACACCTTTTCCTTGAAATCATTAGCATATACTTGTACACACACACACACACACACACACACATATATATATATATATATATAATTTTGCTAGCGTGAAGTATTTGGCAGATATGAAATTTGATGGTCAACATAAATTTCGAAGAATTTCATTGTCTAGTAAATATTATGTGCATTATTGAACTGTAATGCACCACTTGGTGATCTATCAATTAATTTCTAAGCTGCATATGATTCATTGAGATTTTACATATAATTCTTATTTATGTTACACGTGCAGCTTCTTTCTCATTCATTTGTTACCAAGTATGAGGATGCTGAGATAGACTTGGGTGCTTTCGTCCAAAGCATTTTTGATCCTTTACAAAGGATGAAGGATCTGGCAGATGTGAGTTAATAATCCCTTGGTTCGCCAAATGATTGCTAAACTGCCAGACTAGATTATGGTGATGAATAATGCATGTCAGCCTACTCTCTAAATTCTCTTTGATCATTCGCTATGTGACATATAACTTGTACCATATCTTTTCTGTGTTCAGATGCTAACGATGCATTACTATTTACTTTTTGATGGACCTGACGACCTTTGGCAACATACAAAGACATTGTACAATGAATATTCAGTTTTCAGGTATTTAACCCACACCTTCCAAATAATCTTTGTGGAGAGAGATGTAGATTCCCGGCCTGCAAAAGAATCCAAAAAATACAAAAGGAAAAATTTCTTGAAATAGAGAGATGGGTTGCAAAAAATTTTCAATCCCCGAGTAGTTGTGGGAGAATTGAAGAAAAGGTCTATTCTGTATGAATCAGTCTCTAATATGTTTAAATATCTTGGCATGCTTTAGACCAACTGCTGGGAAATATATAGCCTTTTGATTTTGTCTAAACTACTACTTCCAAAGTAACTTCTTTAAAACAAACTGGTGATCTGATGCTAAAGATGTTTCAATTGCATTGAACTGTTTACCAGAACAATTTCATTAACGTTTATTTAGAAGTTAGAAACATATGTATATTTATATTTGTCTATCAGAACTTTGCATCTCTGCTCACCCAAGCCATCATGTTTTCAGTTTCTCAGGAAAAGAACATGTAGGCCAAAGTGATATATTTACTAGATTGTCAAACATCCGGAGTACATTAGCAGGTGAATGGCCCCCAGAAAAGCTCGTGCATGTTGTGGAGAAACTTCAATGCCGTGCTTATGGTCACGATGGAGTTACCATCCGTGTCTCGGGATCATTCCTTGTTGGGAGTCAGTTTCTTGTATGTGGAGACGGTATACAAGTAGAGGGTTTACCCAATTTTAAAGATCTATCTCTTGACATACCTAGCAAGCGCACGGGATCATTTCAAGAGCAGTTTATTATAGAGCCTGGGAACATCATTGGTTGTTATATCATAGCTAAGCAAGAGCTATATATTGTTCAATAAAAGTTGTGAACAATGAGATACATCTATGAAGCTTATTTATTTGTATGGGTGAATTTCAAGGAGGATTAGCATTGCTGGTAATGAAGAGTGCTTGTAATTCAATCATTTTTCTTCATCGTAGATCTCTCCACTCCTTTTCTAGATTGAGAGAAACTTGATAGGATTAGAAGAATATTATAGCAAGTCAAAATAAACATAAGTGTTTGTTTCTCTTCTTAGTCAGAGAAGATAATTATTTCCA
This sequence comes from Apocynum venetum, assembly GCA_019593545.1. Lineage (NCBI taxonomy): Eukaryota > Viridiplantae > Streptophyta > Magnoliopsida > Gentianales > Apocynaceae > Apocynum > Apocynum venetum. The sequence goes on from SRSM01000470.1 coordinate 137,772, forward strand.
TTCAATATACATACTCTACATGATCAACACTAGGCGGCGAATCAGAATTTAAAGTAATGTACAACAAAAAAGAGTGGTAACAGAGAGTGCTTGTAAAAGTTTTCTGGGAGAACATAGCATGAAGGATTAATCACACTGACACGGTGTTCATTTGATCATATCAGATGAGATTCTTTTCAGCTGAATCTGGAAACCATTGATCAACCGAGCTGATGGGAAGAATGACATCCGATCCTCCTTGAGTTGATTCCACCTGAAAAATGTAATCCAGTGAAAGGATGATTCTTGGTGTCAACTCCATGAGTGGAAGAGGAACTGCTCGAAGTTGTGTTCAAGAAAGAGGAACAAACCTGAATGTTGTCACAAAGTAGTGAAGGAACAGAGCGATTTGAAGGCGAGCCAGTTCAGCCCCGGGACAGAACCGTGCCCCTCCACCAAAGGGAGCGAAGAATGGACTGCTTCTCCAGTTTCTCTTCTCCTTAATGAGGAAACAAAATGTTTGTATACTTCAGTTTTCATGCAGAAGATTGAGTTACGGGTAACTAAAAAAGTGTTTTCTTGTACAAAGGAATGCATAATATGGAAGGCGAAGACCTGATTTTGAGGGATCATCCACCTCCATGGATTAAAAGTCAGAGGTTCTTCATAAACACTTTGATTTAGGTGGACTGCTGAAAGGAATGCGACAACAAAGGTTCCTTTGGGAATACTATAATCTGCAGACAGATTAACGAAGAGAAAAAATAATACAGATTCAATTGCTTCCTATGAGAGTTTAAGTTTGGCATTTGTAATATGTGATTATTGTATGAAGACAGGGAGAGGCGAGGGGATAGGGGAGCATGACTACCTTCATATTCGATGTCTTGTTTGGCTTCTCTCATCAACCAAATTGCAATTCCCCCAAGTCTTAGAGTTTCATCTATAACCTGTACCAAGAATCATATTTCAAGCTTGATCATATTTAATTTTGTGTCTAGTGAAATAAAGGTAGAACAGAAAGGAAACAAGAACTAACTAGGTATGAAACCATAAGATGTTCACTTTTCTGAATCTAAGGATGCTTCAAGTTTAACTGTTGAGGTTAAACTATCTGCAAATTGTTTCCTAGATTCTTATCTTCTACAAGATCAAAGGACAAAAGTGAATTGCATCAGTGATATCCTCTTCTTCAGTTTCAACTAGTGGATCACAATGTAGACTAAGAAAGAGATTACTTACACATTGAGTAAAGGGCATAGCCTTATAATCTTGCCATGAAAGCATCATTTCTTCACTGCAGCTACCATTTACAGTCTTTAGACTTGTTTGCTCATCCTGTTCTTATGCAGACCAAGAAAAGAACAGAAATTATCGTCAAAAGTTGAATAAGTAATTAAAAGATGAAGAAATTTCGAATAGAAAAGCTGGTTATATGGTATTCCTACCAGAAGTTGCTTCATGGCATTTGGACAGTGAGTGAGAAAATAGACAGCAAAAAGCATGGTTTTAGCTGTTGTCTCATTTCCAGCAAATAGGAGGTTGATAATAAAGTCTGCAACAGCATCGTCAGGTATGTTTTCTTCCTCTAGTAGTCTCCCGAGTACGCCATTTCCCACAACAGAAGAGGACTGTTGTCTATAGATCTCAATTGTCTTGTTGATTTTTCTTATTATACTTTCCCTTGCCTGTCAGATTGTAAGGCAATCGCCAAGACAGTTTGTCATTTCTACTTTATGTAAGATGGACATGTATTGAAATCTGTTAATCTTCATCCACTTAGTTGATCTGTATAAATTGATTGAGCATCTGTTGTTCATCCTTGGTGATAAGATAAATAAGAGGATAAGTGGTGATATGAGGCTTGAAATATAGTTAGGAAATGAATCTAAAATGCATGATAGATGGATCGAAGGGCTGATCGTGTTGGTGGCAGTTGGCCATAATCAGCAAGTGAAAGAATAGCAAGAAGCACCGAAGAGAGGTAAGATAAGAGCTCCAAAAGAACAGAGAAATACGAAGCTAAAAAGGAAGGGTTTCAAATGAGAATCCACTAGATGAGAGCCTCAATCAAAATTTTGTCCAGAAAAAAGAGGGGCGGGGGGAAGAGCCAGAAAGTCTTTCATGTACTGAGCCGAGCATCCAAAAATTCCAGTAAAAATGTAAAAATTCCACTATATAGATTACCACAAATGAGGTTATTGTATCCCATGTTCTCCCCCCCCCCCCCCCCCCTCTCCTCCCCTTGCATCAAATGGAAAATTTCATAAACTTCATAGGCTGGGAGGTTTGCAAAACCTCAATTGGTTTAGGCAACTATTATGTTGGAGTTTATAGAAATGAGAGTAGGAAGATTAATCTGTCTTCTCTGGTTAAGTTTGTCAGTTTATGCAAGGGGAGAGAGATATAAACCTTGCACAAGGATATTTTTGAGATCTATGATATTCAGATGTCTAATGCAGAAAAATTGAAGGGTATTATTGCTATGAAACATTGACATTTTTTTCTGAATTCTAAATGATTTAATGTAATACATTGAATCTAACTTTATCAGTTGTCACCTTCATTGCAGTGTAGTAAGCTGAGCCCGGCAAATTGATTGGAACGGAGAGACAGCCATCTGCAAAATCAGAGAACAACTGAGCCAATTCATTGACTTCAGATTCATTTGAAACTCCCAGAAGTTGATTGACCATCAAATTAATGGCTACCTGCAGAAGAATAAATTTTATGTGCTAGACTTCAAATGGCCAACCACATAATCATGTAACTTCAGAAGAAAGATGACTTGCCTTTCTACAAATGTCCTGGAGACAGATGACTTGATTATCATGCAAATTATCCAAGGTGTTATGTATAACTCTCTGTATGTCCTCCAAGAAATGGAACTTGAGCTTATCTATCCTCATCATGTTTGAGGCAATTGCATGGAGCTTCCTCTGTTGCTCTCCTTTTGTAGTGATGACTCCATTTTTCCCTACCAAATCTCTGAAAGACTTTGGATAACTTGACTGGAATAGTTTACCTTCATTTTGCATCAAGAACCTATTGAAGTTTGGATCTGCTGATACCACTGCCCTTTTCCCAAACAGATTACATGAGAATATTTTCCCATACCTATCGAAAGAAACCATTAGGATATTGCAAGAATTGGAAGATTGTAAAAACAAATATCAAAGTACAATTACTAATACAATCATGATGAGATGTTATTTCAATTACTAATAGATGAAGCAGAAGACTAACCTTTGAACCTGCTCTTCAACAAAATGAGAGGGATGAGAACTTGCAACTGCATTGTACCATTTGAAGCCATCACCTATAATTGGCCAACCCCTTCCACCAGGAGGCAATTTAGCATTTTTGTTTCTCACGTTCTTCCTTTTTCCTTGAATGAACTTCACAAGAAAAACTATGATCAGAAGGGTGCTGATGAGTGGCCAAACATTGTTTCTAGAGATATCGATCATCTTCTACCAGCTGGAGAGAGAAGAAGAGAGGCAAAAACCTGCAAGAATCATTGGAAACAAAATTGTTGGACATGAAAAGCTCAATCTTAACACCATCAAATTGAAATATAATAAAAAAGTAGTGTGATTGTCAACTAAACTCTATTGAAATAATCTGTTAGACCCACCACGTCTAGAACAGATTGAAGCATATGCAACTTGAATACATTATTGTTCACAAGTAAGACAAGTGAAAGCTTTTGGCCTTTCAACTTCTGGTTTCAATTTTTAAAAGGATTTGTTTCCCATATTTTGCTTATAGTTGGGATTCTCCCCTTTCAGGTGCATTGGACTTTTTTAGCATCCAGATGATCCACTTTCCAAGTCTCTTTCATATGGGGTTTTCTATTTTCTAAAGAGTTCTAATCATTCCAAAATATATAATATTGATCTCATTCTTCAGAAGTATGATAATTTTAGTAAAGACATTGACATTTATCTATGCATTTCAGACACACAATCCCCGCGCATCACAGGCTGGCCAATTAGGCCTCCAAAACAAAGATGTTATTGGTCAACAAGAAGAGAAGAAAAAAAAAAGTGCTAGCATCTCCTAAATTTTCACGCTTCCTTTTTGCACTCAGTATTTGGTGTTAATGACTGCTCGTAACATATTTGATTTTGAGCATATAAATGTCAACTTATTAGAAGAAAAATAAGTAACGCGACAATCCCACTACAAAAATTGATCAAGAAATCTATAAAATGAATGCATAGAATGAATTGGAACCAAGATATTTTGCGACCAACTTTAACTCTGATTGCACATTACTTGTAGAGGAACTGGAATTAATCTTTCTCTATGGCCTAGAGAACTAAGAGAAGATATGTGGGAGACAAAGGATGGAGAAGGGTCTAACATAAATACTGGAAATGAACAAACAGTTCTTGGGGGAAAGAACTAGAAGGGAAGGGGTGGGGGGGGGGGGGAAGGGAGCCTAATGGGTACAAAACAAACTATTCCTTTTTGTGAGAAAGTAAATCCAAAGTTTGTTTCACATGTTGCTTTTGCATTGCAGCATAAGACCAGGAGAGTAATATTCAAGCCTCTCACATCCCTCGTTGTTAGATAAAGTTGGGACATGTTTGACCTAATTTGTTTATGTGTCCATTCTCAAGGGAGACCAATTCTAATTTGCCTGCTCCATTGGCATTTATTTTGAGTTTGACCACAATTTTTTCAAGCTCGAAGCAGTACTTGTTATAGGGATGCATTGAGAATTTGGGGCTATTTGTCAAGTTTGAATAAGTACATGACAAGCTTCACTCTTTGTTAGAAAAATATGGATATGACACTTCACGGATTAAATATTAGTAAGTCTAAATCAATTTACCATATAAACGAGATATACTCTCTCCTTCTCAATAAGAGAATGTGTTTGGAGGAGGCATCTTAAAATTTTTAAGAAATTTTAAAATGAAGTGTTATAAAAGACACATTTTAAAAATGTAAAATTTAAAATTATTTGTTTGAAAGTTTAAAAAAATGAGAAGATATAAATGTGTGAAAAGGATTATAACAATAACATATTTTATTAAATAGTTAAATTTTCCTAATATGATAATAGAGAAAAATATAAATCAAGGAAGAAAAATAAAATAATTGAGTATATTAAGATTATAGTTGTGATATTATTTTTTAAAAAAAAACATATTTAAGTAGGTTTTAAATGAGAGATTTCAAGGGTTTAAAATCCAAAACATTTCAAAATATAAGATGCTTTTGGACATGCTTTTGGACTTTTGATAGTTATTTTGTGTTTTGTTTCAAATTGCTATACTTTTAAATGGAGAGAAAAAAAATGACTTAGTTCCAAACTTTCAAGAAATAGGAAGACATAATAAATGAAATTTTGTTATAATTAAAATACCTCCTTAATATGTCTAAAATGATCCAAAAATCTTATATTTTAGAACGAAAGAAATATTAAAAAAACATACATGAATTTTAATACAGTATCACCTCCGTCTCCTTTTATAAGTTATTATAAGACTTTTTTTTGTGTCCATAATTATAAGTATTTTTACGAATTTTTAGAGATTTTATTATTTTTTCTCAATATTACTCTTATTTATTCATTTCTCTATTGTCATCTCTTCCTTATTCCCAAAATAAAATTTATTTCTCTCCTCCTTATTTCTTCTCTCATTTTTTCTCATATTCCTTATTTTTTAAGACAAAATAAATAGGAGTATGCTAGTAAAAGAAAACATTATTGGTTTGTATGAATATCTTCCAAGGTCTTATAAAAAAGACGAAAGAAGTATTTAAGTCGATTAATGACTTTTGTGTTGTTCCTAAATATAAGTTGTTTACAATATTTTATGAATATTTTATTAATTCTTTATGATATTATACCTGCATTATATCAAAATTTTATAATTCCAAAACTTTTAGTAAATGGAAACATTCTAGCTATATTTGGACCGGTTATCAAATCAGTTTATCAATTCTTCATAAAAACATATCTCGAAAAAAATTTCAACCTTACGTATGGTCTCACTCAATTGCATAAATAATATTTTTTATTACTTTTAAATTAAAATTACAATATCAAATAATTTATTAATTATATTTTATTAATTTTATAATATTATCAATGAGGTGAGATTCAAAACATATCAATCAACTTTCAATTCCTAATAAATAAAATTATTATCCAAACATAATTTTATTTCAAAACAAAATAAAAAATACTTTCAAAATTCAATCCAAATAGAGATTGAGTAATAGTTGGAGAGATAATAAAGAGAATTTCAAGAGAAACAAATAAATAATAAAAAATTAATATAGATATTTTAGGGATCTTTGATTTGTATTATTTTTTTTGTCAAACAGTTTTTATTTTGGGACAGAGTATTATCATCAATTAAATACTTTATAGTAATCCAACAATTAAATACTTTATTAACAGTCAAACAAGGCTATCTTTCCTCCATAATAGAGCGGCAAACATCGAAGGTGAGACATGTGATCTATACTGGTCTTTGCCAATAATGATGGGGATAAACTCTTAGTAAGGTCAATTTATGGAGCCACAAAAATGGTCAAAGAGTGAAGTCCTCATTCCTTGCAAGGGTTGAAAAGTAAGGCAGTTTGGTCTTCGTGTTCAGAAATCAAGGCCCTGAATTTGATATGCACTGTTTCATAGTAGCAATTGCTTAAAGGTACTGTTATCATAGTTGCACTGTTATCATTTTTAAGATAAAAGACTCGTGACCATGTTTACCTTGTAAATATTTGTGTTAACTTTGCTTGATGAGGCCAATATAACTAACTCAGTATATTTGAATTGGAATTGGATTTTAAAAGTGTTTTTTTTTTAAAATGAAATTATATTTGGATAAGAATTTCTTTTATTATGAATTGAAAGTTAATTGATATGTTTTGAGTCTCACATAATTGATAATATTATAAAATGTATAAAATATAATTAATAAATTATTTGATATTGTAATTTTAATTAGAAAATAAAAAAATATTATTTATGTGATTAAGTAGGACTCATGTTTATAATTAAAAAATATATTTTGAAATATATTTTTATAAAAAATTGGAAAAACTAGTTTTAGTAACCCGTCCAAATAGAGCCTCGAAATTTCTTGTATGCAGTTTCATGCTAGATTGAGGTATGTTCCAAGCCTATTAAACTAGTTCAGTAGGTGATTTTTCTTGATCTATCCGGGTATGCTCGGAATCATATTGTATTCATATCTTGATCAATACAAATATACATTTTGATTTTAAAAAAAATAAATTGCTTGAAAGGTTGACCTTTTGGCAACCCCATGCCATGATATCTGTTTAGAGAAAATGACTTCCATGTCTTATTTAGTGAAGAACTTTTCATTTTTTTTAATTTATTTATATCAATGTGAAAGTCTTGGCAAATAATTGAGTGCATTAAGTCAATTTTGTATAATAAACTTATATATCTCAAGATAGATTTAAACCTTGTGATCGAAAATTTCATTCTGCTAATTTAGCCAGACTTTTTTTGTAATGACTATATAATTGTATGTGTAACATTCCAAATTTTCCTAAAAATATCTAAAATAGAAAATATAACATAATAGTCAAGTCAAAGAATATACCAAATTTAAATAGTCAAATTTCTCAAATCATGAATCAAAATCTCAAAAATTTCAAATAAATTTCCAATTATTAATTTGAATTCAAAACAATCGTTGCCAAAATAAAATTATTTATACCAAATAAAACTAAAACATAAACATAAATATTCATAGTTCGAAAACGAGAATATAATTAAACCAAATTCAAAATTTCATAAATAGTCGGTCATCCTCCGTCCTCGCATCGCAACTCATCAGCCTGTAAATAATTTTAGAAAAACAAAATACATGGGTTAAGTACAAAGTACTTAGTGGGAGTAAAATTTGATATATTTCAGGGATATACACATTGAAAATATAATGTAAACATCATTGGTCAATGCATGTCATCGAGTCAAACACTCCTGTTTAATCGGGCTAAAGCCCATGTTTTATTGAACATAAGTCCCTGTTTTATCGGGCCTAAGCTCCTGTTACTTGATGACATATGCAATAGACATTTATATGTGTAATTATAAAATCATTGTACACATATCGTAACAGAATTTAAAGTGTACAATTAATCATGAAATAAAATAGTACATATAACATGTAAATATAAATAATTAAATAATTTAAATAAGGTTAGAACTCCCACCTCAAAATGCAGATATAAAAACGTGTGCTAAATTGCGTGGAATAACTAGCTCCTTAAGTCCTTGTTTCCTATATTGAAAGTATTCAATGAATTAGAACCTTGAAAGGCTAAACTAAATAATTTGTTTTTTAAATAAATAAATAATCTAGTAAAAAAGAATATAATGGATTTTTGAAAAGTTAAAAGAAATATTTGACAATTTGAAAAGGTTTGGGAACACTTTTGGAATAAGAAAAAGGTAATTTTCGAGTTTGGAAAAGTTTGGGTTCACACTGTAATTTTAGAAAAATTCAGAGGTCAAATCGTAATGTTTTGAAAGTTTGGGGACTAAAAATGAAATTTTTGAAAATATGGGTTGAAACAGAATTTAAATTGGGTAAAAATATAATTTTTAAGAAATTTGAGATCAAATTGAAAATTCTAGTAAAGATTGGGGACCAATTTAAAAATCCTAAAACATTTGTGGGTAAAACTTTAAATTCGTATATGAAATTGAGGAATTTTAGAATTTGTAATCCCCAAGGACCTATTTGTAAAAATGAATAAGTTTTTTGAAGAAATTACTAAAATACTCCTCTATCCCCAAAACCTTAATTTTTTCCTCTCTTCTTTTTCTTTTCTTAACCTTAGCCGTCACCCTCCCCTCTTTCCACTCCAGCTGCCACCGCCCCCCTTCCCCTCTACCAGCCGCCGCCCCCCTCCCCTTCTTATTCCTCCCCTCTTTTCTCTTCTCCTTTCTTCTTTTCTTCTCCTTTTCTTCCTCTTCCTCCTTCCCCTTTCTCCATGGCAGCCCACCTCCTTCTTCTTCCTCATTTTTTTTTCTTCTTCTCCCTTTGCCAGCCGCCTTCCCCCATCTCTTCCTACCCTCTCTCGGACTCCCTCTCTGTCTCTCCCTTTCCCCATCTTCTCCTAACCTAAAATAATAAAAGAAATCTACTGGAATATGAGAAGCTAGATGGTGGGATGATTTTTTAAAAAAAAATATGATTTTTGACTTATTGCCGCCGCCGTCGGCCAGCCATATGGCGACAACGGTGATGGCTGTCATACCAGAAAAGCAGATGAATTTACCTTGAGATTCATGAGTAATAGGAAAAAAATGATTAATTATGTTAACACTTGTCAATTTATATGCGAGATAATAAATCATAATGGGCCAGATTATTTAATTAATTAAGCCAATTAATTTATTAATTGGGTATTATAGTATGTGACACCTTAAAGTTAATTCCTTTCATTTACTCCACATCAAGTAATTTGTTCTTTAGTTAATAGTTAGTACTGCTTATTATAAAATTAATCAATAAATAATGTAAGATTTTTTTTCCTTTTTTGAGGAAGCAAGAGAATAGTATTAATGAGATGAATTAGTTAGGGTAATCGAGAGTGAAAAATCTGAAAACAAATCATTTGAAATTTAATACAAGAAAAATAATTAATGTCAACTCATTTATCCATTATTGGGCATGAGGTATGAATGGAATGCTATAGTTAGATAAGTTAGGAAAGTCTTGATAACTCATTTTCTATTGTGCACAAAATCATTGTTATATATTAGAACAAAATGAGTTTTCATTTACTTATTAAATTTATTTTTGAAGTTCTAATTACACACTATAGTATATAATTTTAAAATAAAAATTAAAAATTATTTGCATAAAAAAATAAAATTTCAAATTCAATTAACATATACAAATTTTAAATTCAATTATTAACTAAACATATCTTAAAATTTATAATATTACTAATAACACCATAAAAATTAAGATTATTTATATTAAAATTTATAATAGATTTAATTTTTTACACTAAATATTTAATTCAATCAATAAGAAATTTAAAACTTTTTACTAACATAAACACATTAAAACACATTTTGAATATATTCAGAATTTATATTTATATATATATATATTAAATTTAAAAAATTATGACAGACTTAAAAAATAAAAATTAAATTAAATTTTCTTAAATTTATAACTGATTTTCAGAAGAAAATAATTACAATATCCATTTATTTCCCCTATTTGCTCGGGTAACCATTTTGAGGGTTTTATTTTGGCTATGGGTCTAAGTTCGAGAGAAATGGGCTTGCTCGGTTGAGCCCAATCATCTTAATGAAATTGCTTTACGGTTTGGTTGGAGGAATTTAGATGGGAGGTGAAATATTTTTTTAAGAATCTCTCGTTTGGTTGGAGTGGATGGGTAAGAAATTTTTTACTCATTTTTCCTTTTATACTTAACTTCAAAATGGGGGATACGGAGGATAGGGAAAATGTCAGGGTATAAAATTATCAATTTATCCTATTAAATGAAAAAAATTCATAAATAATTATAATAAATTCACTTTGTGGAGTTTTATTGCTTTCTTTTAATGCATGCGGGTCTCGTAGCTTGCGAGTGATGTACTATATTTTATTTTATTTTATTTGGTGATTTGATTCCACCGAGATAGAATAGTAGTGCACTGGCAAAAATAATTTCATAATATTTGATGCACTTTTTTTTTTTTTTGCGAATTTATGAATCTCCCATTAATTTTTGGTGATTTTTTTTTTGTGAATTAGTGAATTGTAATAACATTTCATAATAGGAGTAATTATTTTAATAATTATTGAAAATCTTAAAAATTGGACTCCATTAGAAGTCAAAATTAGAAGTTAATTTTTTAAAATTATTTTATGTGTTTTGCTTTGTAATTTTTGTTATTTTTTAAAGTGTGTTATTGAATAAAATTTTATATTTCAATAATAAAGAATAATTTTTTAAAAACATTAATTATTATTTTAAATTAATAATTTAATAACATAAAAATTGAATAATATGTTAAATTTAGTATTTTAGTAAAAATATTAATGAAATATGAGTGTAATATAATATGTGAGTCCTATTTGTTATGATTGATAAAGTTGTATGATTGGAGTGAAGAGTTGTAAAAGTTGAAAAAATGATGTTGATAGATGTAACCCATTTAAAGTAAAATAATTTTATTTTAGAAAGTTGTACGAGTGGAGTTGGTCCAAGTGTCTATTTGGTTTGAAGGATTTGAATAGAGAGGAAGTATTTTTTAAAAAATGCTTTGTTTGGTTCTAAAAGTTGGAGGAGATTGAAAGGAAGATTTTTACTTATTTTCCCTCATTTACTCTCCAAAATTAGAGGAATTTGGAGGGAAGAAAAAATATGGATATTTAATTTCCAAATTACCATTACTAAATATAAAGATGACCAATGATTACAATAAGTGCTATGAGAATGTAATAGTTAATTTGATTATATTTTTCCTCCTCTCCCTTTATAAACCAAACAAGACATTTTCTCTCTCATTCCCTTCTCCCTCTTTTCTCCCTCAATTAAAATCCCTCTTCTATTTTTTGAGGGTTTAATAGTTAATTTGACTATATTTTTTCTCCCCTCCCTTATGATCCAAACAAGACATTTTATCTCTCCTCCTCTCATACCAAACCGAACAAAGTAAAATTATTTTACCACTCCTCCCCTCCCATTTTTTTAACCAAACAAAACGTAAAAGATTCTTATAACGTGCCATTTTTTTAGTTGCGACATGCTTTCTTGGTCAAAATTTATTTTATTTTCTCAATCAAATTTCAACACATCAACACAATTACTCATGTCACAAATATCATAATAAATGTGAATTTTACAAAAGAATACAAAGAAAACAATCATGTTTTGAGTAAAATACGGTATTCAAACATAAACTGATTAAAATATATCTTTAAAATTATAATAAAAAACACAATAATTCAATCAAAGAGGTAATTTGTTAATAATTTATTTGTTTGGTTGCTTGTAATTTGAAAATATGAAAAATGTTTGAAGGATTTTGATGAGTTGAAAGAAAAGATGACACTAAGGGCAATAGATGGAAATATTGGGTATTCAGTTATTAAAATTAGAAGAATACGTACTCAATCGATAAGTCATAAAGTTCAAGAGTTAAATTGCCATTGATGAAAAAGTTTGCAATGGATATTAATGGATTTTTAAAAATTTTGTTTCTAGCTGTCCAAATTTATTTCATGTAATTCGACATTGAACGCTAAGAGTCTGTTTGGTTTGAAGGATTTGAATGGAGAGGAAATATATTTTTTTAAAAATGCCTTGTTTGGTTCTAAAAGTTGGAGGGGAGGGAAATGAAAAAATATACTTATTTTCCCTCATTTCCTCTCCAAAATTGGAGGAATTTGGAGGGAAGAAAAAATATGGATATTTAATTACCAAGTTATCATTATTAAATATAAAGATGACCAATGATTACAATAAGTGCTATTGATTTTAATAGTCGATTTGACTCTATTTTCCCTCTCCCTCCCGTTCTAAACCAAACAAGACATTTTCTCTCTCATCCCCTTCCCTCCCCTACTTTGAACCAAATACTACCTAAATGTTTGTTTAGTTCGGGGGATTTGAATGGGTGGGAATGAAAGGGATTTTGTTTTTAATAAAAAAATTCATTGTTTGGTTCACCTTTTTTTGGAGGAGAGATGGGAAATTTATAATTAAAATCCTTCTATCTCTTCTTCTTCACATTGGAGGAAAGAAGGTGGATTTGGAGGAGAGAGAAAATAAAATTATTGCAATGACTTGTTTGCCCTTATTATATTTTAATAAATATACTTTTATCTTTCTTTCCTCTTCACATTGACGTTGTCCTCCTTTCATTTTATTCTCTTCTCACCTAAATTAAGAATGTTACATTTAGAACTAAAAAAAAAATACTATAGGATTTGCAATAGTCATTAATAATATTTTCCCTTCTTTTCCCTTGCAAACTAAATAAGAGAATTTTATTTTCTTTTTCTACTATCTAACCAAATCAAACATGGTAAAATTATTTAAAATTATTTTACCTCTTATCCCCTCTATTAAATCCCTTCGCCCCCCCCCCCATCTTTAGAATTAAACATTCTTAATCATCCAAGTTAAAACTTTTAATATCTAATCCCTTGCAAGTAAAATTTGAATACTCCAATCCTTTCAACAAATTGATGATGGCATTTATTTAAGAAAATTATTGAATTTAGTCACTAAATTATTTTATTTTCGTAGTTTTGGTCCCTAATAATTTTTTCTTTCTTTACATATCTAAACTATTTTAATTTTTTAACTTTGGACGTGAACAATTCTTTTTTATCTTTGGATGTATTAAAAATGATACTATTTCCGTTCAATTTCAATTATTCACATTTCTTTTTCGGAGTGTCATATTTTAATTATTCAATTTTTAATTTTAATACGTCATTTTATAATTATGCCTTTATTATTAATGAATAATTTAAATGAGTTATCAATTATTTATTGTGGAGTGTATTTTTTGAGGGAGTAAAAAAGAAAACAATCATGGATCAACGTTGAAAAAATGAAAATAGTTCAAGGATAAAAAAAAGAGAAAAAAATGATTAAGTCCGAAACAAAAAAATAAAAAAAAGTTAAGAGATTAAAAAAAATAAAATCTGCTAATATTTCTATTTATTTATTTTTTTGAAAAAAAATGGCAAAGCCGGTAGAATATTAAATATTTTGCCAAAAACGGAAGCCAATGGATATTACTGAATTTGTATAGACGAATAACAAATCTGGTGGAAGAAGAAGAAGATGTCTTCAATTGTTGTGAATGGCCGTTTCTCTTTGTCTCCCAATTCCATGGTGGGTGTAAGTTCAGTTTTCTTGATATCGTTTCATTTCATGGAAATTTTGATTAGTTTAGAAAGATAATGATGCTCTTTTGTTTTGGTTTGTGGTTTGGAATTGAAAAAGGGTAGCTTCGTTCTACGAGAACGGGGAGGGGATTTTGGATTGGCCTCTGCAAAGCCTAGAATTCACGGTAGGAGGGTATCCGCGGTCACAGCATTTCTCTTCGATCCTAACCAAAAACCCATTCTCAAAGAAGCTCTTAAGGTAATTTTATTTTCATTCTTCTCCATTGAATTGTTGTTATAGCAATTCATATACTGGTGCTCTATTTGCAGCTTCATTGCTCATTTTCCTTCCTTTTTTTTCCATTTTTTGTTGTGCCGGAAGGGAAGGGAGAACGGTAGCAACCAAGATTTTTAAGGGTTTATACAACTGGAAATTCTGCCTTTGAGGGCTGATGTTTAGATACCAAAACGTCGATAGGTGCATAAACATGGATAACAGCGTTAGGAAACATCATAATCTTTTTGACACAACCATAAAATTTAAGCTGATTGCTGGTAAAATGGTAACTCAACAAATAAAAGGTCATTTTTTTTCTTTCTTCTTTCTTTTCCCTTGCTGAATGATGGACACCCTTTAGATTGGTAGATGGAGTTGTTTAGAGTCATTGTATGGAAAAGTGGGCCGGTGTCATGTGTTTTTGGCCAAAATAAAGTCAAATTGTGTTGCCACTTCTTGCTTTGTAAATATGAGGTGATGAGTAACATTTTGTGTTCAATGTGTTCAAATGCTATACATTAATCTGGTCTATTTATTCTTTTCCCCTGTTCAGCCTATCAGTAATGAAGTTATGGACTTCATTCTGGCCCTTGGTTGGTCTTTGGGAAAGTGTTCAGCATTGGTCTACATGAGGTTGGACAAGAATCGAAATGATGCTAAACAAATGACTGTTCTCCTTGCATGTACATGAAAAAATGCTGAGATGATAGTTAGCATGTTTGAAAGCATACACATATTTCTAGAGTTTGCAGGATGTTCGGATGCCATATCTAAATGTTCATAACCCAAGTCAAGTAAATTAGGCCTTGTACGCTTTGTTTTTTTTCCACTACTATTATATATGTTGTGCTGGAACTGCTCCCCCCTAAGAAAAAAGACTACAAAAGGAATTCAAGGAAGAAAACACATTCTTCTTCTGGCAAGTCTTTTCTCATGCATTTTCTAGTTTATTTTAAATCTAAATATTTGACAAAATAATATAATTTGTTGACATTTTAAATATTCCTGAAACTGAATTCTTGCTTTGGTCTTCCCTTTTGTCGTGATGGGAGAATATCTTGTATTTGGAGGTAGAGATGGTACACACTAGGAGCTCTCCACCTTTGACATGCATATAGACAACCCTTCTGCTTCCTCCGTTTCTTAAAACATGCCAATTTCTCCCCTTTCCTGTTCCAATTTTATACACTATACTAGGATAGTGAAATCCCGTTTATTGTTTAGTCACCTTCAGTTATAAGGTTATATTAGCAGAAGGTTTATAAATATTTGATGATAAAACATTAATTAGGTTTCTTTAGTCAAGTAGTTCATTCAAATGGGGTAATTTTTAAGGAGCAAAGGAAGTATCTAGTATGACACTGGAGCTACCACTGGGTACTGTCTGGTGACTTGTGTGAACCTATGAACTTGGTGATTGAGCTATTGCCCAGTAGTTAAAAAGTTTACAGGCTTATGTTTGGGTGAAGTTTCCAGATCCTCTAAAGAAGTTTAGCCTAAAGGGCATGGATTTGTAGTTTGCCTTGAAAACATTTGAGGCAGTGTTGATTTCTATTAAATACATATGCTGCATGAAGCACCCTTAAAACCTAAAATTCGGGGAGGTATTTTAGGATGTATAATGGCAATCTTGCCTGTCTTCCATGCTGGTCTTCTTGGGGCAGTTCTTACTTGGTTCTAGATTTGAATCTTTGTCCGGCTATTATTCATGGATTGCTGGTATACGCTTTCTTGATGTCATTTGCTGCTACGTATTCATTCAGGAACGTTGAGTTGGCATCTACTATTGTGATTAAGAGAAAGTCTTTTTCCCCCTTTCTTTGGGCTAAATAAAAGGAGGTATAGGGGCTGCTAATGTAGCTATGCTCTTGGGTTTAATCGTAGGAATCTCCTCCCACTTTAAAACATTGATTATATAGAAATTGGTCAGTATCATCATTGCATGCTTATTTATGCTCCTTCAGTCCTTAAGTGAATGCCGACATTTTGACTTGACACAAATGTTTAGGAGAGGAATTGACCATATGCAAGTTTTCCACCTTGCCCGTATTTGTTGTTTCCTCATATTTGATTCAACTAATTGTTACAATTGCATTGAGGATTTACTTCTGTCAAATTCCCATTATTTTCTCTGGAATTACATCTTAATGAGATTTGAACTAGGAATTTGTTTGTGCGCCTTCTCAGGAACCTGTTGCCTTTATGGGAGGGATGTTTGCTGGTCTTTTGAGGCTTGATCTGGATGAAGATCCTCTAAAAGAATGGATTACTAGGAGCGTTGAAGCTTCAGGGATTACTGAGGAAGAAATTGGTAGCAATGATGCAGAGTCAGAAGAAGGGCCTGAGCAGATAGAGATTGAATGAGTCGTTTAATCTTAATAGGCTGTTTACTTGATTGTGTACTTTTCATCGAGAAAGATGGTTGTTATTAGTTAATTGAAGTCAAATGTATAGGATTGAGGATCAAACATTCCTCTTATTTTCTTTCACAGCATTTGATATGGTTGATGATGACATGCAGGTGACTGATAGTTTTAGCTTGTTGAGGTGAGAACCTCATTGCATTCACAGTTTCTTAGAAGCTCAGTATAGAGTGTGGAAGCTTTTGTCAATATGATGGAGAAAGATAAAACTTGCTAATCTGAGTGGAATGTGCAATGTGCCTTGTGGACCTGCTATTACATGTTGTTTAAGGTCAATCCAATGAATGCTGCCTTGGATTTAGGTTGTGGGGACTATTCTTACTGCTGAAGCAAAGGGCAAGGCAGCTGCTTGGTCGTGAGTGGGGGTGGTGTGGTGATATTGATTTTAGTTAGATCTCAGAACAGGAACATGTGTAGGCTGGAACACCAAACAACAAGATGCATGCATGGATGGCGTGGATCAGAGCTCAGATTCATGGTGGGCTCTGAGACACGTGAGTGGAAACCAGTCCAGCGTCGGAAAAGGAGGCGGTTGTATGAATTCTGATATATTTTGGTCCGGAACACTAACCCAAGTGGCTGCATCAATCATCTTTTGAAGCAAGGATAGGAAGCGGGCAGAGAAAGGAGTGAATGTTGGATATTTTGGATTTGCAGGTCTTAAATTTATAATGGTATATCATACACATTAAAAGAAGGCGAAATATCATTTAAAGGTCAAGTCTCAAGTGATTAGTGAAGGAGGCGGTGGCGCTGGCGTCGGTGGGCAATCTTACCTAATGGGGGGTATTGGATTTTGAATTGGGGTCCATGCCATGGTCCGCCTACCCCACATATCCGGCCAGCCCACAATGAGCTGTTCATTCCTGTCTTTCTCTGAGCTTATTGTTCAATATTTGGTACTCTAAAGTCTAAACGGTACTCTTGTTGTTGCTTTACCTGTTATGACTCTTCTGACCTTTTCTGCATAAAAAAAAGGGGGCAAAAAAAGAGAGTTACCAATAGCAGTGAAGCAAGGTTCACTGTGGCACAGACAATGGAACCAACGCTCTAGTAATTTAAGTTCTATTTTATTTTCAAACTATAGGTATATTTTAATCCTTATACATATGTATTAAAATAATTACCAAAATGTAAGTATTTTATGCCTAAAACAATACTAATATTTTTTGGACCTCTTTTGGAATGAGGTAGTATTACAACTTTTCCAATTTGATCCCTTACTACAACTTTTTACTTTAACATGAATCATACAGTAATATTTTTAGAATGAGGTAGGGAGTTCTATCATTAATTGTACCACTAGCCACAAAGCTTGTACCTCGCTCTGGCAACCTCCAGCTGTTTCATTAAGGCCAGCCATAACAATGCTACTATACTTTGGTGCCAGTTCTGCTGATTAGTACTAGTACTACTGTCTACTACACTCTCCTGCTACTGACGTACTTGGATTCAATGGCGTACTTGGATTAAAGCTTCTTTGTCCCAACTATATATGTATATATATATGCTGAGTGGTCTCCATTCTTCGTAGTTTAAGCGAAGGAGGACGATAAGCAATGGATGTCGTCTCTCTTTCCCTGGAGAAATCTCTGCTCCTCCTACTACTGCTCTTTGCATCGTCTTCTTCTGCAGCTTACAACGTCACCTATGACCGCCGCTCTCTCATAATCGACGGCCAGAGGAAACTCCTCATTTCCGCCTCCATTCATTACCCTCGCAGCGTTCCCGCCGTAATTTCCTTTTTCTTGTGCCGCTTTATTCACTATTTACTGCTTCTCCTCCTCCGCATTGTGCGCTCGCCATTTCCTGTTTCCATAATTTTTTATTTTTTATCGTATTTTTCTCCTGTTTTGCCTGCCTATAACTAGTACTTGTTCCTAGAATTAAGATTTTCTTACTCTGCAACTATTGTTCAGATATTCCTTGAATTAAATCATGTTTTTTTTTTCTTTTTTCCCTTCCAATGATGATGACTAGAGACATAGATAAAGCTTGTCTTTTTTTTTTCTTTTTTCTGAAAGTAGTTTTAGTTTGTTGTTTTTTTCCTCCTTCCATAAATCGAAACACTTTTCAGGATGTCTTGGCCATTTCCTGTTTCTCATTCCAATTGATTCTTAAGAAATGGTCAGAGACGTACTCTGAAGTTCACAATTTGTCCAATTTTCTCATAGATGTGGCCAGGCCTTGTTCAGACAGCAAAAGAAGGAGGTGTGGACGTAATAGAAACCTACGTCTTTTGGAATGGTCATGAGCTTTCACCCAATAATGTCAGTGCATACTCCATTTGCTTATTCAAGGCTTCTTGATAAATAAGATTGAGACATTTAGGAAAGAAGAAAACGCCACTAATTTTTTCCTTTTGGCATCTGGGAATTGTTTTATGTAGTATTTTTTTGGAGGAAGGTATGATCTGGTCAAATTTTGCAAGACGGTTCAGGAGGCTGGCATGTATTTGATGCTTCGAATTGGACCCTTTGTGGCAGCAGAGTGGAACTTTGGGTACGCCAATATCTTCTTAAAACTCTACTATCATATTTTCTCTATCCAAGCCTACTGCCATCCTTATATTTTTTGGTAGTTCTGAAAAGAACGACTTCAGGCACTGTGATAAGTGGTAAATTTCAGCCATCCAATTTGTATTGTAACTTGTTCTTAGATAAGGGTATATCATTGGCAATGACCATTTTGGGATATCCTTGAACTATTGAGTTGCTGCTTGCGAAATCCTGACAAGTGTATATTTATGCAGTGGAGTGCCTGTTTGGCTACATTATGTGCCAGGCACTGTTTTCCGCACTGATAGTGAACCTTTCAAGGTGTGTGCTCTTGTATTTCTTTGTTCAAATAGTACTGAACCTTATTATGTTACTTCAATAGCTCTTCATTGTACATTGTCCATCCAGTCCTTCCTTTTCAACAATATACAAATTTTCTTTCTTGACAACTGGATTTTGTGCTCGGGATTGCAGTACTACATGCAGAAGTTCATGACATACATTGTGAACTTAATGAAGCAAGAGAAGCTTTTTGCATCACAAGGAGGTCCTATCATCTTGGCCCAGGCAAGTAAAACATTTTCAGTTAGAGACCATTTTACTTAAAATGTAAATGGGAATTCAGTTTAGGTCCTTTATGCAATCATATGGTTACTGTTAATTTCCTTTTCAGCAATTTGTTCTCCATTTCTAGTTGGTGACAGTGGTGGATCTAGTATCCCACCGGC
Source organism: Apocynum venetum (assembly GCA_019593545.1). NCBI lineage: Eukaryota > Viridiplantae > Streptophyta > Magnoliopsida > Gentianales > Apocynaceae > Apocynum > Apocynum venetum. The sequence goes on from SRSM01000470.1 coordinate 157,557, forward strand.
CCCACTGACTCCTATGGTCTGTATGTTAATAGTATTAGAATTGGATTAAAAGGAATATAGTTTATGCTTTTTGCCCCCACAGTAATGTTTGTAATTTTTTGTTTAAGAAATGTCATTATTTCGCTTTCAGAATTAGGAAAAGACCATTATTTAAATGCATCTAGTTTGTTTGTTTATTTATTTTTTGTTTGTGTTTTAGTTTCTTTTCCTATTTGTTTCATTACCTCCTCCTACTATTAAAGAAGTGATGCAATCCACCATATTCTTTGAATTTGTGGTTATTGGGTATAATATTATGATTAAAGTCTAGCTTTGATGGCTTAAAAAAAATATTGAGTTAATTTTTTATGTTAAAAGACAAAAAAAGGATTTTATGTTGGCTCTACACAAAAATTTTAGAACCTTTTTAACTACGAGAACTTTGCCTCCCGCTAAAAGAAATTTCTAGATCCACTCAGTCAGTAACTATAACACCTCCACTTCTGACATTACCATCACCATAATAACTGTGACCTCTTCAGTGCTTGCAATTTAGCTTCTGACATTCCATAATAACTGTGACCACTTCTGACATTCCATAACAATAAAAATACATTGTCTAGTCATTTTTTAGCTTTATGATTTTCTACCCTACCTGCAGGTAGAAAATGAGTATGGGTTCTATGAAACTGCTTATGGAAAAGGAGGTAACAGATATGCTTTATGGGCTGCTAAAATGGCTCTTTCACAAAATACTGGTGTACCATGGATTATGTGCGAGCAATTTGATGCTCCAGATCCTGTGGTAAGTATTGTAACTCCTTTGCCTCAGAAATAGCAGAAAGGGTTGTCTGGACTGAAGTCCGTGCTTTCCTTTTTTTGGGCACCAAAGTAAACACTGGAATTAAATTTGCATGGAATGTAATTAACAATTCTTAGAATTTCATTTAATGTAATTACCAGTTTGCAAAAGTTCATCCATGCGTATTAATACAGAAAGGCCAGCTGTTTGGCAGATTTAATAAAATTATTTTACTTTACTGAGATATGCATAGGGGAACAACTTTTTCCTACTCATGATTCAATTCTGTTTAACTTCTTTGCAGATAGATACTTGTAATTCATTTTACTGTGATCAGTTTAAACCAATCAATCCCAACAAGCCTAAGATTTGGACTGAAAATTGGCCAGGATGGTACAGTCTGCTAATCCTTATGTATATCAGCATACTTTCATATCTGCAGCTTGTTTCAATATTATTTCATGTTTCTTTATTTCAGAATAATGAATGATCTTTTATTACATATCTTAAGCAAAGGGAGGTAGTAGTTTTCCTATGACTGTAAGGTCTTTAGTGTGGATTTTGAGGACCTATCTATGTTCTTGCTTCTTTTGTCTTTGTCAATAACTAAAAGCTTGATTTTCTATGGTGCATACCATGGGATTGTGGGGCAATTAAATTGAGAAACTGAATTTTTATCCTGATTTTTCCCACTATTTTTTGTCTAATCTTCAGTTTTCTTGCATTTATGTCTTTATTTTCTTTATCTCCTTCGAGTATCATTCCCCAGCTATTGTAGATAAAAAAGACATAAGGATGTATACTGGGAAAATATTGCGGAAATATGGGTAAGCGGGGCATTTATGTTAATTCAGATTACGCATTTGCTTGATATTGCTTGGTTTCATTTGTAAAGTTAAAGGATATTAGAAACACAAAAATATTAATAATCAAATCAGTTTCCTATTTTGACAGGATTATTGACAGATAATTTTAGTTTATAAGTAGTGTTAACATTTATTCATTTTTCTGCATCATAGCATTTGCTGAATACAGGAAATATATAAGTTTGTGACATATTGATTTAAGACGATCACTGCTGAAATTTGTAAGGTTCAAAACTTTTGGTGCTAGAGATCCCCACAGGCCTCCTGAAGATGTTGCATATTCTGTTGCCCGTTTTTTCCAAAAGGGAGGAAGCTTACAGAACTATTACATGGTACTCTTTTTACCTCATAAAGATTTGGTCATTTTGTTACTCTTATTACCTTGTATAGATTGATATTTTCATTAATCAATTTGTAGGGATATGTGATGTGTTAGATCTTTTTTTGTATAAAGTAAGTGATCTCTTGCATTCAGCACTAGATGAATATCAGGTGATCTTATTTTCTTTTCCTCTCTTTTGCTTTAGTATCATGGTGGTACGAACTTTGGCCGCACAGCTGGTGGCCCATTCATAACCACAAGTTATGACTATGATGCACCTATTGATGAATACGGTGAGCACATTAATGTTACGATCTATGTACTAAGCATGGTTTCTTGAATCATCATTAATTCACATGAAAATGTGCTTTTTTCTTTTTTTCTCCTGACTGACCCAGATGTTTCCCAAAATGATTCCCAGGATTGGCTAGGTTTCCAAAGTGGGGACACCTCAAGGAGCTTCACAGAGCTATCAAGTTGTGTGAGCGTGCCTTGCTAAGTAATGAACCAAAATTGCTTTCATTGGGTCATTTACAAGAGGTTATGGTTGTCCCTTTTGTATCATTATGAACACACATGTTTTTTTATGTATCTATCTGTGTGTGATGTTCACTTATATTTAGTTTGTGATCTATCTAATATTTGGCCACAGTATCAGCGAGTTTGTGTTTTCAAGATGAAACTTCATCTCTCATTCTTTTTGTGATACTAGAAAATTCTTCTCTAGGTTAGGTATGAATACAGAAATGCCTTTTCATTCTACTACTTTTGTAGTTACAGTTTCATTATCAACTGGAACCTCTTGTACCCACAACTGATAATCTAAATTTTGCTTTCAGTTTTTCTTTTCAATGTGGACATCAGTAGTTGTGCTTAGGTGCCTATGCTTTATTATAATCCATCAGAATACGTGTGCTACACTGATCTAGGACCATTTTGTTATTTTACAGTTGCTGTATACCCAATCATTCTTTTTCTACCTAGCTGTAACTCAACAAAAACAAAACTGTCTTACTGGATTCTTTATGATATCATTTTTATAAAAGATTGCAATCTTTTCTCAGAAGTCAATGTTTTTAGTTAAATTTTAAAAGGGCATGAACTTGCTTGAAAATATGATCTAATCTCTGTTCATACGGTAAAATTACTAATATTTACATGCAACAATGCATCTTATGGTAGACATCATGCAGTAGGATGTGGCTATAGATATGACTATATGAAGTTTTTCTTTATAATTTATGAGGCTACAAAAGGATCATTTCTCTAGCTAATATTACTTTGTTATTTTGTTTAAAGGCTGCCAGTAAAAATGTTGACAAATAGTTTAAGTGAATGCATCTTGTACAGTATGAATTAGAGAAGATTGCAAGTTATACATTTGAACACTCTTAATACAATCCCATTCAGTAGTCTGGATTCTAGACTCTTAATAAGTGCTCCAACATTCTTGTAGGTTGATGTCTATGAAGACACATCTGGAGCTTGTGCTGCATTCATTTCCAACATGGATGATAAAAATGACAAAGTGGTAGAGTTCCGAAATATGTCATATAACCTACCCGCATGGTCTGTTAGCATTCTGCCGGACTGCAAAAATGTAGCATTTAACACAGCAAAGGTAACATTTTATATTCAGTGTTCAATGACATTTCATTTTGCATGATCACTTAAAAGAAGAATACTTTGCAATCAAGGATTTTTTTTTTTTGAAATGAAGACTAATTAAGGTAAGCCCAGTTTTTTCCAAGAGGATTTGGCATAGAAACCATATGTTGCACAATTTTCTTTGTGGGTTAATGTCAGCTTGATGCGGTGGGGCTTTGGCATAGAGCCTTCACTGTTTCCATGATAAGTTAAATAAAAATGGAGTAAACAAGTACATGCCTCCTACTAAAGATACATGGAATAGAGAACGAGAGCAGGTGTCCAGTTGAGAATTGAAAAGTGAGTGGATAAAAGACTAAAGCCTAATTGCAATTACTGTATTTGTCTAACAGCTAGCTGCTAGCACTTTTGAGGACAAAAGTAAAAGGATCACTAAGGTGCAGAATCGGAAAAGATGAAAGGTTATTTACTTCCAACATTCAAAATGTTAAAAGACATTATTTGCTGATTTGTAATGTATGACATCCTTTTTTTTTCATGTATGCTTTTGCGAACAGTAGACTTTAGTGGGAGAAATATAAGGAGACAATCTGTCTGCATGATAAAGAACTGCTCAAACATTGTTTTGGCAAAAGTTCAACCCTCCCCCACCCCCCCCGCCCAAAAAAAAAAGGGAGAAAAAGGATGCAAAAGTAAGATTTATTCTTTATGCTAGCTAGTAGTAGTCAGGAAGTGCTTCATGCATGTATTTCATCTTTCTACTTTTTCATAGCATGATTTTGGTAGGTTGGATCTCAAACTTCTGTAGTTGAGATGGTCCCATCAGACTTAACATCATCAACCCTGTCCCCTACTAAAGATTTCAAAGGTCTTACATGGGAAGTATTTGAGGAGAAAGCTTGGATTTGGGGAAATGCAGATTTCACCAGCAGTGGCTTTGTTGATCACATCAATACCACAAAAGATACTACAGATTACCTCTGGTATACAACAAGGTTCGTCTTGCAACTTTAATCAGTGTACTTTTCAAATCTTAAATTGTATGATACCATATAGGCATGGAAGCATTATAATGCTTCCACTCTAACTTTAGGTTTCATATGGGTTCATCCTGGAATTTCTTTGAATTAAATTCATTGCCTTAAATATAAAATTTCTGACCATTTTATCCTGCCTTCGATTCACACTCTGCATCTTAGATGTTAATATTCACCATTGGCGGGTGTACCATTGCTGTAAAATAATATGTTACTGACTCCTGTGTACAGCAGTGTGTAAAATGTTTTTCTTTAGTACAAATGTGCCATGCTGATGTTTTAGGAGATGTGCTTTTTAATGCAATTTTTTTTTTTTTAATTTGTGTGGGAGGTCTTGCATTGCCCATTATAAGAATTTTTTCCAAATGAAACTCAGTTTTTCAATTTCTTCCAATAGAACAAAATATTGTATTCAATGTAATTGCTGGATGCATTATGTCTTCCAAAAATGCATTCTAATGCTTTGTGTCTAGCTTTTAAGTTAATTATTAAAAACTAGGCTAAACATGTCAAAAACCCCACTATAATGTTATTCTACATGTACTGGGCTTGTTATTAGAAATGTGTCGTAGGACAGCACTTTGAGGGGGGGTGTTAAGTGCATAAATTATACTCCTCTACCTAACTTCACCTTTTAGATGAAATGGTAATTTTACTAGAACTCTTCCTTTCCCATGCACATATAGGTTGGAAAAAAGAAATGTCCAATGCTGGAATGCCTAAAAGAGGAAGATATGTAACTTTGACCAATTGAAACAAGCTATGTTAAAACCTTTTTTTTTTCTCCTTTTTTTTGAAGTGAGCATCAAGGTGATTTTAGTTTTGTATTTTACTTGGTGGGCTCTCAATAAGGTCTCTCCGCTCCATCCAAAATGAATGTTCAAATTTTAGTTTTAGTTGTCTTAAAATGAAGAATTACTTATAAAAAAATAAATATGATTTTCAATCTAAATTTTTACTACTGGCCTCACTCAAATCAAAGGATGGATATGAGAAGGTTTTTGTTAGACATAGGTTCCATATTTATTCATTAAAGTATTATGGTAAAATATTAAAGGAAAAATGCCTGTTTTGGTCCCTTATCTTTGCACGCTTGCCTATTTGGTCCCAATTCTTTTTTTATCGACCTTTTTAGTCCCTTTATCTTTTAGATATTATCCAATGTGGTCTTTCCGGCCTCATTTGCTGAGGGGCAAAAGTGAAACTCCCAACCCATCTTATATAACATTAGACATGATAAAACTAAAAAAGAAAGAATAAAAATCTCCTTCCTTTTCTACCCTTCCTGGTTTCCTCTCTCTCATTGGTTCACCACCACTGCTCACTCTCCTCTCTCACTGTTCCTCCTCCACTCTTCCACAAAATCCACCTCCTCAAACGAGGTCGCAAGAGGAGAAGAAAGAATGGCGACGAAGAAAGCAAACTTTGGGAGGATTTTGTGGAAGAAAGCATAAATTAAAGTTCTCCAAATTGGTAATTGATGCCATCGCATGGTGGATGTGATGGAGAACTGTAGATAAATGAGTCCAGAAAATGGTTAGGTTAGATGAATCCATTAAAAACCAGACAAAGTTATGTTTGATGGAGAATTTTTTGGAATTCCATTTTCGCCCCTCAGCAAATGATGCCTGTGAATGTCACGATGTGTGTATTCAAGACAAATTCTGACGCCGATTTGTCTGGAAGGACTATATTGGACAACTTTGAAAAGATAAAGGACTAAAAGAGTCGATAAAAAAGAATTGGGACCAAAATAGGCAAATGTGCAAAGGTGAGGAACTAAAATGGACAATTATCCAATATTAAAAGCCCAAATGTTCTGCTAAGAGTTTTGTTTCTAAATCTTATTTGCTGGATAAGATTTGGTGTAAATCAGCTTCTCTAGACTATCCTCTTATCCTGCGTGAGTTTCTTGGTGCTATGCTTTTCTAAGTAATTATTCTAATTGAAGGGGCAACATCCAAATTTGGCTATACATTTTCAGGTACATGACTTTTGGAGTTTTCAGAGGGAGTTTTTAAGGAAAAACTGAGCATATTATTTCAAGTTGTACTTGTGCTTACTCTCAGAAATGGTGGATAGATCACCTACTCTGGGTTAATTTTATTCTAACAAAGTGCTGTAACTGTACCATACCAACTACAATGTTTAGAAGTATTTTTTCTTTCATCCTCGTATGATTTGACAGTGCTGAGACAATTAACAGTAATCAGCTCACATATGGGTTTGCCTGTAATGGATATGTAAAAATTTAGGTAATCTGTTACCTATTTTCATTGAGGCTTTGTAGGTGAAATACATTTCTCATGAGTTAGGAACTTCTGCTGTATGCACTCCATAAGAATGAATACACAGTAGATTAGGCCCATTAGGGGCCCTATTCTAGTTGACATTATTCCTCTTGTTAAGTAGTAGATAACTACCTGCTTTTAGCTGACTGTGATTGTTACAGGATATTCTACACGCATTTTTTACATCTCTAGGATTTTTCAAGATAAAACAAGGAAGAAAGAAAAAACTATTGGACTGATCAAACTTGCGTTTCAAGTCTCCAGTGTGTCAAAGTCCATGAGCAGTTCACTCTAATGTAAATTAATGTCAGAATGGAATTTCTGACCTTCATCTCTACATATTTTCGTTGTTATGCAGTTTTCTTGTTGATGACAATGAAGAATGCATAAAAAATGGAAGCAACGCAATGCTTTTAGTTGAATCCAAGGGTCATGCTCTGCATGCTTTTGTTAATCAGAAACTTCAAGGTATTCTATGACTGATACTTTTCTCGTCACAATCTAAATTCTTTGGCAATGATATTTTATATAGACTAGAAATTCAATGCCCCATTTATTTTTATTAGTTACTGTTCTAGTTGCAATTATTTTTCGTAAGAAGTCATTTTTTAAATCAAAGAATCTGTCTTATCCTGAAATGTACTTGATTTGCTCAAGAATCTTACTTGAAGCTTGCATATTTTCAGCTAGTGGTTCTGGAAATGGCACAGTTTCACCCTTCAAATTTATGAGTCCCATAACTCTCAAGGCAGGGAAGAATGACATTGCTCTATTGAGCATGACAGTGGGCCTACAAGTAAGAGACCTTTAATATTCTTTTATGTCTCATAGTTCCAATATAGTTATTTAGCCTACTATGCGCTTAAAAACATTTACGCTTGTATCCATGAGATGAAAAAGAATATAGGACTAGCTTGTTGTGACTATAGGACTAGTCTCATAAAAAAGAATTTAGAGATATTAGCTTTCCAAGAAAAAGAACATGGCATAGAGTGTCCCGTCAGCATTATAATATTGAAGGAGTACATCATACAGAGCATTATCTGCTTGGATAATCTGCTTTCCAGGCTTACAAGGCCTAAAGAATGGATCTTCTATCATGATTTTAGAAATGGAAAGCATTCGGCCAGAGATAGCAATGTTTGTTTTCTATATCTTTTCGTAGTGCCTGTAGTATAATCTTCATAAGCTAGGTACTGGGCTTGTTTTGTTGGCAAGTAGAGAATGTAATGTAACCTTAGCACCATCTAAGAAACATCAACAGTGAAATTTGAGTCAGGAGCTTTGAATTTAAAGGCTTCTGGCGGACAGTTCAAATCAAGCAGATATCAAGGTAGTGCATAATCTAATACATTCTAGGAGCAAATTATATGAAAATAATTCAAAAAGGAGAAGTCTTTCTCAGTAACTAAGGATAGACAGGACTCTCAGTTCGTCTGAGCCTGAGTCCCCCTACTAGGTTATGCAGGGGCAGGATTCGAACCTGCAATCTTCAGGTCATGAGCCTGATGAGTTGACCAATTCGTCTACCCTGCTTAAGAAACTAGATTTTTCTTTATATAAAAAATTTCTTCTTTTATACAGGGCAAGCAGTATTCTTCACCTGCCAGTCAAGCCATCCATATTAGCTTCATAGCCAGTAGTTTACCTTGATCAAGAATGTCTTATGGGGTTTCATGGAGAAAAAAAGAAAAAGGAAAAGAGTGCTCCAACCATAATTGACGCAAGTATGGTTGATACTTTTTCTCAGAAATGCCTCTCTGAATTCCTCATTCTGACAAGGTCAAGGGATAAGAATAATTGCTTGTATAGTTGTGACTAAATATTTGGTATACAATAAATGAAAATATTAAACGGCCTAAATAAAAGTATGCTCTGCCATGCTGGCAGTATTAGTTGCTTGTTAGTTTTGAGTTAGTGATGCATGGTGAGACTGTATCAATGCTAGGTATTGTTTAGATCACAAAATTTAATTTCTGAGTTGCAAAAGTTTAACTGCTTAATTATTAAAGGCATTTGAAGGAGCATTATTAGTTGACTTATTAGTTCTTCAATAATTAAGCTCCTCCATGGTTTTACCATATAGTCACCTTACTTTTGCTTTCTAGAATGCTGGAGCATTTTATGAATGGGCAGGAGCTGGTCCAACCAGTGTCAAAATTCTGGGATGCAAGAATGGAACTCTAGACTTGTCTACTTTTACTTGGTCCTACAAGGTAATTATTCTTCTTTGTGGTTCAACTATCTCCTACTTTACTGCCTCATTCATTCTGAACATATGCATTCTTTGGAATGGACTAGTGGCTAACGTTGCTTGGGTATTGTAGTGAAAAGCATCCATAAGCACTTGATGTTGTACCCAAGAAAGTACTGCCTGTGTCATAAGAAGGAAATTTGTTTCAAATTTAGTTGTTGCTAATGCTAAGAAGATTGAACATGTAGGGCATGTTCTGCCACTATTTTGTGTTTCATTTGTTAGGTTCTTTGTCAGAAACAACTATGTACCTTTCAGATGATTTGATATTTATGTGTGTTAAATAGTTAAATTCTACTTCTCTCTCTCTATAAGCTTAAGATTTTAAATGAAATGAAAATTTAATATGGTATCAGAGTGGGAAGTCCTGCTTCCAAACCCGTGCTTCTGCCCATTAAATGATTATTATTTATGTGTTGGGCATGTTATTGAAAATTTGTAATTGTTCACTCATAAAAGACGTGTTAAATAGTTAAATTCAAACTCTTTCTATAAGCTTAAATTTTTAGATGAGATGAAAAATTTAAGAATGACGTTTATCTTCAGAAGTAGCTCAGAAGCATTTCCCCTAGAAAAAATCATTTGAGTTCTCATCTTTCTGAACTTTTTCATAATTTTTTTTCTTTTAACTCTTTCCTTGTTTATTTCGGATGAATTCTCATGTACAAAGAGCCTGAGCTGCATTTACTATGCCATTTTGTTGTGCTGACCACTTGAATTGCCCATTTGACCAACTAGAACGTCTTTGTAGTACAGTCATTACATGTAAACTGAAAATCCTTCATCTTTTGGTGGAATTGATGGAGTATGGAATTTATTGATGTTCATCTTCATTTGGTTGATTGTCGGTCCAGATTGGGCTGGAAGGAGAACATCTAAGGATATACCAGGCAGATGGTTTGAACAGAGTAGAATGGACATCAACTTCAGAACCACCAAAAGAGCAACCCCTAACATGGTATAAGGTAAAGTCAGTAGAATGTCACTGGATAAAACATCAAATGAATCACCATTTCTCTTGATAATTTGCTCCATGAGATTTTTTCACTTGTTGATAGACATTTAATCTCTTTAGCATGAAAATGTTTAAATTATCTGAAGATTTACCAGAAATTTGATCTTCTAACTGGCACTTATCTTTTACCGTATTGTTCTCTTCATTATGACAATTCAAGTTTGAAAGCAAGAGAAAATACTGCAAGCATGTATTTCATCTATACCTTCTATTCGTAATGCTACCAATTGAATGCTTCTTAACTTTGGGGAATAAACATAAATAATAAACTTGTTTCATATCTTCAGAGAACTATTTTTAATTTGTCTCTATCTGTTTTTCCATATCATTTCTTCTTAAAGCAAAAGTTATACTTCTGTAATTTGGAAATACACATGTAGCTTTTAAACACAAATCTGCCATTCTCCATTGACTGATTCACTAGGATATTCATTCAGATGTATGTTTGTCTACAAGTATGATGATTTAGCATGTAATAAAACTCTTGAACTCTTGTCCATAATTAGCACCACGAGTAGTTAATTAGATATTAAAACTACACTTTTTGACTTGTTAAACAGAGACTCTTGACTCCTTGTTGTATGACAGGTTGTAGTGGACCCACCTCCTGGAAATGAACCTGTTGGACTTGATATGGTTCAAATGGGTAAGGGCTTAGCTTGGCTGAATGGTGAAGAAATTGGCAGATACTGGCCTAGGAAAAGCTCCAAACATGACGAGTGTGTTCTTCACTGTGATTATAGAGGCAAATTTCTTCCCAACAAGTGCAGTACTGGATGTGGCAAACCTACACAAAGATGGTAAAATTGCATGACATCTAATTAAGACTTAGAAGTATGAGTTGCGTAGATATAACAATAACTAATACAATTCCTGGAGGTTTCTGAATTCTGTAAACAAAATAAGTGATGACCATGCTTATTACTGGCAGAAGAGGAAAACAACAAAGAGTGCTAAAAAGGTGAAATATTAATAGTAAATTATCTTCTTATATTCATAGGTTTGTTACTATAGTTTCCAGCCTATGTTTTCACCTGGATCTCGAAGGCAACCAATCAATGTGGACTGTTGGAACCAATCAAACTGTTAGATGCTGATATAATATTAGAAACTGGTTTTCTATAAATTTGCTAATCATTCAATAAGTAACAGGAGAAAAAAAAGGATTTGTTTTGATAATAAAGAAATACTAGGTATGTTTTCCCGTTTCTAAGTTTAATATTAAAAAAATCTAAGTTTCATCATCGTCCTCCTAAGGTTTTTGTTGCATAGGTTACTATGTTATCTGTATTTTACAGTCTAGATATTACTTAAGTTACATTAAATATGAATGTCGACATACTTAGCTGTGTATATCTTAGGAATTAAGAGTAAAAAGGATGGTTTGCATTTTCAAACAAGAGCAGAAGTAGGGCGCTCCACTATTTTCAATAATTTTTTCACAAATATGAGTGTCAATAATTCTAGTGCATTTCAAATGACCTTGTGTATGATTATTTCAGACACTCGTGGAATTTGGATTGACATTGCCACACTCTCATAAATGTGACCAAATACAAATGTCATTAATCCCAGAAATATATATCCGATCAACATTCTAAATTAAGGACATTGACATGATGTATTGAAGAGTGAGATTTTTGGGCAAAACTGAGCACCCTCGTTTGATAGAATTTTGGAGATTTTCTTTAATTCACACAAATTGTCTTACCTGTTCATGCTGTCACCCAGGTAGTCATTAGGATTGTATTTTATCATTTTTATGTTGTATACTAAATCTTCTCTTTAAATTTTGTTGAACGGTAATATTGTAGATAATAATATGAGATGAAAGGATGGACTTGTTTCCCTTTTTTGAATACTTCTTGTTCCTTTTCTTATTCATTCCTCTTTGCATTTCATTTGATTCACATTTTTCTGCCTACAGGTACCATATTCCACGTTCCTGGTTCAAGCCATCAGGAAATATCTTGGTGATCTTTGAGGAGAAAGGTGGAGATCCTACAAAAATCAGATTCGCAATGCGTAAAATTTCAAGTGTCTGCGCCCACATATCAGAGGACCATCCTTCATTTGATCTTGAGTCCTTCCAAAATAATGGAAACAAGAATCTAAAAAATAAGGCAACAGTACAGCTGACATGTCCGATGAATACACGCATTTCTAGTATCAAATTTGCCAGCTTTGGAACACCTACAGGTTCTTGTGGAAACTTTGCCGTGGGAGACTGCCATGACCCTAATTCAGCCTCCTTAGTCAAAGAGGTACATTAGACAGCTCTTCTTAGTCCCTCATAATTGAAGTTCTCTCTCTTTCTTATGAACTGTAGACGTGGGAAAGAGTTGTTTGATCTCAAGAGTTTCTTGTCTTGGCTAGCTGCTTGACTATTGTCTAGTGTCCACATCTGGTGGTGTTAGAATTGACTTTTATTTTTTACTTCATACTCAAGGGTTTTGGTTATGTTCGTTTCTGTGAGATACAAAATAGATGATGGGTTCAATTCCATTCTCTCGTGGTCACTAAGCAGATTAGTGAGATATTGTTATGAGATGGTAATAGGATGTTATTTATTACTATTTCGTTTTCGTAAGATGGTAAATGATATTTTGATGTCAAAATTTCTTTCAATATATGCAAGTTTTCTTTTCATTCCACAATATAACCATTTGTGATGACTCTTCATCAGGTTTGCCTAAACCAGAACAAATGTTCTCTGGAACTTGGAAATTTCAACCTGGAGTTTTGCCCTAGAGCTGTGAAGAGATTTGCTCTTGAAGCTGTTTGTAGTTGAAATTGCTAGCAAGGAGTAACCAAAGCAATCATGTCCCACGAGATATTTAAAAGTTAATATCAATTCTAGGGCAAAAACGACTAGGCCTTAATTAGTTTTGAGAAATTGGCCCAAAATGCCCTTCAATTATTTTAATTTATTTAAATATCTTTAAATTTTTATTTTTCATAGTTTGTATTCTTTCACTATTTTTAATTATGCAAAAGTATCTTTAAACTACTTTTTCATCTGTTTTTATCCTTATACTACTTTTTATAATTTGTTTATATCCTACTATTATTCTAAATTATGAATGAATATCATTTTTCTGAATAGGATTGGACGGTATAAACAAATAACAATAAAAAATATGAAATAAAAATTTAATAATGCTTCTATATAATTAAAAACAATATAATGATACGAAATATAAAAATAAAAGTTTGATCCTATATTTGAAGAAATATAAATGTTTGTAGGCCATTTTGAACTATTTTACCTTTGCCTTTTTTCCCTAATTATTTTTTTTTATGGGACAAATTTGTATCAATTCTGGTGATTATTGCTCTTGATATTGCATAAGGGTTTTTGTCCCCTTTAAACTGTAAGTTTGTCGTATTAATTTGTTATTGGAAAAATGGCCAATTTGGAATTTGAAATTACAGCTAAAATGCATTTACACTATCGAAGTTTTCTTCTGCCGTTTATATTCCTATATTTGTTTCGATTTGCCAAAATTTGATTTCCATATGTTCCATTAAAAAAATTTGTGACAAATAATAAATTTGGTCCTTAAAGTTATGCCAAAATTTATTAAACATTTTCAGTGATTTTTTTTTAAAACCAATAACATAACATTTTAAGAGTTCTTTTTGGTTCAAATTTATAATTTCTCTAACGAAAGAAATACATAAAATTGCTCGTGTGTAGATGATATTTTTTAGATTAAGCTTATGGATGGATTTATTTTTTGCAGCCCGGTTCTGAGAATTGGAATGCTCTATGCGAAGTATCATTATATATGGCATTTTATTCTTTCCTTTAATGATATATATATATATATATATATATAAACTTTTTCTCTACATAATTTCTATATATAATAACACATCTCATTTAATAAAAAAAAAGTATCATAGAAGAAAAAATATTTAAACATGACAAATATTGAAGTCTTGGACAAATCCATATATTGTAAAAAAGTTTCAATGTAATTATATGACAAACCTGATGATTAACTCTAATATAAATGTTGAATCTATTGATTTTTTTTTGCTTCTCTTAATATTATGGAGAAAGTTTTATAACACTTAAAACAAAAAACAAAACAAAATTAATATACCTAAGATATTTTTGTAAAATGTGACAAACAGATACGGTTTAGTTTTATAAAAAATTACCTCAAATTTGAAAAATTATTCTTCTTGCATTTTTACTTGCAAAGTCATTTATCAAGGACTCAAAATTAAGATTTTCTAGTATCTCTTTCTCAATGGATAACATAGCTAATTCATTCAACCTTTCTTGTAACATCGTTGATCGAAGATAAGTTTTTATTAATTTCAACTTTGAAAAACTCCTTTCAGCAGAGGTTACAATATCAAGTACAATCAATAAAATCCGATAAGCAATCATCGCATTTGGATAACAATCATCCATATTCTTCAAATAGTTCAACATCTCAATTGCCTTTTTGACTTCTTCTGGTATAGACTCTCTCAAAGCTTTTAATTAAAAAAACAAGTTATTTCCATTAATGTCAAATACCAGCATTAGAAAACCTTCGAGATTGATACAAAAAGTATTCAAACTATCAACATGCACACTTCAACTTATTCAAATCAAATAAAAGTTCAAAAGTTTTTTCATACTTTTGAAATTGTTCAAACTTGAACACTAGATATGATTGAACATGATCTACTAGACATAATAAATAGAGTTTTCGACTGGAAATATCACATCTTTTTGATCACTTTCATCAAATTGTCTCTTTCTACACAATGGTCGTTTCTCACTAAATTTTGGTTCAATAGTCATAGCATATGCGAGTTTTTTAACTTTAGCCATAGCCTTTTCAAATCCAATTTCTTTATACCTTTGGAAATAAGACATGAGCCCCCTCAATTGAGTAATAGTAGTATCAATATGCATATCTTCAGACTGTAACAATTTGCTAACATTATTAATATTATATAAAATATCATGCTAAATAATAATTTCAAATAAAAATTCAGAACTCTGAATTCCTCTTTTTCCAAATAGTGACTTAGCTTCACTCCTTGTCTTGGGGTCATCTCTTGTGTTTGCTAGTTGAAACAAAACATTTCTCATCTTTGGTTCTTGTAATCTTATTACTTTAACACTCTCAATATGACTTTCCCAACAAGTTTGTGACAATGGTTTCAAAGTGAGGCCTTTAAGTCCAACCATCTCTTTAAACATAGACCACCGCTTTGTTGAATATGCAAACAAACAGTAGATATGCCGAACAATGCAAAAGAAAGAAATAGCTCTATCACATAATGAAAAACCTAAGAGGGGGGGGTGAATTAGGATTTTATCCGATTTTTCAACCTAATTCAATAAAACACCTCTTTGACAACAAATATCAAACACTTGGTGTACTAGTTGTGTGAGAAATAATGTGTTCAAGTAAAATGCAGAAATTAGAGTAATGAATACAATGATTTATAGTGGTTCGGTTTATCCAACAAAACCTAATCCACTACCTTGAGTTACCTACTCAAGGATTTATCAAATCCCTTCACTAATCAAATAAATGAGATTACAAAATAGGCTCACCCAATTCACCTTAGGGTTTTACAAATAACCTCTCAAACCAATCAAGGCTCACTCAACCCTTTGAGTTTTACAACACAACCTTGATTATACAATAATCCCACCACTCTCCTTAGTGAATCCTAACACAACAATTCAATTCAAGGTTTACCCAAAGGTTTTACAAACAAACCTTGAATACAAAAAAACAACCTACACAAGGCTCACCCTAACACTTAGGGTTTTATGCTACTTGCAACCTTGATACAATTTCAATCAATAATAAAAGATAGAAAGTTTGATAGATATCACCTTAATGTGAAGATATATCAATTTGAATCACAATCACCTCTTTGAGTAATGGCTTGTCAAGATTGCTCAAAATTCACCTTTGAATGTAAAAACCCTTCTTTAATGAATTTAACAAGATTGATGTTTAGAAAGGGTTTTGTAATATTTCTAAGATGTTATAGAATCAAGATATACAATGTTTTTGCTCAAAAAAAATCTTCTTAGAAAGAATTCCAAAGGTTTTGGTATTTAAAGGTTTGTTCCCAACGGTCAAAAAATGAAGCTGTTGGAAACCCACTCAGGAAGTGCGGTCGACCGCAAATCAGACTTGGTCGTCCGCACCATCATCCTCAAGTTCACTGGACAACCACTGGATGATGATTTTTCATCCTGCGGTCGACCGGACTTCACCTGCGGTCGACCTCACTTCACCTGCGGTCGACCTCATGGTCGTCCACAGGTTGGCAGATGAACAAATTTGACAGCACATGTATCCACAAGATAAACTAACTTATGGATGATACCTGGACCACTTTAGGTCGACTGAAACATGTTCATTTGTGTATCAACAATACTCTAACACACAAATGATGATTTCAATCAACCATATAAGTTATGGTATCAATCCAACAAGAGTTTATCAACCATTTAAGTTTTGAAATCAAGATGCATGGTTTTCGAAATACCAAAACATATTTTAACATATTAAAAACATTTTGAGAAAACGTTTTAAGTTCATAGAGCAACCTTTAGAAACCATTACTCAATTAGAGGTAGAACTAGAGATATCAAAATATATAACTCTAAAACTATACCTCTAGTTCCTATCTAATCCAATAAAAGCTTGTCTTCAAATCTTGATAGTCTTGACTTGTATACTTCCTTGAAGACTTGAAATCTTGTTGTTGCATGGATTAGATCATGAATCCAAAAACTCTATCACTTGTACAAATAAGACATTAGTCCTCATCAATGTTTGCCATTAATCAAAATTAAAACATTAAAAGCTTTAGGGCTTTCACATAAGTTGACCATATCACATAGAGTGAGATTAAGACTATGACAACCATATGGTGTATAAAAAGCTCTAGGATTAACATCAAGAAGCCTTTTTTGCACTCCTTTATTTTTACCTTTCATATTGGCTCCATTGTCATACCTTTGTCCCCTCGCATCATCAATATTAAGCTGAAGATCTAAAAGTGCAGTTTTAAGTATTTTGAAAAGACCCTCTCAAAATGTATCATTAACTTGCAAAAATCTTAGGAAAACCTCTTCTATTTTGGTTGGAGACTTTGAGACATTCAAAAATCGAATAAGAATAGTCATTTGTTCTTCATGACTTATATTTGGACTACAATAAAGAATTACTGAAAAATATTTGGCTTCTTGAATATTCTTGATAATCAAAATCTTCATCTCAGCTTCTAACATTTGAATCAATTCATTTTGAATTTTGTGACTTAAATAATGATAATAAATTTCATTATTTTGAATTCATCGGATATGCTCCTTCATTATTGGATCAAATTCTCCTAACATTTCAATTATGCCAAAAAAATTCCCATTGTTTTTTTCACCAATAATCTCACTATCTCCACAAGAGGCCAAATTGTTTTAGCAAGAGTTTTAACAACAACAATTATTCTAAACAGTACTTGTCTCCAATATGTTTTCTCTCAATCAATTTGTTTTTGCAACTTTGTATTAATAGTTTCCTTCATTTGTAATCTTTTTTTTAACTCAATCTATCTACTCATGCAATCAAAGTGTCCATGACTAACTTCATGTTCTTTAAGCTTTTGAGACAAATTTCTCCAGCTATTACACCCGGTGGAAGTTAGTTGAATAGGCTTCTGTTGTTGAAAAAGTTTACAGCAAAAACATTACACCTTATCAAAAGCCTTTGAACAAACAAACCACATTCTATCTTGTTTCTCCCCATTTTTCATTTTCATCCTTCGAGTATAATACACTAGTGAACATCATTGGGAAAATAATCATTATTAAGCTTTTCTCTTATAGGTCCCTTTTCTACTAAAAAATCTTGTAATTTAATATCAATGTTAACCCAATTTCCAAGATAAAAAATATTTCAAGGGAACTCATTCACATTCTCATTCATATCTATACCAACTTCATTCATAACATCCAAAACTTTATCTTCTTGTTTATCATCAATTTTTTCATCCTCACTAGTCTCTAAAGTCATGCAAAGTTCTTCATCTAGTTTCTCTTCACCACTCATCTCATCCATTTCATTAACGATTTCATTATCTTTGCTATCATCCTTTTTTTTTTTAAACAAATTTAAGCATTGCCCCTACTTGAGATTTCAATAGATTTTCAACTCTTTTTTTCTTCCTAGCTTTTTCAGCCTCGGACTTATGCTTTCAAATTGTTAAAGGAGGCATGATTATACAAGTACAAATACAATAATTGTTCACCTTAAAAAACAAATACAAATGCAATTCCAAATTAGATAAATTACATGTACGTATGTTCATCATTACAAAATTTGTCAAACAATTACAAAATAAAAAACCAAGTATTCTATGAAATTCCAATTCTAAATTAAGTAAAATCAAATTCCAAGTATTCTATGAAATTCAAAATTCCAATTGTCATTTGTCATTTTCTAATTGCACCATGAATCATCTTCTTATTGCGCCACGTCATCGGATGACATGAATTTTTTTTTTTTAAAACTTCTCCAACATTTCTTCTTCTTCTTTTTATCTCAATAATGAATTAAAATACACTGGAAAACTTACAAACAAAGAAATAGAAGGGAAACGTGAAATATATCCACTAAAAACATAATTAACCAATTTTTAAACAAAATATTGTCATTAAATAACTTAAAAATCAATTAATTTATGAGTACATCACTTACTTTGAGATATTTAAAATTGAATATCTATTAAATATAAAGTTTTTACAATTAATAACTTTATTAAATTACGTAGTAACAAAAAAAAGTGTGAATTCCAGTAACTCATATGTCCACTAACACAATTGAATTATTAAGGATTACTCCATCGATTGTCTACTTTGGACTTGTGTAAGAATTAAAACAAGTATTGAAAATGATAATTATGCAACTAAAAAAATACATTATTCATTAAATAATTGACAATTCATTCAAATCCTTAATTAATAACAAGTGTATTATTGTAAAAGTAGATACTAAAACTAAAAGTTGGATAATTAGAATGAGATATAAAAAAAAGTGAACAATTAAAATGAAATGGAGAGAGTATATGATAATTTACTTAGTGTTGAGATGTTATCATTAATATTTGTACCTCTTGTGCTAAAAACAATTAACTAAATGGTCAAATTAAGAAAAAAATGACTAAAATAGATATGTAATTGATGATTGATAAATGTTGAGGCATAATTGACTAGTTCAATGGGTAAGCCACTTAAAACTAATAAGTGTTGAAGGTGTATTTTTATCTGATTTTGAAAATTATTATTATTTTTTTTGTTTTTTAAATGAGAAGATTCCTAGAAATGTGTTTTGTTGAAATTTTAGGCAACAAGATATAGTCTCATGGATAGAAGAGATAGATAAGTAGAATAGTAAAGTTCTAATAAATAAAGACAGAATAATTAAAGACATTTTAAGATATTTTTTCCTCATATGTAAAAATAGGTTCAAGGATTTGAAGGGAGAGAGTAATTCATAAAGCATTGGAAGGCAAAAGAAAGAAATCATCCCATCAGCCGAATAGTCCCTTTTGCTTTCATTTTTTAAAGAAATACTGAAAAAACCGGTTGAGCCCTTACTTCCCTCAGCTTCTCTCACAACGAAAAAGAGGAAGGAGCAATAGTGTTTGGGAAAGAGATGGCGGGCAGAGAGGTCCGAGAATACACCAACCTTACTGATCCCAAAGGTTCTTCTTCTTCTTTCTAATTGATTTTGATTATTGTTATATGTATACATACATCCATGAAAATAGTTTTATACATATATATCAATGGAATATAATTGCAGACAAGAAATGGAGTGGAAAGGGAAAGGATCGAATTGACGATGAAGAAATCACCTTCCAGCGTATGGTTGCCAAGGTTAAATTTCTCTTGTTTGTCCCTCTCATTGGTGTAAATTTCTGTTGAATTTCTGACTTAGTATTTCACTAGCTTTGCTTCTCTAGGGCTCTAATTTGATAGCTCTTTTGGGAATATGTCCCTATCTAATCTTTGTTGATTTATCCATCTAAGGAGATAGTTTGTTATATGATTTTTTTTTTCTGTATTAACGGCGGCCATATGAGACCAGTCTGTCCCTAACGGCAGAACTTGGCTGATGCATAAATGTGATTCCTGATTTCACTTAGCTCTTCCCTGCTATCTTTTTCATATTTTGTTGACATTATTAATTACACCCTCCGTTCAAAATTGAATATCCAATGGTGTAAATATGTGCTTGAATGGACTTGTGTGGGCGAGCCTAGATAGAATAGTAGAATTATTTATTTGAAATGTTAAGAAGTTTTCTGATAACATGCCCCGGCAGGGATATTGGCTTTTCCTACCGGGCGGTTAATATACACAGATGCAAGAGGTTGCAGGAGAACGTGGTGGCTACCTTCATGGACGAGGAGGTAAGAGTTCTCCATGCTTTGGCTATTTCTTTTTGTATGATGTGTAATGTACATGACCTTTGTGATTTACCCAAGCAGTTTTTGAGATTTCTTTGAGTTCTTATGTGCAGCCTTGGACAGTGATGATTTGCTGTATCTGAAGGAGCAAATGGAAGCTGAGGAGGATGCGGAACGCCTTCTAAGACGCACAGAGAAGCGTGCATTTGCTGCATTCAAGATATCCTTTCTCTTTTCCTAGATCCATGTAGTAACTTGTGATACTAATGATGATCATCAAAAGCCAAGAGGGATTTGTCTAAGGCAGCATACAAGCATATCAAATTTTACTTTTTTAGGTTCTTGTAGTGTTTTAACCAAAGACTGGACATCTAATGCTTCTGCAGTGGCCCAAGTGTTGCTTCTTTTCTAAAGAATTACTGAGTAATGCATTAGGTTAACTTCATCTTGCAGAAATCTTGAAGCGGTTATCTGAAACCTGATCTCATTGAAAAACCAAGTTCCGCCTTTCTTGTTCCACCCATATAAAGAGAAAAGGGGGGGGGGGGGAAGAACTATGGTAGTTGCCACTCTAGTTAATGACAGAGATGGCAGAGTCCTTAGGATTATGACATTTGGAGTCTGTGATTTAATATTCTGTTTTATCATTCTTTGCATCCACAATTGCTATCAGTGTAGTTGATTCAGTATAGATAACTTCTTTGTCTTGCTTTTTTTTCCAAGAAGAGAAATAAACAGGTCTTGCTTCTTATTGGTAGGCTATCTGTTCTCTTCTCATTACATAATCATCTTTTCCTTAACATTTCGCACAAGGCTGTTGCTGACACTTCGCCAGCATCTGTTCCTTTGCCACTTCGTGTTGAACCGAAGCCAAAGAGTGGGATAAGGTGTAGTATTTTTACCCTAGGATGCCCTTATTGCTCACAAAAATGTTATTCATTTCTCTTCATTATATATTTCTTGTTCTCTGTTCGTACAGGCAGCAAGATTTATTGAAAAGGGTGCTGGAAGTTAAACCCAAGCGCCAAAGAATATCTAGCTCTCCAGAAGTTCGGGGCTCTCCTGTAAGTTCAAGTGTTGAGGTTTCTAGAAATTGTAAATTTGAGCCTAACCAGACACAGCAAGAAAAAAATTCTCCAACTGGATTGACCAAAGAGTTGGATGATCCAGCAGTGGATAACCCCGTTAAGAGCTTGTTGGCCGCATATGAAAGTTCTGAAGACGAAGACTGATTGAAGGGCATTACCTTGTTTTCTTAGCCAAAATGTATTGTGCTTTGATTGTAAGATATACTAAATAGGTGTGCTTTAGTGTCAATTCAGCCTAACATTATTGTTTTGATATTTTCTATTTTGGATGATTACAGTGACAGCCAGAATGATGCAAAATTTTACCATGTAGTTTGTGAGCAAGTTTTTCTTTCTGTTGAAATGAACCTACCTATATTTTCTAACTCTGTTGCAGCCAGTAAAGTCCATGATTATTTTTCTGCTGATGTAAGTCAGTTTATTTTACTGTTATATCTGGGACTTTTTGATTTCTTACTGTAAACAATTTGCTCCACAATATGGAAAGGCAGCCAGCGACGCAACCTAGTTAAATCCCATCCCTCAGAATGTGAAGAATTCCGCAACTAGAAGGTTTGGGGTGGGGGGGATTATCATGGAAAAGAAGAATCAATTCGTTAAATCCCATCCCTCAGAAAGTGAAGAATTCCGCAACTAGAAGGTGGGGAGGATTATCATGAAAAGAAGAATCAACAAGGATCATCCAAAAGCCACCTATCATGCCAGAAATCAATCAAACCCCTACCACTGGATTTATTTATATATAAGATCAAGTAGAGATTATTAAGCGTATGCTATCTAATTGGTAGTCACACCATAATCTTGTCATGCTGGGATACTGAAGCCTTTTCTTTAAATTGGAGTTTTATTCAATTATTTGCTATTTTAGTTTCCTTAGACTGATGCCTATTGGCTTTGACTATTGCTTACTTCTGTTTTTTTTTTCTTCCTTTTATTCGAAATAAGAATATATGTATTTTTTTTCCTTTTGGTGCTTCTCTAATGATTGCATCTTCTTTTGCTTCTCTCTCAATTTTCATCTCTAATGCCATGCTCAGACTTTGGCTAGTTTCTTTGGTAGAACTAGTTGATGATTTCAATCTTTTTAACTGGTCTACAGGGAAAGTTCGAAGTTTTATATCTTTTACCATGTGAAAATAAGAAATGGAATTATAAGTTCTTTTTGATACAATTATAATGGACTGAGGACTGCCAGTTGAATTACTGGATTGTAAAGTTGCTGAAGCTACTTTGTACCGCAAAATTCAATCTGATTTACATTATTTGTTATTTTACTTGATTAAGACATGAATTTCTTGTATGCTTGTACATTGCTGCAATGGTATTCGCCCCATATACAGGCTCTTTTATGCATAAACAGTGTTTGGGAGAGATGGCGGGCAGAGAGTAAGGTTGCCAAGGTTAAATTTTTCTTGTTTGTCCCTCTCATTGGTGTAAATTTCCAATGAATTTCTGACTTGTATTTAACTAGCTTTACTTCTCAAGGGCTCTAATTTGATAACCCTATTGGGGAATATGTCCTTATTAATCTTTATTGATTACAATTAGCTATATTGAAGGTAGCCAAAAAGAATTGAATCTAAAAGTTTGATAATTGTCTGTCCAGTGGCTAGTAAAGATTCCCTCTAGTTTAAGTTTCAGATTCTGCGCGGGTGTATTAGCATTCCAGCAAGTACTTAATCATCCAAAAAAAGTCGCAATCCTTTTGAATTAAACATATTTGAAATAGTACTACATTTCCAAAAATCATTGCTCATTACTAGATTGCTGCTCATCTCATCTCAAATCTCAGTGTTTTACAGCATTGAGATAACAGTTCTACCAGATCACACTGAAAAAGAAACCCTAATCACAGTTTTAATTAAGTACAAGATCTAGGATGAATAGCCTGGGCTAAGAACCTCTAGGGGTAGTTAAAAGACTCATAGGCATGTAATTCTAACTGCAGAATTACACAATTCTCAACAAAAACCACAACAATGTTAAGACCTTCTCCACATCCTCATAAACCCATCTGCAAGAGACTTCAGACTCCATTTGAGGGGTTTCTTTTCAAGCTCTCCCGGCATGTCCCTAGTAGACATATAAAGAATAAAATTCCAAAAGAAGAAAAAGGCAAGTCTAAAATTAGCTTATAATGTGAAAATAAAGAGATAAATAAAAACCCTGTCAGTAGATGGAATCCAGCAGGGCTGCTAAGTATTTTGAGCCATATGCATGTTGATCTGCCTAGTTATCTATTCCTTGATGCATTCATGAAATGCATGTTTACCAAAGGTGCAATAGCTTCCAACACCATATCTCACTAGTTTAACAGAAATGAGGAAATGAGTTTCACCGGAATTCATCTCCAATATTCCTAATAAAATAATCTAAAAACAAACACTAAACTAATGTCATCTCCATGCAGATGATACTTATTTACTTCAGCACATGGTTGCCTTACAGTAGTCAGAAACTTCAAGCCTCTTAAAGCTGTTAGGATTAACTTTACATCATGTATATACAAAAGTAAAGGGCCCTCTACAACCACCCACTCCCAGGTGCAAAAGAAAAGGACAAAAAAAAAAAAAAAAACAGGAAAAATGAGGAAATTTGGAGACAATGCATATGCCATTCATAGACAGGCATTTGAAACAACATCCTTCTGCACATCCTAGGAAGGAAAAAGATGTAAGAGTTCTATTTAAATCAAACTTTCCAGTTCAACAAATGATAGCCATTGACCAACACCAAATCTATTAAAAAAAATTAACTAAGACAAGAAGACTTGAAGACTGTATAAAGTATGTATCTCCAAATTCCAGCCCACTAAACAACTAGGAAACCAAATTGTAAGGTGCCATGCATTGTTTCAAGAACTCTTCAGAAGATCTTGCAAATCATAGTACAAAATCTTCTTTACTACCAGTATAGATCTACAACTGCTGCCACTTCATTTTTCATTAAACTTAATGTTTGAATCTAGGGTCTTTTATTAAAAGACTTTTACATATTTCTAGTAGTAATGCCGTGGGTTTTCAAAAGAATCATATGAGCCACCTAATTTTTTAGACTCAAACAAAAATTGGGGATAAAAAGGATGCATTAGACAGGGTAAAAGATTTGTAGCCATGCAACTCATATTTTGTCCTTGATCTAATTATTTTATTAATCATACAAGTGGAGCTGTACTGATGAGATCAAGACTGTACATGTTCTACTTTACCTTGTAACATTTGCTAAATCGGATGATTGTTGCTGCTGGTCACGTTTAGTTGTTTTCTCTCTTATGTTATCCTCTGATATCCTGGTTGCTGAATAGGAATCTGTGGCTTCTTCCTTCAGCAGATATCTACCATTGGTGGTCTCAGCAGAACTATCATCCTGCCACACAATCTCAACACGTTAATGCAGAATACCACTAGGTCTGAATCATGATATCCTATATGTTTAAAATATATTATAAAAGGAAGAAAATATTTTGGCAACAATAGGCAAATGAAATGGAATTGTTTGAAAAAATGGTCAAATAAACTTCCTCAAATAAATGATGACTGGCAATGAAGGGAAAGGAGAAAATAAACATGATGAACAAAGAGATATGCAATGGTTTCCCTTTGTTACCTTTCTATCTCTTAACCTATTTTTCATATAATGACAGCAAAAGAATGTTTCCATCTTTTATAATGTTATCGCCCTCCATTGATTTTAATTTTGACAACCCATCCACCGAATTATGATTGAAAACTAACACAATACTTACTGTTGCTGAAGGTTTTGTAATTTTTTCTGAATAGTTCTTATAAGGTAAAATTGGTTCATCAGCTTCCTGAGCAGCCAATTCAACCTTCTTAACTTCAACCGTTGCTTCCAAAGTCTTGGTATCAAATTTATCTGATAATTTTTTCTCATTTGGAGCAGAAGTTGGTGCATCTTCTTCTGGATTTGCCAATATATTCTCGAGTGACATTGTTGTCTCTGAGATGGAGGGCACATTAGCAATTTCGTCCAAAAAAGTCTTCTCCTCGATAGCTGAATGTGGTCCATTCTCTTCCCTAGTTGCCACATCACTATTTTTAATTGTGACTGTTGTATCCAAAATCACATCAGCATTCTTATGCAACTTGTCATCACATGTTGTAGCATTCTTTATGCCTGTGGAATGCATTTGAAATTTGTGTTGCAACTCTTGGACCATATCCCTTGTTAAATAGTAGGACCCCCCAACTACACTGAAACAGAATTAAATAAGACATTTTGAGGTGCTTATAATTTCCAAATATTTCACTGGCTTAAACAGTTCTAATAAAAAAAAACACAGCATCTAGAATTTACAATCTAAGGTTGCAACCCCTGATAAATGCGTTGACAAAAAAATCACATTTTTCAAGTATTGGTTATGCCAAATGGCTTTTCCTAGCTGAAAAGTAAGCATTTTATAGTAGTATATGCAGAGAAATAACCTGAGCTAACATACTCGAAGCCGGTAAAGACTCACATACATGTAATTCTAATATTTGGTTCATGCCAAGTGCAGAATTACACAATTCTCAATGATAGCCATAACAATGTCAAGATCTTCTCGACATCCTCAGATACCCATCTGCAAGAGACTTCAAACTCCATTTAAATGGTTTCTTTTCATGCTCTTCTAATACGTCCCCAGAAAGAAGATAAACAGTAACACAACAAAAGGGAAAATCTAAATTAATGTGAAAAATAAAGAGATAAAAAAGAGATGAAGAAAAGGGATAATGTGAAAAATAAATGGGAGATGTATCCATGACATTAAGATTGTACATGTTCGATGTTACCTTGTAACGTTTGCTAAGTCGGATAATTGTTGCTGCTGATCAACTTTGGAGGTATTTTCCTCCCTTATGTTATCCTCTGATATCCTGGTTGCTGAATAAGAATCTTTCGCTTCTTCCTTCAGCAGATATCCAACGTTAGCGGTCCCAGCAGAACTATCATCCTGCCACATACAATCTCAAAATGTTACTGCAGAATACCCACAAGAAGAAATGTTTGGCAACAATAAGTGAATGAAATGGAATTATTTGAAAAAGGTCAGATAGCTAAATAACCCTTCTCAGCAGCTGGTGAAGAAACCTCAAGTAAATGATGATTGGCAATGAATGACTGAGTGATTGAATGCACATAAATGCAGCAAAAAAATTGCAAATTCCGGAGTAGTCTTTTGCAGACAACAAATGAAAAGAGGAACTGACCACTTCAGGGACATAAGGAAGGAAAAGGGACAATAAACATGATGAACAAAGAGAGATGCAGTGGTTTCTTTTTGGTTATCTTTTCATCTGTAGTTTATTTTTCTTATAATAACAGTAAAATAATATGCTCCATCCCTCCAATTGCTTTAAATTTCCACACCTCATCTCAAGTACACTGAAGTATGACCGAAGACTATCATGCAATACTTACTGTCACTGAAGGTTTTGCAATTTCTTCTGAAGAGTTCTCATAATGCAGAGGTAAAGTTTGTTCTTCCACTTCCTGAGCTGTTAATTCAACCTTCTTAACTTCAACCGTCGCTCCCAAAGTCCTGGTAGCGAATTCATCTGACAAACTCTTATCATGGAGAGCTAAAGCTGGTCCATCCTCTTCCAGATTTGCCAATGTATCCTTCTTAAGTGATATGGTTGTCTCTGAAGTCATGGTGGGCATTTTGGCAATTTCATCCGACAAAGTTTTCTTCTCCATAGCTGAATGTGGTCCATGCTCTTCCTTACTTGCAACTTTACTATTTTTAATTGTGTCTCTTATCCCCAAAATCACATCAGCATTCTCATACAACTTTGCATGCAGTGTTGTATCATTCCTTGTGCCTGCACAAGGCATTCGAGATTTGTGTTGCAACTCTTGGACCATATCCTTTATAACATAATAGGATCCACCAACTTCTTTTTTCACAGTTGAAGCAGTTGGAAAGTTCCCTGAGTTGATGGCCCTATAGCTGCAATAGAAAATAATTACCTTGTGCCAAAACTTGATTCACAAGCTTCTTAGAATAGCTTTACATCACAAAAGTTTAGAGAAGGAAGTATGCATGCTAAGCATAAGCACATAACCTCATTACATTCTTTACTTAAAATATTTAGATTGAAAAATAAGATAATTTACAGGGGGTACCAGAAAGGTTAGATTCTGAACGTCAACAATGCAGTGCATTTAAAATGATAGTTTGGGGAAAAGTTTTGATGAATTTATTTAACAAGACAGCAAATGTTTGCAAAAGATGCACAAAGGAAACACGTTACACAACATAAATGCATTACAAGAAACATCTCCTGAAGACCCTGTAAAACTTCTCAGTAAGGACTAAAAAATAAATCTATATGACCAAGTTGAGTTACTGAGATAGCTATTAAGAACAATTGAGTCATACTTATTTACAAATGCTTCCACCATGGATCTCCTTTCATCTTTTGAGACCCTCTTCTGACTCTTTTTAATTTCTGATGCATCAGAAGAAACTGTGACCGCTACAGCAAAGTATCTCTGCCCCTGAGTTGTTGATCCTCGCACAACGTTTTCCATCTCAGCAAAAGCTGTCAAAATGCATTGACATAAGGTTGTGTTATCATAGTTAGCATTTAAAACCAACAAAAGATAAGGTAGATAAGATTATCATATTTTTTCGGGGGAAAAAGTTCGAACAAATGATGAGAAAATTGAACAAAATTAAGCTCATTTTGGAAATTTTATGTAATTTTCCACCACGAATTTAACGTATCAGGATAAAAAAAACAAAAAAACCATTTATTAAAGGAATCGAAAAGAAACATTTCATAAGGTTGAACAACAAAAAGGAACAAATGAAAGTTTCAAGTCTAATTACAAGTCTGCCCGTGGGGAAAAAGGGGTGGCAGAAAAGTATCAAGTCGATTTCCGTTTTTTGGTTGGAGACTTTCTTTCCCTCCGAAATACAATACCGCCACCATTCCTCAACCACATATAGTAATTCTAGTTTTACTGTGCAGAAATTCATAGTAAATCCAGAAGGAAAACAAACAAAATAAACAAAGATCATTCGAAATGAAGCACCAATAATAAAAAATTCAGACAGGAAAACAAACATATTCGGGAACAAAAATTTGCACAGGAATCAGAGAGGGAGAATAGCAAGAAGAACCTGTGTTGGATTGTGAGAGTAGATGCCTGGCAAACCGTCGTTGCATGTTTTTCCCAACTAAGAGTCGGAACTCAACGCTTCCGCCTTCTTCCCACCGCCGACTGATTGTCCTCCGCCCTGCTCGGGTCTCATGAAGGAAGGAAGCCGAAGGAGGGGAGAGGTTTTTGCTCTTGAGGTTTATGAGTAGTTGGGTACAGAGTACGGTGGTTTTATTTGAAGTAAAAAAAAATTTAAATAGGTTTTAAGCGAAGTTATTACGATATATTACTAATTCATAGAATTATTAATAAGATTACATATAATCAGGGATTTGTAAACTTTTTAAATTAAATAAATTATTTTTTGATTTTTTAAATAAAGATATACTTAATTTTAAAAATATTTTTTTTATTTTTATGTAAAAAATGAGAGGGTGACTATTTTGAAAAAAAATGGCATTTAAAATAAAGTATTAATTTAATACATGAGGAAAGGAAAAACAAAAAAACCCCTAATTTTTATATTAAGAAAATGTCAAAAGTTAATAACACTATCACACGATGCTCTTCTCGCGCCAATTTCGTTACTTGATTCACATAACAGACAATTGTGAATTTACTGAACAACTTTCCATTTTTTTTTTTCATTTCTTTCCGTTAATATCTTTGCCATTAATGTCAAGAATCAAGATATAGGTCAGAAAAAAAATCTTAAACTTTACCATATTGCTTATACCCGATTATTTATGGGGGAATGAAACTAAAATTGATAAATTTTGTTAGACTGACAACAATTAATTATTTTATAATATAAGATTATCCGTATCACATGTGATGTTTAGATGGTTAGAGATGGAAATAAAAATAATAATTGCAAGTAAGTTTATAGACAAATCTCCTGTAATAAGCTTGTTAGAAAGGTTTTATTGCAGTCAATGAGAACAAATAAACTATTAAGTTGCACAAAAGTATAAAGAAAAACAAAAAACAAAAAAAAAAGAAAACAACAGTAATCCTTTTTCCATTGAATTCTGAAAAAAATATATTTAAAATTGACGTTTTGTAATTTAATTCTATTTAGCTAACAAATTTAAACAATAACTTTAGCTTTGCACTCATTAATCATTATGGAAGCCATCATAGAAGTAATTCATTTATTATAGTTGTGGGAATTTAAAAATTGTATTTTGAAAAAAATACATCTGATCTTCCAATAAAGAGATACGGAAAACCAACCTCATCTGCCTATGAGTTTCTCATTTGGTAGTATTTAACATGTTTTGTTTGGCAATTTTGTTATTTTGGTTGTTTTTCATGGGAAAGAGAAACAAAAAGACAAAGGAGAATTGGCAACCAAACTCACTATTAATTGTCCTCTTCTTCTAATTAATTCTTTCTTCCCCATTTTTATAAATAGCTATCATGCGGTCTATTTTCACATTCATGACCAAGGAGAACTAGCACCATTTTTTCTTCTTTTCCAAATTCTATGACCAAAAATTCAAAAATGTTCAACTATTAAGCCATAAACAATTTAAGTATTTCACCATTAGACTACTAAGTAACCTTCTCTGCATTTTTCTCGGCCACACATTTTGCTAATAGTTGGTTAGTCATTTGAAAGTCTCTTGCAATTAAGCTGTCAACAGCAATACTTCTTAGTTTAAATCCCTCTGTCTTCTTTTGTGTACAATAATTATCTATGAAAAAAACAAGATTTACAACAAATGGACAGAACGAAACATGATTAATATGCTAAAAATACTTTGATCAATCCGCTTTCGCGTCCTTCCACCGAAATCTCTAAACTAGCTTACCTTGCCCTGCACGTCAAAGGTGTCTCAATAGAATAATTAGTTATGGCAATGTGAAGAATAATAGTAGTACACTGCCGAGCTTAAAGACTTCTTGTTTGTGAAGTGTGAACCATTCTAAACCTTTTTATTTTATTTTATTTTATAAATAATGAACCATTCTAAACTACTCATGCCTGTTTGTTTGATTTTCTTGAAAACCCATGTTTTTCTTACACAACTCTTTCAGATCTTCATGTTTTTGCTGTTTCTCCAGGTTTTGCGGAGGAAATTGCATTCATCAGCATGAGGGTTGTTGGCATCTTCAATGTCTACCTTGTATTACTTTCGTTCCTATCTACTACTTGTCTTGTCATTTCGACTGAGATAACTGATTCGGATCCGGACTTCCCAGATGAAAGAAATGCTTTGGTGCAGCTGAGGGACATTCTTAATTCAACAGGGAATCTGCATTCCAAATGGACAGGTCCACCTTGTCACAAGAACCAGAGCAGATGGGCAGGGATTGCTTGCTCTAATAGCCATGTCGCACACCTCGTCCTCGAAGGATTAAACGTAACAGGTTCCATTCCGCCTATGTTGCTGCAAAATGTGACTTTCTTGAGTAAGCTCAGCTTGAGAAACAACTCAATCTATGGTCCTCTTCCAAATCTTTCGAGTCTCCAGCATCTCGAATTTGTGTTTCTTTCACATAATCAGTTTTCGGGTTCAATACCCTTTGCATACGTTGACCTGCCAAAACTAACCAAATTGGAGTTGCAAGAGAACCACCTTCAAGGTCCAATTCCACCCTTTGATCAACAAACACTAATTGCTTTCAATGTATCTCACAATCAACTGAACGGCCTCATTCCGGAGACTCCTGTGCTTCAAAGATTTTCAGAGAGCTCCTATGACAATAATTCAAATCTGTGTGGCAGACCCTTGGGTGTGCAGTGTCCAATTCAATCTCCTCCTCCTCCCTCTAATGGGCCTGCTCCTTCTCCAATTCCATCCAGCAAAGGCAGAAAAGGCCTGTTCAAACTCTGGAGAATTGCTCTAATTGCAGTAGCAGCAGCAGTTGTTCCCTTTTCCTTAGTGCTCTTTTTCCTCTGTTATTATAGAAGAAATCAGAAGAAAGAAAACACAAGTGAGAAGGCAGGTATGAAAAGATTTCTCCCGTCATCAATATCTGGGGCAATTCCAATTTTATGTAATAGAAATTCAACTTGATTGTACTTTTAAACAGGAGAGGATTTTACAGATCATCCGGAAAAGAAAAGTGCTCACTGGTCAGAGAGCACGGATGATCCAGAAAGAACAGCTGGATTAGAATTTTTTGACAGAAGTAGACCTGTTTTTGACTTGGATGATTTGCTAAGGGCATCAGCTGAAGTAATTGGAAGGGGAAAACTAGGAACCACCTACAAAGCAGTGGTTGAATGCGGTTCTACTGTTGTTGTGAAACGACTCAAAGAAATCAACGATTTGAGTAAGAAGGAATTTGTCCAGCAGATGCAGTTGCTTGGAAAACTGAAACATGAAAATCTTGTACAGATCATTTCGTATTACTATGCCAAAGAGGAAAAGCTACTTATCTATGAATATGTTTCACATGGAAACTTATTTGAGCTACTACATGGTTAGTATATGATCTTCACTTGATCAGGTTTTAATTTAATTTTGTACACCCTAAACAATTTAGATTGTCTTGATGATATTTTGGGCGACAGAGAACAGAGGAATTGGACGACAAGCAGTGGATTGGAGGACAAGATTGTCCATCATTAAGGACATCGCAAAGGGGCTCAGTTTTCTTCACCAATCCTTACCTTCTCACAAGGTGCCTCATGGAAATCTTAAGTCTTCAAATGTTCTTCTTCATCAAAACAGTCATGGATATCACTGCAAGCTGTCAGACTATGGATTCTTGCCCCTCCTGCCATCTAAAAAATCATCTGAAAAGCTGGCTGTTAGTAAATCACCTGAGTATTGTGAAGGAAAGAAGGTGACAGGCAAAGCAGACATCTACTGCTTTGGCATTGTTCTTTTGGAGATCATAACCGGAAAGACAGCGGTGCAAAATTCCCAGATTACAGTAGAGGATCTCTCTGATTGGGTTAGAACAGTTGTGCAGAGCGATTGGTCAACTGATATATTAGATGTGGAGATAGTTGCAGAAAAGGAAGGCTATGAAGACATGCTGAAGCTCACAAAGATAGCTCTCCAGTGCACAGACATTGCACCTGAGAAGCGCCCAAAAATGAGTGAAGTCTTGAGAAGAATTGAAGAGGTTGATATTAAACACACATGACTGTTAGTTAGCTCGGACTTTTCTTGGATGGAATTGTTCATATATGAATTCATTCTATTGTTCATGGTTCTGTAAATTTTCTACTTATAATCCATTCTTTTGAACACCTTTTGCTTCTGTCTTGGTTCCTATTGATACTAACAAGCTCTGTGTTCCTGCATTGTTAACTACACATTCCAATGTGAAATAGCTTAAACCAAATATTACTGTATTGTTAGCTTAAGATGTGTTGCATAGAATTGAATTTTGAGTGGGCTGTAATGATTTCCTGATACAGACAAAAATGCATATGCAAACAGTCGAATTCTATCAAGTTAAATAAAATCACTTTTTTTTTTCTTTTTAATGCGGTTATCGGATGATTATGTTTGTACCTGGGAACATCATCAGTCTTGATTCTGTTGCAAATTTAGTACCATTGGTAACATCATAAGATGAGATGAGAGGAAACTGCTTTGATTACATACATGTACATGAGAAGGATGAGAAGAAAGGAAAAGGAAACGGTGTGCTGAGAAGTGAGAAGCTCTAAGGGAAACACCTGTCCTTGACTAGGTACGTGTCAGTGTTTCATGCACTTTGGTTTTCCCAAGTGTCGAAATCTCTCTTTCAAACACCATCCACCTCATTTAAGCATCCCCCATTGCTATCCAGCTCTCTCATCCTTCATCCATATCCCACCTTCTCTTCTGATAGTTCTGATAGTAATCACCTCTTTACGTCAGAGAAAAGAATAAATTATACATTCATTCGCCCATTCGTTGATCATCCTCGAGACAGTTAACCATGCATCCCCGCAGGTATGCTTTCGGCGGTGCAGAGGAGGCCACCCATCCGGACTCCGCCAGGGCCACAGTAGCCGAATTCATGTCTACTTTTATCTTCGTTTTTGCTGCTGAAGGCTCTGTCCTTGCTTTTGGTAAATTAAGTTTGATTCATTTTCACATTGCATGCAAGCACACTTTTGTATCATTCAGCTTGATTCAGTCTCTGCATGTTGGATTGTTTATTTGTGCAGATAAGATGTACAAGGACAGAGCTTTAGGAGCTTCTGGGCTGGTGCTCATCGCACTTGCACATGCCTTCTCTCTGTTTGCAGCCGTGGCTGCCAGTATGAACGTCTCCGGTGGGCATGTCAACCCTGCAGTCACCTTTGGTGCACTTGTTGGTGGCAGAGTCTCCATTATTCGAGCATTCTACTACTGGGTTGCCCAGCTCTTGGGTGCTGTTGTGGCCTCACTCTTGCTCAGGGTTGCCACTAATGGCATGGTACAATTTCACTCATTCCATATTATTAATTATAAATTACTCCCAGATCTTCAGTAGATTTGCCTAAGACTCGTTGGTCAATTTCTTTCCTGCTTGCAGAGACCGGTTGGGTTCTCGGTGGCAGCCG
The DNA here is from genome assembly GCA_019593545.1 of Apocynum venetum. NCBI lineage: Eukaryota > Viridiplantae > Streptophyta > Magnoliopsida > Gentianales > Apocynaceae > Apocynum > Apocynum venetum. The sequence goes on from SRSM01000470.1 coordinate 191,884, forward strand.
GTGTAGGGAACTTGAATGCTCTTCTGATGGAGATAGTGATGACTTTCGGGCTGGTCTACACCGTCTATGCGACTGCCATCGACCCTAAGAGGGGAAGCTTAGGCAACATTGCACCTCTGGCCATTGGTTTCATTGTTGGGGCAAACATACTGGTTGGAGGGCCATTTGATGGAGCAGCCATGAACCCAGCAAGGGCTTTTGGTCCTGCTCTGGTGGGTTGGAGATGGCATAATCACTGGGTTTACTGGTTGGGACCTTTCATTGGTGCTGCAATTTCAGGCCTCATATACGAGTTCGGTATCATAAAGGCTGATGCTCCGCACCACACCCATCACCAGCCCTTGGCTCCTGAAGATTACTAGTCTCGGCTTCTAGAATGTGAGATTAACAGCTAATCTTGTGAATGTGATGGCCTGTGAAGTTGATCTCTTCCTTTCTTGTGTGTATGTGATCGGAGTCCTGTCTGTTCTTTCTGTGAGCTTCCAGAATAAAGGACAATAACTGCACCAAATAAACGCTCCCAGACTTTGTATTGCTTCTGGGTTCTTGATATGTTATTGGCTTAATGGAATTTGATTTCAACATTTTGCTTTCGAAAACAAAGAATGAAAAGTTAACTTTATTGATCAATCATCTAACATGCAATCCAAAGAGTGTGGCTGATAAATAAAGTGATAAAACAATTACAATAATAAAGCAATACTAAAGAAAATTATCAACTCCGGCCATGCTGTTCCTATACCAATGATCAGCTTCAATGCACACAACAAACTGAGAAGAAGCGCAATGAGATTATGAAAGGCTGCCATAGAATCGAGCAACCCAACAGGCAAGCCAGCTCGGTTAATCTCATGGATGTCTATTGTAGAATCTGGCAACCCAAGGAGCAAGCTCAGTAATCTCGGGTGTTCTGGGGTTTGTATCATAATAATCAGACCAGTAACATGGAGAGAGTTTTTCTGCAAAATGCCCCTCCGAGTAGATGCAAAAGGGCAACCAATTCTCGCCTCCGTTCATCCTCCACTTTCTCTCTCTTGGATAAGCTAATGGTGCTTGCACGTACCTGCAAGGCATGCATGCCAAACAAGTACTTCATATATTGTCACAAAAAGCATGTAAAAGAACATTGCTGGCGAAGAATTGGCTATCTACGATTGCTAATTTCCATACCCGGAATTAATTTTGGCACAGCTGATTAAGGCGTAAACTAAATTTATCAATCAAGTTTATACCTCAGCGTAAAGCCATTTCATTAAAGCTCATTGATATTCTCTTTGAAGGGCAAGGCAAACAAGCCTAGAGTCAGATGATCTTACGCCACTCCATATGGAAACAATTAAAACAAAAATAGGTTGGATCTACTTGTAGTGCATCCCAGCAGTAAATACAGGCTTGTAACAAGGATATGTGACAGGGTTAGCCTCCAAAATCTAGTTAGTGTGCCAAGTGGCACAAACCAGTTCAAAGCCATTTCTTGCCCATTACTGTGGTTTTCCGTAAAAACCATCTAAACTGATTCTGTAAAAGTAAGTTGTTCTTTCCCCAAAAAACATTCCGCACATTCCTCAGCTATTTATCGAAGAAAACTACTCCATACCACTTTTTTCTTTAACTTCTAAAATTGTCCAAAAGTCTTCAAGCTTTCCTTCAAACCCAAAACCCAATCAGCCGGAGTTTCAATTTACCATTATCATACATCTGCTAAGTTTTGTTTCTTTTCAGCAGATTCTTCATAGTTATTTAATATACACATAAAAGGAAGCCACATGCCACCATCCCACCCAAGCATGACACTTCATGTTATAATTTTACCTATTGTGATGGCTTCTGATTAGCTCTAAAAGTCTCTAGTATAATAGTGGTGAAAGTAAGAATTTGCCTATCTCGGAAAGAAGATCACCTGATACCTTCGAGCAGAGCATCCCAACAGAAATGAGTATGACCAAATATATGACATGCAGATGCACTCCCATCAACTCCATGTATGGATCTAATACGAGACTCAAGAAAATCTGATCCAATAATTTTTGGAAGGCGAGGATAGAAAAGCATTCTCTTTTCTGGACACAACTCTTGCCTGCACCAATGTACAAAATTAGCAAAATCATAGATCTCAGATGTTGAGCCTAGAAAGAAATGCCATTGGTGTCTTGGACTATAAGAATATTACCACAATGTTCTGTCCTGTGTTTTATGTGAAATACAGTAATGGTTCAATCCATCAAAGATGTGGCAACTTAATATACGATTTAACAATAATAACATGATACAGAGTATCAGTTCTAGATGTACAATTGTGGTTTCAGAGAACCAACAGTCTACAGTGGGTTGTCTTTAAAGCCTAATTCAGGGCTCTTTGCCATTGTCAAAAACCAGCTCCAGCCTCTAAGTTGATCAGGTCCAATAAATGGGATGTTATCCAAACTTTTGTCTATACTCCTAGTCACAAGGACAAACTTTTGTCTAGGCTTATTCATATTTGTCCATTTCAAGGACAAACTCACAATAACAATGTCTTTGGCTCTTAGGTTGATATTTGCCCCAGCAAAGGATATTTCACAATCAAATTAGCCTCAATCAAGATTTATCTTTAACAGATCAAAATCTTTTCCAGATAGCAGTATGATTCACCAAAGCCATCAGCTCAATTCTAGATGGATTTTGTAGATGCCATCACCCAACAAATTAGATACTCTATTCGGCAATCATTATTGTTCTCCTTACAAAGGAAATTACTCTACAGATGCTGTCTTTATTACCAATTTATCACTGGAGCTACAAACATGTTTTCATAGATTGTATCAGGGTTAAGGAAACCTGAAAGGCCCATCAACTCAATGTGTTTTATCCAGATAAAAATGATTATACTCAGTAGCTGAAAAGTGAGTGCATTCAATCAAATTTGTATCCATGATAACCTATCTTGATCCGTATTTTTGCAGGAATCAAACTGATAACCTATCTTGCTCCGTATTTTTGCAGGAATCAAACTGAAACGTATGGCTTCAAAGGAAGAGAAATCATTTTGGCTATTAGGTCTCTGGGACCACATACAAATAAACTTAAGATGCTCAAGTTCTAGTTGGAGCCATCCGAATTAAGTTGACTTAAATGCAATTTCAGAAATTCCCAATAAAGCAGGTGTATTCTGGGATAATTTTAGTAATTGGCTTTCTTTCCAGCATGATTGCAACAAACAAATTTATTTCCAATTTCCATGAGAAACAGCCAAGAACTTAATGAAGGGTTGCATCCACTACAAAGAAAAGCATAATAGAGAAAACACGTCTTCACCATGCAACTGACTTTGTTGAACCTCCATCGATCCACTACAGTTTCAGATTAAATTTTCCCTCAGTCAGAAAGGCGAATGTCACATTAGATGTTGACTGCAACCCACAAATTATTATATATTCATGTTAAAAAAAGTCCAAGAAACATAAAGCAATTTAATTCTGTTTGTGAATATTTGATATTGCCTCAATTTAAGAAGGAAGAACAGAAAGTAGGAACCTTTCCTGTCTAGGAAACCTTCAAGTGAAAATAAAATAGACTTCTTATGCTGATCATGATTATGGTGAAGTCTCTGGGTGTTAATTCAGAAGAGATGGGTCAACGTCAACAGTAACTGGTAGAAAGATGCTAAGTTCAGACAAGAGTTTCACTAACCTAGGAAGGAAGTGAGAAACAGAGATGATATGGCTGCATTTCCTCTTGATGTCTTCAATTAAAACCTGGTTCTTGACATTCATACTATCAAAGTACAGAGCAAGAGATGCCTCTTGATTAATGAGTTCACTAGGCCATCTGCATGCATGGAAGTCCTTGCATGCCTGTATGACAGGATAAAGAGGTGTTAAGACAAAAGTATGCATCTGCTATATCAGTTATGCAGTTAACTCTCTGAATTTGGCTCAAGGAAGTGAAGGAAGAAAGTTATACCAATTATAGAATTTCTAATTCTCCTTATTTTGTTAGGGATATGGAAGGAAACCTGATAGGGAGTGAGGGGAGAAAGGGAAAGAAAAGTGAGACAATGCATCTTTTTGTTATACCTGTTATTTCTGTCTTCTTTTGGGAGGGGTAGGAATGATTGAATCTTTAGATTGATAAAAAGAAAGATTCGTTTTCATATTCTGAGAGATCACCTCCCCAACTCCTATATTTCGCGAAGGGAGGAAAAAAATGGGTGAAGAGAGGGTTCCATTACTCTCCTTTGTTTTCACTCTTCATCCACAGAAAAAGAGCATTTATATAAAATCCAAAATATGGTAATTTGAAACCAATGAAAAACATTGGTTCAGGAACCCAGAATCAGTAAATTAAATATCTGTTTTCACAGATATAAAATAGGCAGAATTCATTCACCAAAAGGAGAAAGTTGAATAGACTAGAAGCAAGGAACCTTTTAAGAAACAGATATATCAACGCTTCAAGAAAATGAGAAGTTGAGAAAAAGATATCAAGTTTATTCTGTAAGAATTTGTGACAGGAGTTTGAGAAAGAGTTCACATTCAGAGTGTATAGACATGAATGATGCATTTGATCACTCTAAAGCTTTTAAGTGTATAAATGCCAGAGGATTGTGGTGCAAAGTGAACCTGCAGAATATTTTGCTCTCGTTTCAGCCATCACTAGAGAGGGGAAGGAATACAAGGGTAACAGGATCCAGAACAAAAGAGGGCGAGAGAGATGAACCCAATAAAAAAACCATCAACATAAGTCCTACATTTTATCTCCTCTGGATCAAGGTGAAATGGGACCTGGCAAATTCTAAATAATAGCAATAAGCATTAAGCACCATGAAGTATGACTAAGTCCAAGCAAAGATTTGAAATCCTTACTAGGAGAAAGAAAGTGAATCACCATCTCCAACGGTGGAATACGAAAGCCAGTGATGTCCTTTTCTCTATCAAAGCTCTGTGGAAAAATATTTGCATTGACCAAAGAGTCAAAATTGACATAATTTCTGGTAATAGTATAAATAGGTCCATTTTTACCTCATGGTACCATGAAAATAGAGGAACAACTCCTAAATCATCCATTATCAGTGGCTCTGTTTGTACTTCAAGCTTTTGGCACTCCTCGAGCAATTTGTCTAACTTTTCAAGAGAATCCAACTGGAAAATGTTGGTAGCATAGAGATTTCAGAAAAGGTACTTCAAAAGGAGTCTGGCATTGACAGGGAAGAAAGAAAAAAAACTGTGCAATCCAATATTGACAGATAAAATATTGAATTGTTACAAGTATTATCTTCAATATTTTGTTAAAAGGGCATTGAGTAAAATGGGATGGTAGAAGATTGGATTTCTGAAAAGTCAAATAAACCATTGTCGCATGCCTTCCTAGAGAAAACAAGATAAAACATGTTCCCTTATAGAAGAATGGGTATCAATTAGTGTCCTAGAATAGATGCACAAGTGCAGGATTGCATCAGCATAAGTAAGGATACATGTTGGACAATTATCACAAGATTATGAATTAACAAACTCCAGGAAAGCAACCAAAAATGTCCATTGATGTGGTTCAATGGCTTCTCGCTGGTATATATACATTCTAAGATAGATCACTCTCATCCTGTTCCCTCCCTACCCCCTCCATTGCCTAAACCAACAACCAAAAGGAAAAGAGAGAAAGGGAAGGGGGGGGGGGGAGGCAGCTTCTGACATTAATGTTCACATAAAGCAGTTTTCACCATAAGATCCTAAGAAATGCACATTTTCGTGGGCTAATAACTATCTTTGGAACTGTCAAATGCTTTCACTTTCCTGGGCTAAGTTCGTACACAGTTTCAAAAATAGCAATTTGCATGCTAGGATCCGAAAAAATGTACAATTTCTTCGGGCTAATAACTAACTTTGGAACAGTCAAATGCTTTCACTTCCTTGGCCAATGTTTCTAAACAATTTGCACTAAATAGTGGCTCTTCCTACAGCACAACCTTTGAGTACTGACTAACTTAAATGAAGAACATAGAAGTGTCAAATAAATTTCAAAAGATTCAAGAAACACAGCTCAATCATCAAATTTACCGAACCTCAAGTTACATCTTAGACACAGTTCCATTTAAATACTCGAACTTTTCATTACTAAAACTGATAAGTAAATTATACTTACATTACTATGCTTTTCACGACGGCACCAAAGATCATGATTCCCAGGTACATAAAATACGTGCCTGAACCTATCCTTCAAAAGGGACATGGTTAATACAAAGTTGTTGAGAGTCTCCGCCACATCTCCAGCAACAAGAAGGGCATCATTCTTGTGCCTCTTCCCCGATAAGTTTCTAACCCAATCCATGTTTTCCGAGTAGTCCGTATGCAAGTCAGATACTACAAAAACGCGCAATTCAGCTGTCTCTACTTTAGATGGCATAATCTGAGGCCTCAAAATGCAAGCGGGACTTGTTACATATCTTTTACAGTAATTAGAGACATCCACTTGCTTGGGAAAATAGCTTGAATTTCTATGTCGTTGGCGCCACCTTAAGTTGGAAGGGACTAAGCAAAGAACCATCTCCAGCTTTGCAACTTAATAAATCAGATGGCCAAAGCTCAGTAAAGCAAATCACGTTGCTCGAATTGACCCCCCCATCCTCCGGCTTGTCCTACTCGAGAAAGGAGAATTCTTGCTGCTGAAGCATAAAAGCCAAACTTGAATTGGATTCATAACGAAACTAAAGGCAGAAAGAAAAAAAAAATCCAAGAAGTTCCAATGATCCCAGAACCAATGCAAAGCAAAACGGAAATTGCTAATTCATCAAAAAAACCTCACAAGTAGAGAGTTCAATAGCTAGAAAACCATAGCCACTGCAACTCCCCAAAATTGCACTTATCATTCCAAAGAAAAAGAGCAAGAAACTTTTTTTCTTTTAATATGCAGAGAAATTATATGAAAATGTGACAATCTCAAAAGGGAAAGGGATGGGTGCGGATTTCTCGAGGAAGCCCACGTGAGAGGAAGTAATTTAGACGAAGTGGAAGCAGTGAAAGGCAGAAGAAACTGTACCTCATGAAATCACAAGTTGTGCCAGAATCGTTGAGCAGAAGAATTGACAATTAAGGAGCTCAAGAGGAGGAAGGAGGTCCGGCTGAACAACGGAGGAACTGAAGGAAGAAACAGGAATGCACCAAATGTTTTGGCTTGGCAATGGTAGGGTGAATTTGTCACAAAATATGTAGTGTATAAAACATTTGGGGCTAACCTTAATAATACAGCAGGTCCTTTTTTAGCACTCGACCCTTTTCCCAACGGATAGCAAAACATCCAATAAAAGTTGGTAGCCACACAAATCTGTCCCGATCGGATTCAGATTATCCGATTTAAGCGGCTAAGTACATAAAAATAGATATATAATTACGAATTTTAGCATACTTTGGAAGGTGGTGATGTTGATTGCGTATTGATTCATTTTTATATCATTTCATTCTCGCTTTATATTCGTATATTTTTTTTATTCGATTATATTTAATTGAAAATTTTAATGGTTTTCATAAACTTTTCTAAGCATGAAATTTTTATGAATTTTATAAAATTTTTAGTTTCTTTTATAGATTTATTAGGATTCTACTCGAATTTTTATTTTAGATTTTTTTTGGATTTTGAGACTTATAAATTTTCATTTTAAAAATTAAAGAAGATTCACACAACAAAAAAAGTTATATATTTTTCAAATAATTATTATCATCAAGAAAAAAAATCTTTTGAAAATCAATAAAAATTTATAAAATAAATAATCTAAATTCTTCATATTTATAATGTTCAATTCATGTCAAATTTCAAGTCTCTAAAGCAAGCAAAATGAACAATTTAAGAGATGAAAATTTTGATCAAAATGACATTGTTTTGATAATTCAAATAGAGTCGGGTTTGACTATGCGTGAGAAAATGGGTCACCCAATCTTACTCGATTTTCAAGGCCTTATAATTATATAACCCAACTCAATCCCAATGATTAAAATGACACCGCTTTTTATATAACAAACTATTAATTTTAAAATTTGTCTAAAAATTTGCCTAACTTGATGAGCAAAAATTGAAACACTATCATGGGCTTATAATTATGGCGTTAAGGGAAACTTAAATTTTTAACCCTAAATATGACTCAATCATTAAGTTTTGTTGGACTTTAAAATTTTAGATCAAGTTAGGATAGGACGAATTTGACATCTCAAAATTTTTTACAAATCTCGCAATAATATATGAGATTTTGTGAGACATTTTTCATTCATAGTTTACGTGTAAAATTATGAAAAGTCTTAATTTTGTAGAAGTCATTAAAAATACTTTTCAAATTGAATACATTATAACTTATCAAGAATTTTAAATTATCTTAATTAAATACCTTGAAACTTCTAAAGAGTTTTAAAAGTCTCAATTAAATACACCTAGACTTTTGAAATCCTGAAAAATCATTAAAAATCTTAATTGAAAACATAGTTTTTATTAATTACATATCATTAATCATATATATATATATATATATATATAAGTGTGCGTGCGTATATTTGTTACCTATATATATATGTAATATATACTATAATTTTTTATTTTTGGAAAGGTAAATAAACATTCTTTAAATTAAAATATAAAACATTTCACATTAAAACATAAATAATCACAAAAATTGCACATTAATAATCAATTACATCAACTATTAAACATGTGTCATTACATAAAAATGAAACTTCAAAAGTTTTAGGAATCTCATTTACAATATAATGTTTGATTCCTTCGTCAAATTAACCCCTAATGTTTCAATTGAAACTTATAGATCCTTAACATTTTAATTGTTAGACAAATTGGTCCTTTTGACAGGAATCAGGTCAGATCTCAACCAAATCAACATGGCATATTACATATGGTCAATTACTAAGTGTTATTTTTATCATTTTACAGTTCCTATAATTAAAATAAATTTTTTTTCCAAAAGCCCCTAAAATCCCAAATCACTTCTATTGATTTCATAAAAAAAACTAGAAGTGAATTGAGATTTTAGGGGGTTTTGGACATTTTTTTTATAATGTGAATAAAATGATGAAAATAAACCTAACTAATTGATCAAATTTAATATGACATTTTGACTTGGTTGAAATCTGACCTGATTCCGGTCAAAAGGACCAATTTGTCCAATAATTATGAGGTTGATGATCTATAAATTTTAATTGAAATATTAAGGAGCAATTTGACAAATGAACCAAACATTAGGTGTCAAATAGGCCAATAACTCTTTGTTGTAATTATAGAAACATACCTAAAGATAAATAAGTTTATGGTTGCAAATAATCTTCAAAGGCAAGATAGTATATTTATTTGATTGATGTAATTATTATTTTTATATTTTTATATTACATATAGATGATTAATTGAATTAAATATTACAAAATTAATTAAAAATGAGTGTAAATAATAAAAAATGTATCAAGTAAATTAATTGAATACAAGTATAAAGAAATTAAAAGGAAAATTAACTCAAATGGTCCTATATGTTTGAGCTTTTATCCGTTAAAGTCCAATATATTTCATAACAACTTATAAAGTCGAATATCTTTTAACCTTTGTCAAATAAAGTCCGATTTGCCGGAAAATACCCAGAATATGTCACGTGTCGGTCACGTGATATTTCTTAAAGGGTATTTTTTTTTATTTCAATATTTTATTTTTAAAAAAAAACACCAAAAGGTTGGCACCCTGACTTGTATGTTGGGTAGAGTAAAAAATTTAGCACACAATACTTAAATAAAAAAGGCCGTCAACAAGTTTAGAAAATGTTCCTATACATTAAAAAAATATCAATAGTGTATCAATTATCCACCTAGCACACTTCCAACATCATGGAAAATGCATAAAACCAACACCAATTATCTATTGAATACCATCCACATCAAATAAATGGGTTACAAAGCAAAAACACAAATAAAACTTGGTCCCAACAAAATAAAATAAGTCATTTCATCCCTAAAAAGCCACATTAGCATATTAAGTAGTCGATAATATGTCCAAAATGCTAAAAAAACAATATAAACAATGACGCCCTTCAAATAGGTTGATGCTTCTTGATGGCTCCACTGTAATTTACTTGTAATGGTTCAAATGTTACTATTGATTCTTGGGTGGATTGTAAATGTTGTGGTCCCATTTGATGATGCACCACCTTGAGTGTCATGTGAAGCCATTTGACTACAAATAATAGAATATTTTCCCTTGTTTCTTTACAATTAATTTCTTTTTGCATCCCATCTTATTGTGTCCAACTTGGCTACAAGATCTTCATTCTTGTGTTGCAAAACCCACGATTCTTAGTTCAAGTATCCCACTTTTCTTGAGACTTGGTTTCTTTTCTCCTTCCACTAGTATTCTTTTCTTCTATGGCCTCCCTAGAAGCTTCAAACATGGTGGTGGATGAAGCTCCGGAATATTAGTTTTTGGCCAGTTATTTGGGTCGTTAGTAGGGAAAATAATAGGATCATATACCGTTATGAAAACTTATCTTGTGTAGAAGTCATGGACAAAGTCAATTGGATCTTTATCTTCCAATCCAATGGCTGCGATGAATTTTTCGTAAAATGAATGAAACAATTTGGTAGAACCACCTTTCATTCATCTGTATGTCAAACAATATCTAAATCAACATCCAATTCATCCATTTCATCATTTCAAATTCATTTATTATTTATAAGGTACTTACAAAAATTAAATGTCCTTTTGAAATGTTCAACTTGCAAAGGACACTTTCTATAAATAGTTTTGCATATAGAAGTACATAATATCCACACTCTACACCACCTTCTTGTTGTGGTACCTAAGAATTAATTAGGAAAAACAAAAGTCTAAACAGTTTTTAAAAGCATTTAGTTGAACAATTTTTATTCAGATTAACAATTAAAAGACACCAGTGTGACCTAAAAAATGACAAAATGTTAAATCATGTCCATTACCATTTCGATTTAACATATTCATAAGGGGGTTAATACTAACCACATGCAAATAGGTACAAAAATATGTTGTCTTTCTAACAAATTTTTGTTGTTTTGCATCAATATCATGACATTATATATTGATTTGGATTAATCGAATGTGTAATTATTAAACTGCAAGCAATCCAAACGAAGGAACAAATTCATCTTGTTCTCAGGGATACCTTTCCATATTATGCTGCAAAAGAAGAATATTGCATGTCTTGAAGAATATAAACGGACATATACAAACATGACATTATATATAATAGGCAATAGGGAGCTCACTCAAAATACTTATCAAATAAATTGGTACCCAACATCCCATAGTCTTGACTTTTTCTAATCCTTCCTCTCCTGGGCATATTTTCATCAATTATCCTAAAGTGAAAAAGAGAATATGTTAACATATATGTTAGAAACTATTAAATTAATTTGAATAAATGAAGTCATTTAGTAACACCATAGGCAGTGTCCAAAAATTAAAAAATGAAAGCACAATGCAGGTTCCTCCACAACTTCCACCTCCTATATTTTAAAAAAAAAAGATTTTAAGAAAAGATATTCAGTTTAAAAAAGGGTGCAAATATAGTTGCAAAGTTAACACATACTCTAAATATCTTTCTTCAAAATCTAGCAACTATATATAGAAATAAAATATGCATGTGATTAACCTGACCATTAGATTCTGAAAGCTTGTTTAACTAATTTAATTATAATTTCCTTGATCACTAATGGTAGTAAATTTGGAATATATGACATAAGAAACATTAAGTGATAAAAGTGTTAACTAAACTTACTATTCAAGGATTTAATTTTTAAAATAACCCAATGGAATTGTAGAGGGCTTATCTTCTTCAACGGGACTACAAAAGGCTTCATTTTTTTAAATGGGACTAGTTTTTATTAAATGGAAGAAATTGCAGCTTCGTCTTCATCATCTTCTTCAAATGGGAATTATAAGGGCTTTGATTTGGGGTTTTTTTTATTAAGTGTGTCAATTTTTTACTCTACCAACATACATGTGAGGGTGCCAGGCTTTTTTTTTAATCCTGAAATATAAAAAATACCCATTAAGAAGCGTAATATGTCACGTATATGCGTGGCCTATACATGACATATTACGGGGTACTTTTCGGCAAATCGTACTTTATTGACAAAGGTTAAAAGATATCAAACTTTAACAGATAAAAACTCAAACATTCAAGACTATTTGGGTTAATTTTTTCTGACAACCATGTTTTGGAGATGTTTAAACTACGTAAGTGTAACGGTCAAGTTTGATCTTCCTATAGTACAAGCTTACATCAAATGTAAGTGTGGGCAAGATTGGCATATTTAACACACAAGCTATTTAGGTATGATGATTAAGACACCTAATCTTTAATTTCAATTTTTAAGACACCCATTTCTTTTTACTTTAGTGATTAAGATACTTTTGTTAATAGAAATGTTAAGTAGCTCTTAGCCACCAAAATTATCAAGGGCATTTCAGCAAACCACAAAAAAAATTTAAACACAAAAGTTAAGCTTTGTCAATTAGTCCATTATTGAATGAGAAAACTACACAAATGTGAAGTTCTTTTCTTCTTTGGCTCTTTTTCCCCACCGATTTCCTAGATATTTTCATTCCTCCATTTTGCTTGGGTCTGGAGAAGAGGGGTTCATGCAAGCACATACAAATCCACATATGCAAGGCCATACATATTGCAATAGTAAGTTAGCATGACGATGTTGGATTCTCCACTGCTACCCCAATGTCAATATATTGAACAAATCTACGATTGCAACAGTTAAACAATAATGCAACAAACATACAATAACATGATATTATTCACAGACTATTAAACCGCCACAGTTGAAGCATAAAGAAATATAAGTCAAAGTACCTTTCTTGACAAATGTACATATCGTAAAACTAAATGTAGATATTCAAAATCAAAATTTGCAACAAATTAATATCAACACACAAAGAAAGATGATAGGAACACCCTAGATTCCAAAATAATAGAGAAAAAAGAGAAAAAAACTAGAGAAGCCCAAGATCTATCTCTGAAACAAAATTGAGCATGGCTTAAGATCAAAATCGAAGCATCCTCAAACCTGCAGAAGCAGCCGTAGAAGGACTCCTATAGTGCGACGGTGCTAAGGATGAAAGACAATCAGCAATAGCCCGATGGAAGGGCTCAAGCGGCTACCTTAGTGAATATCTCAAATATGCAAAACTTTTAGTGGGTTGACCAAAATGCCCTTGGTTATTTTGGTGGCTAACTCTACTTAACGTTTTTATTGACTGAAATACTTTAATCACTAAAGTAAAAAAGTTTGGGTGTCTTAAAAATTGAAATTAAATATTAAGTATCTTAAGTATCGACCTAAATAGTTTGTGTCCTAAATACGACAATTTGTCGTAAGTGTGGAAAATTAATATACTACAAATGTTATGGACAACCAATGAGCAAAAATTAATAATGCAAGGATCATTGGGTCTCAAATTCGAATTGATGAGGGTTATAATTAGGTTGAGGTTGGTGGAAAGTCAAGAATAAATTATAAAAATCCTATTAGAATGAATTCTCATAATTAGATTGATGATGATCTTTATATACTGAATAAGTATGTGATTTGATGGGGGGATTTCCTCTTGCCAAGAGTAAGAATGAGAAGGCCAAAATTACAACAACTTGTGGTAGAAAAGGTTATCCATTAAAGGTACATTAAAAGCATTAATTTCAAAATTATGACTAGTTACCCTGACCATATGCATATATGTGCAAGGAGACAAAAAATAATGGTATTAGTAAAATGGATAACTAAAAAAATACTCCCTCATTCCTTCACATTTCAATTGCTCACTATTCTTTTTTAGATTGTCTCATTTGAATAGTTTGTTTCTATTTTTAGTACAAACGTTTACAATTATATCCTTATATAATCTTGAAAATGTAAAATCCGACTTCTTGCCTTTAATTAGTTTATTTTAGAAATATGTTAAGCATTTATTGATATTTTTGAATGAGAAGAAATACCCAAATACTCATCAAAGAGCAACCTTAACTCTTCCCTAATCAATTCAACCTTCTCTTGAAATGAAGATGGATGTAACTTAGAAAAACAAAATTCCACAAATTGCAATTTAAATCGAGGATCTAATATGATGGCAAAACTAAAGACCAAGTTGTAACAGTCCCAATATTTTTTGAACTTATCATTCATCATCGTAGCCATTTCCATCATTTCATTGTCTGAACTTTTCATCTCCTCAATAATGAGTTGTTGGATTTTCCAAACCCCATGAAAAAATAAATTGGTAGTAGGACATTTAGAACTAGAAAATAATGTGGTAACATCATAAAATGGCCTCAAAAACTTAGCTATATGATCGACCTTAGACCACTCATCTTCTGATGGACACCATTTGAAATTTGAATCAACCAATTGTAATTGTTGAAATGCTTGGCAATGTTCTAGTGCACTTTCAAACATCAAGTAAGTTGAATTCCATCTATGTACAACATCTTGTTGTACCTTTTTCTTGCACCCCACAGATACTTGAGCAATACATTCTGCAAACTTTATTTTTCTCATTTCACTACCTCGAACATATTTAACACACTCCCTAATCTTCAAGATAGAATCATCAATGCAACTTAAACCCGCCTTAACAATCAAATTTAAGACATGTGCACCACAACAGACATGAAAAAATTTGCCCCCACATAACAGTGAATCACTCAATCTCAAATGACGTTTAAAATAATCTACCAAAGTATCATTATAAGATGCATTTTCCATTGTTAAACTGAAAATCTTTTTCTCAATACCCCAATCCCTTAGTAAATCCATGATTCTTGTAGCTAAAATTACACCGGTATGTGGTGGAGGTATATGATGAAAATTTAAAACATTTTTCCTAAGTACCCACCACTCATCCACATAATGTGCTGTAAGACACAAATATCCATCAGTCGTAAGAGAAGACCACAAATCAAAAGTCAATGAAATTCTACTTTGAACATTGTCCAATACATGTTTCAAATTCTCTCTTTCTCTTTCATGCAATTTTATGATATCTGCCTTCTTGATATAGGTCAAGCCTCAATATTAAGAAAAACATGCAAATCTCTAATTCTTTCATGTTCAACAAAATTGAAAGGAAGATTGTGAAACATAATAGCTGTAACAACTTTTTCACGATAGATTTGTTGATCTAATAGAGCTCGTTCTATGAAGTAAATTAGTCGTACCTCCAGAGGCTGACTAGATTTTATTACACCACTTACATTTTGCCTTTCTAATTCCATCATCACTAGGTGGCAACAACTCAAATCCTTGCCAAGCAATAGAAGTTTGCCTCCTAGCCCATTTGGCTGAACTTTCTTCAACAGTAGTTTGGACCTTTGAAGAACCTGACAAAATTTCTTCACCTTCTATTTTGAATACTCAACTATTTCCCATGTGTAACTGCATATTTACATTAAGATTACATTTAATGTAATAATAATAGCCAATTCCAACAACAAAAAAAAATAGAGAATATCAGCGGATGTAGTAATAAAGATGAGTTGTGATGAACAAAGTTTATGCAGGTTGTCTACCTTTAGAGCTTCAACAATTACACTGCACAACCACATAGTTTCCAGTAAATAGATGTTTTCACAAGCATTAACAGTCCTCTTAAATGCAATAGAAAACATAATTTCAATAGATGGAAAGCTCAACTTGTAGATTTCTTTGAGGAACAAAAATAGGTAAAATTAGAAGTATAGGCACAATAGTGTTCTAAATTATTTAAATGAAATTCTATAAAATTCACATATAATATGGATTTTCTCAAAAGTAGTAAGTGGGGGGCTAAGCCTAAAAAATATCCCTATCATAGTGACATTTTGGATTTTGCCCATAATCGTTTGTCTGGAACTAGACAATCCAAGATAATCCACTATTACTCTCTTGTACTCTCTTCCAAAAAGGAAAAAAAAGATATATAATGCAGAATTTTTGAAATTTAGGGAAAAAAATAAAACGTGATCTTGAAAATTGAAATTATACTTTACTAATTTATTTAAGTTATGCTAATTGAATATTCTTTGTAAATTGTGCTAGGCAATAAGTTTTGTTCTTTTTTTGTTTAGAACGCAATAGAAGAAGAAAAAGAAACCGATACTGTGTTTTTTTCAAGATTCAGTGGTCAAAAGAAAAATTCTTGAAATGTATAATTAGAGGAAGAGACGACTATATATCTTACTGTTTGAGCCATCCATATCTGCTCCAAAGAGGAAAGTCAGACATTAAAATTTCCTAATTAAACAAAAAACACCATCTTGCATCTTTGGTTCATATCCAAAAGTGCATCACACAACAAGATCTTATTTTGTTTCTCAAGCCAGAGAGGACGAAGAGGAAGAAGACGACCAAATTACATGTCATAGCAAAAAAACATACCTTCAGGTGGTGGATCGTGGATGGTGGCGGTGAGGGGTGGTGGATCGTGGCGACGATGAGGGGTAGTGGATGGCAGTGATAAGGGGTGGTGGTGGTTAGGGCATGAGAAGAAGTTCTACAAGAGAGTATATGTCTGTGTGAGTGACAGTAAATAAAGTTTTTTTTCTTTTCAACTTGAAAAAATAAATTTTTGGATAAAAGTGTAATTTTTATAAAATATTGAAGTTAAAGTGTAATTAAATAAATTTGATTAATGATAATTGATCAGATTAGACGTTTTAAATGGATGTTTGTTGGATTTGATGGATGTTCATTAAAAACTATTTAAATGAGTGAGCCAAAACTATTTAATTATGAATGAATTTGGATGTTTATTGGATGTAGATCCATTTTGCCACCCATATATCAAGATAACCCAAACATAATAATGACATTATAAGCTTTTCTCACTCATATTTTTCTTTAAACAAAAAAATTAAAAAAAGTTAGATAGTATATTATACTTCTTCGACCTACAATTATTGTATTAAAATGTGACACCTATAACATATTGTATAATCTGTATTGTTTTAAGCTCAAAAACTTATTAGGACTACCCATGATTAAGGTCAGACAACATTTAAAGAAATAAAATCATTCTCTAATCACCAAGAAAACCATGGTTCACAATAAAGGTAAGACCAGATTGAACGGCTTTGGCAGATGGAAACATCAGAAGAGCCAGAGGTAAGGGCAAGAGGAAGAGTTGTCACGTCATGGGAAACTAAAGAAGACAGAAATGCATTCCCAAAACAAACACATGACAATAAAATAACCCCAGAAATTGATGCAATTAGGACCTTCAAAAAGAAAGAAAACAAGGACCTTTAATTATATTTTACTTCCTTATAAGAACAACCAAACAATAAAGTCTGTATGAACATGACATCCTCATCTCCAGCTGCTGCTGCTGAGGAGTGAAGAGTGAATTTGAAGATGACCGACGGCCACGGGCGAGTACGAGGAAGGACGTCAACATCAGCTCCAAAACTACGCCCAGACAAAGTGTCGGACGTAGGAGCTAAGACTTTTTGTGAGATTTAAGGGACGATGATGTTGCCATTCCAGAACAAAGACAAAACAACCGCGTCCTCTCACAGATTCTTTTTATTACCTCTCAGTTCACGTGCCAAACCTTCTAACAGTAATCACTACTAGTTCTTATCAAAACACTTTTGTGATGGACCCAAGTGGAGGAAGATGATTTCGATTCCCACATATGCATATGGTCCAAATTAGTAGCACTCTTCACAGAAACAATCATGCTTTGCCGCATGCCCTCTCCCCATCCCCATGATGTCCTGACCAATATGCCCATATTTAGCAACCCAAACATAACATAAATTGCCTTGGTCTACAGTACTCTTCTTTTTTCATAATTATAAAGATATCCCTATTCTTTAATTCTCATATATATTCCTTCTTGGAACTGAACATTATTGTGGTGGCTCTCTGTGCCAATTAGTAGTTCTTAGCAATGGCTCCAAAGAGTCACCAGGGGGCTTCAATTTCCTTAGTGCTGCTGATATGGTGGTGCTTGCTCTTGGGAAATATTACTGTGATCACTTATGCTCGACAGACAACCAAGAAGATACAATTAGGAACCACCGCAGAGAGGAACCGTCGAGATCTTTTAGGGAATGGTCTTGGTCAGACTCCTCCAATGGGGTAAGTTGTTTCATTTAATTTCATTCATTTCTTTTCTATTTTTCCTTTTTTTCCCCCAATTCTTGCCAGTTTCCATCAAGAAATACCAAAGTTTACCTTTCCCAATCCTTTCTGATCTTTGGACTCTTCCATGTACACATACAGTTTTTTTTTTCTTCCAATTCCCTCATCTCTCATTGGATGATTATGAATCAGATACGAATATATCAATCCCTTCATACCCACGTGCTACCTCTCAACTCGAGCCGTATAGCACTACCACTTAGCATCTAAACAGAAGTGATTACATTACATGCTCATATATAACTTGTTATCCCCCCTATCTGTTGCTCTTGTTAATTATTCCTTCTGTGTCCTATATAATATAATAATCTTATAAATATTCCCTCGTAACAATATTTTATTCAACTCCTTAACAATTTTAAAGTTTTAGAAATATTAGGGAGTAGAGATAATTTTCTCTAGATAAAATAGAGAAGAGACAATATTTTAGAAAAATGTTTCTCTCCCCAATTCTAAATCAATTCCACCAACAAAGGGGGTTCTGCAAATCCAGCCACCTACCGTTAGGTGGAATGGCATTATCAGAGCATGGGACTACATGATGATAACCCATTTTAATTTTCCTCAATATTCATGGAACTGTCCGCCTTTGTCCCCCTCTCTCTGTAACCGTGGGACTCTTAGGTGAAGATGTGATAGGTATCATGTCAAGCATTTATAATAACCCACTCATAAGTAAAATTACATGATAAAATGTACTACTAATAAATAAAATAATTGTTATCCTTGGAGAAACTGGCATGTTGATTCGTCATCGATGTTTATGCAGATGGAACAGTTGGAATCATTTTGGATGCAACATTGACGAAAATCTAATTAGGCAAACAGGTCCATGTCGATCAGATATTGATACGTAGATGCAATGATCAATCCTATTAATATGTTGCAACAAATTTGCTTAAAAGTCGATTGTTTTTTTGCCTTTCCAACAGCTGATGCAGTGGCATCCACCGGACTTGCTGGAGTAGGATATAAGTACATCAATATAGGTCTGGATATATTATCATAACCTAATTGTTCATTAATCATGATTTACTCTTACCATGATATTTTATATTCTCTTCAGATGATTGCTGGGCAGAACAAAACAGAGACTCCCAGGTATGTACGTATACAAATGAAGGTGTGGTAGTTTGAGCTTTAATTCTTCGATTGAATTTGGCATACTTGCAGGGCAATTTGGCCCCTAGAGCTTCAACATTTCCTTCGGGAATCAAAGCGCTAGCGGATTATGTTCATAACAAAGGCCTGAGGCTTGGAATCTACTCTGATGCTGGGTATGTACGTAATAAAGCCATGTTAATTTTATAGTATATACTATTTATAGAATTTGATATTCAACATGGAATATATAATCTCGAAATGAAACTTTTGTATTGTTTGGTTTATGCAGAACCCAGACATGCAGTAAAACTATGCCAGGGTCATTGGGACATGAAGAACAAGATGCAAAAACTTTTGCTTCCTGGGTAGCTTTTTATGTATTTCAGCTTATGTTCATCCAATAAGAATCTACTTATAATCAGCCAGCTGATGTTTCTCCTTCCCAACTATAATCAGGGAGTTGATTACTTGAAGTATGACAACTGCAACAACGACAATATCAGCCCAAAAGAGAGGTGCGTGTATGTGTGTGCCCGAGTACGTGTGTCTAGAGAGAGAGGGGGGGGGGGTAATAAAGATGGAATCTTTATTCTTTAACCACCGAAATTCAAATATATAGGTATCCTGTAATGAGCAAAGCACTTCTCAACTCAGGAAGATCAATCTTCTTCTCTCTATGTGAATGGTTAGTCCATATTGATTGATCTTTTGATTTCTAATTATGAATAAGCTAAGCAGAGACGATATAATTCGTAATTTATTTGTGGTGTGGATCAGGGGCGATGAAGATCCAGCAACATGGGCACAATCCATTGGAAACAGTTGGAGAACCACAGGAGACATCCAGGACAATTGGAGCAGGTACTAAATAACTACTCATCATTCTAATCAATCAATTTAACTGATTCATAACTTCCTTTCGGCTTCATGGGACGGAGAGAGTAATAATTATTTTTCGGGAATACACTGCATATACAGCATGACTTCTCGGGCAGATGAGAATGACAAATGGGCATCTTACGCTGCTCCCGGTGGTTGGAATGGTGCTTATTTTTTGCTAGCCATGACTTCTTCACTTCCTTTAAATGTAAAAGAGTGCTAAATACCATAAATGTTCATAAGTTTTTTTTCAGATCCTGATATGTTGGAAGTGGGAAATGGAGGAATGTCTGCATCAGAATATCGCTCCCATTTCAGCATTTGGGCATTAGCCAAAGTAAATTTCTCATTCCATAGACAAAAAAGGTTTATTAGTTGCAGCAAATAAAAGTTAATTTTATGGATTTGGATGCAATATAGGCACCTCTATTGATTGGCTGCGATATTCGATCCATGGACAGTGAGACCTTCAAAATCCTAAGCAATGGAGAGGTTATTGCTGTTAACCAAGGTAGCAACTAATGTTACTAATGCTACTTGTACATTACACACATGCACGCACGCACACACAAAATCAATCAAGTGTAATTTGTGCAATCATCTTTTGGTATTGTCTACAAATAGATAAACTTGGAGTTCAAGGGAAGAAGATAAAGAAGGATGGTGATTCAGAGGTAACTATTACTAAGATTACAAGAATGAATGCATTCATCCTAAGGAGCTGATCAAATTCAACGTACTTTGGCTTTTTTTGGGCAGGTATGGGCAGGCCCGCTCAGTGGTAATAGAGTAGCAGTGGTGCTATGGAATAGAGGAACCTCAAAAGCAACAATTACCGCACACTGGTCTGATCTAGGCTTCCAATCAACAAAAGTTGTTGATGCAAGAGATCTGTGGCAGGTAATATATATCCAATTCTCCAATTGATATATCTTCTTTTACACAAATTCAAGAATATATTTAATGATTATTGTTATAATGAATACAGCACACAACGGACAAGTCAATGAGCGGACAGATTTCAGCTGAAGTGGACGTCCATGACTGTAAAATGTACGTTCTCACTCCACAGTGAGTGAGACCTCCATTGATCTGGCTTTCAAAATCATGTGTCATGTACCAATGACTGGTACACTACGAATTATTAGGTCTCTTCTCAAAGATTTACAATTACAATCACACTAAACAGCCACACTTCTAAAACCTTCTGTCACCGAATCATATCAATAAAGTCTCTCAAACTCTATCAGATTATATTATATAGCTTTTATTTGCAGCTCGCTTTCGGCTTCAATCCCTTAATTCTCGCCTGGACTAATTAAATGTTCAAAATAAAATGTCCATTTTCCGTCTAAAGTTTTTATAAATAATTCCCTTAATTTAAGAAATTCACAATCTCACTTGAACCGTCTGCAAAATATTATGAACTGTAGGAACAAGAATTTTCCCGTGATTGATGAATGCTAAATTTCAAGAAGGATCCAGAGTATGAATATAATTTTAAAAAAAATAGAATAGGTTCAGACAATAGGAGGAAAGAAAGTGAAAGAAACGATCAAAAGCAGGACCCTTTCACTCATAGCTAAAGCAAAAATCAAGAAGGGTGTTACGGAAATAGATCAATTGGCATAGATACTGCAGAAGTAAAGGTTCGAATTTTACTAAAGGTTCGAATTACACTCAGTGGAATTAGAGGTGATTTATTTCCTTTATGCGAATTAATATACACAATTAATAAGAATTCTATAATCAATTATCGTATAACTCCCGATAGATTAATATTATAATAATGTTTGAGGAACCAGATCAAAAGACATAAAAAACAAAGAGGGGACTGCAGCTGTAACTAGTGTCAGAGCAGCCACGCTTATTGGTATATTTTGGAGAACCGCATTCTGAAATACCGAATATTTCCATCAAAATGCTCGAAGGAGACAGAAAAACGACAGTCTCTCTACTTCAGGATCAGAACAGGCAGCGCTTCTTTGATGACTAGTGCCTGTATGTCTATTATAAGTTAATATACAATCCCTAATATGTAATTTATATATTGGTGGAGAAAAGAATAAATTTAAGAATGATCTTATAGAAGGAGAGGAAGGAAGACAGAATGAAAAAAATAAAAATAAAAGGTTTCAAAGCCATTCTTGGACAGGAGAATTATGTTTCAGGCAACTCCCCTACCACTGAGACAAGAAAAACTTAATTGTCTTGAGAAACTTAATTGCCCGAACCACAGCTTCCCCAGAAAAACTTATTGTGTTGGAAAAAGGAAACAAATAGATCTGGAAATTCATTGACATGAAACAAAGCATTCTCAATGCATATAGTTTCTAATTTCTATCACAGCACTTTTCAACAGCTTCCCGAACTTGTCAGATATGACAAAAGGCTAAAAAGAAGAGAATTGGAAGACTCCAGGTGCAATTAGATAAAGGCCCAGATTAGAACAGTAACCAAAATTTGATAAACCTCTGAGAAATCTTTGAAACGGTTAGGGAGACAACATATTTTCTAGAACTTTTAACCAAACTAACCTTACTTTTTTAACTATAATCCAAAATAATTTCGACACTGAAAATAAATCAAAATACCTTAAAACATTATTTTTTCAACAAAAATGCCATTGGAAATTGTGTTTTGATGAAAATGTCATTGGCAGTAGTGTTTTTCCTAAAAACACAAATTCAAATGGTGTTTTTCATAAATAAAAAAAATAGATCACGCCAAATCCAAATGCGTAACCTCATGTTTTTTTTTTTGTCTGATCCTTGTTTTCTTTTTCAAAAAATTATTACAGTGCGGAGTTGTGTTTTTTTTTTCCTTTTATCAATATTATAAAATATATTTTTAGATTAAAAAATAAAAAATACATTTTTGTTAATGTTTATTTATGCATACTGAAATTGTTATAAAATTTTGAAATTTTATTAATGTAAAAATGACAAAATTGAAGATACAATCAAGATATCTTTTGTTAATTTTAATTTGTTTTTAATCAAGATAGAATAAATTTTACATGATATCTTGCTTGTATCTTCATTTTTTCAGTTTTATGTTAATAATTTTTAAAAAATTTACAACAATTTCAATATGCATAAATAAACATTAACAAAAATGTGATTTCTATTTTTCTAAAATCTAAAGATATATTTTATAATATAGACAAAAGAAAGTAACAAAAAAAAAAACACAACTTGCACCATAATAATTTTCTAAGCCAAAATAAAGATTTCACATTTTGGAGGAGCATGGTTTATTTATTTAATAAGAAAACGCTATTGAGATTGGTGTTGGCGTTTTCTTAAAAACACAATTTTCAAAGACATTTTTTTGTTGAAAAAAGCTCTTAAGTCAGGGTAAAAAATTATTTTGGTTTATTTTTCAATTTTGATTATATTTTATATCATACTCATTACATCCTAATTTGATGGTTTTTTTTTTGTCTCAAATTATAAGTTACTTTAATCTTTACTTATTAAAAGTATAAATATTTGTTAGTTATCAAAATATCCTTATTTAAAATCAAATTATTTGTAGTTAAAAAGTACATTAAATTCACTATAAAATGATAAATGATGAAGATTTTTTAAGAATAATTTATAAAAATATATATTTTTAATAATATTAATTATATTTTTTTAATCGATGTGATAAAATAAAGTAAGCTTATCAATTTTAGAGGAATGAAATAGTTGAAAAGATAAGGTTAATTTGATTAAAAACTCTAATTTTTAAGTATCAACTCCACAAGGTCCGCGTATAACGAAAATGGAAGGACCGGTACATCCTCTAACAAATACTTCCTCCATCAAAAGATTATAATGTCCACAAATTCTTTTATAAGATATCCAAAAATATTTCCAAAATAGATATATCTGGCAGAAGGAATCCACTGAATTTGCTCGAAGGATTCCAACTTTTTGAGTTTTGGTTTGGAAACTCTGGCAGAAGCGTTATTTAAAAAAAAATATATATATATATATATATATATATTTTTTTTTTTTTGTTTTTTTGAGTTTGAGGTCACGTGACTGAAGCAGTTTGAAAAAAAACAAACAAAATAGACAAACCATTTCTTTTTTTTCTCTTATAAATGAGGACTTACAAGAATATCAAAATAGAAACATTCTTGTCTTTTTCAAATACCAGTACAATCTTGTTATCAATATCAAAGTATAATCATTTATACATAACTTTTTTTATAGCTTGGATTTGGCTCCAATTTCAGTTCTTATCATCCTTGAACTGACTTGTCCACATATTGCAAGAATATCAGAATATCAATGTTCTTGTCCTTTCTATCTACTCTGCCCCACCAATACAGATTACCGATCAAATCTTTGAACTCGTCGACGTCTTAATTCCTCTAAAGAAATGTCATGAATGTCGTCCGATAAACCTGGAGAAGAGGCTTGATCACGACTTGTCCCACACATTTCACAAACAGTTAACCAACCTGAATTATCAAAAGTACACGCATTGCATCTCCATATATCAACAGTTCTTCTTAGAGTTCCCCGCCCTGAAAATCGACGTTGCCTAAGCCCAAAAATGCGGGAAGCATACCTTAAAGGCCAGCTAATCATACTAGCAAGACCTCGCACAATCTTTACCAGTGGATCTGGACCTGAGTAGGTGGATTTTAGCCGTAGATAGAGAAGACCAGCAAGTATTCCGCCAAGATGCCCAAGAAAAGATACCCCAGGCACAAACATTTGAACAAGAATAAGTTCAGCCCAAGCAGCAAAGCAACTGGGAACCATAACTCCATGGACATATGTGTAATTATCTGACTGGGAGTTGAGAATAACTTTCATCGCAAATAGCACACCAGAGAAACCTACAGCATATTCATTGTAATATGCACTCTCGTAGTCAAAGAACACTAGAAGAGATTTGGCTAGTATTAGAGTGATGCTCTGAGACATTGCAACTAAAGTAGCAACCATTGATGCAAATTCAACACTTCCCATTGAAGATTCCAGTTGGATTCCTTTCCATAAAAGTGAAAGCATGTTGTATACAAGATGAGATTCACCAACGTGGTAAAATGCTGACAAGAAAAAACGCTTCAGATCCCTGTGCTGCCAACACATAAGTAGAAAGATTAAACTAATTTTTCCCAGCAAAAAAAAGAATGAAAACATTGAGGAAAAGGAAGGTACATTATAGTGTACAGCCATGTAACCACATCATATACCAAGGTCCTATCACAAAATCAATTACATGGATTATCTGTGAATCTTAGACTAGGGTTATCATGGATAGATGTTTGCTTCATGTAACTTGAGTGATCTGCTTATCCTTAATGAGGCAATAAGGCAATTAATGCACAACAAAGTAATGTGTAAGGGACGACAGGGACAAGCCAACCTCTGGCTCATGCCCAGCTGATTTAAAATTACCCAAGCTTCAAAGCAAAACACAGAGCTCGAGCTTGTATTAAGGAGCTCATTTTCTATTCCAGCTCTCAACTATTTCAGAACGCAAACATAAAATAAACAGCAGGTCCTCCCCAATCATCAATCCTTTGGCAATTATCATCTTCCTGTTCTACATCAATAGCCACTAGACTTGATGAAGACAGAGACTTAGTGTAATATAATCTGGTGCTACTGCGAATCTGTAACTGGAAGAGTTCAAGGAAGGGACTCTTAAATTAGAAAGTTGGCAGCCATGATGAAGGGTGGAAGAGTAATGGATTTAGAAGCAGATGCGTGAGAATTGGTGACTGAGGAACATAGCTAGGTGGTAGGAGGTGAATTTGTTGCAAACGGCAATGAGACACTACATTCTATAGGTGATAATATAAATGGGCATTAAAGTTGGATAGATTGGGAGGGAAATTGCAGGTTGCAATCGATAAGAAGTAGAATGGCTTCTGTCAAATCAGATGAAATTGTAGATATAAATGATGCATAATCAGCTTATAAAGCAGCAAGATCAGAATATACATACAGAATTGACAATGACATAATCCGAGATATATTTCAATTTTTTCCAGAAGATATAAAACAATAGAAAACTTATAGGCAGTAAAATTAGCTGAAAGCCTATCTCGAGAACAAGAAAATAATACTTGCCGCTAAATAAAGAGAATTTAGCGAGAGAGGAAAAGGAGTGGGAGAATATACCTTGAGAATGAGGTAGGGATTGAAGCAAACCTGATCGATGGTGGGGAGAAGAGCATCGAGGACAGAGGGCTTCCTCAAGTAAACAAGAGTATTACCCAGAACGAGTGTAGCCGTGATGGGTGGTTTCCTCTCAAGCCTGGAATACTCGGTGACGGCGTGGAATGCCAGCAGCGCTAGCATTCCCCCGCCCTTTCGACTTCTTCCTCTGTCCATCAAAGTTTCTGATACTCCCCAAACCCTACTAAAGTGATGCGGAAGTAAAAGTATATATTAGATAACCCGCAGCCGGCGAGAGGTAGTGGTGGTGGCGGAGCGAGACTCGAGAGAGACGAGAAGAGAATCCAGACGTTTCGTCACAATATCACTTTCGTCTTTCCATATAGCATTTTTTAAAACATTTTATTGTTAATATATTTAAATATATCCAGACTTTATTCGCCTCAATATATTTAATATTATTAAAATTGTAAAATATTTTTTATTTTTTTATTTTGCCCTTTTATATTATATTTAGAATTTCATCAAATTTAAAGTTAATTTTTTTGAAAAATGTGTACAAATTTAATTTAAAGTATATGAAAAATTATATATCTATTTTTGAAAAGTTAAATTTTTAACTTAAAGTGTATTATTTCAATAGTTTGAAAATAAATTTTATAATAACAAAGTATGTTAAATATAGGTATTTTAGATAACTAAAAATTAAATAAAATTTGAATAAAGAAATTTAATTATAATTTGGAAAGGATGAAAAAGAAAAACTATTCTAACTTGATTTTCATTTATATATGCACTCTGCAACTCTAAAACTTTTCTCTATGTCTAATTTCTATCTTTATTTTAAAATATCTGAAAATAAATAGATATTTGTGAATAAACATTTAAGTGATTAATTTTGGAGAGAGAAATTATAAGAGGTTAATTTATAATAGGAAAATTAACCAATTTAATACCTTAAGTTTATCTTTATAGGCAATTTCTTTTAGTCTTCATCATTCCTAATAACATAAATATGGCCAAACCAAATAATGCATACCCTTACTAAGTAGATAAAATCTCATTTAATAGCCATTCAGGCCTTTGATATTACATAATTTCAATTCTTCCCCTCCCCCCTCAAATCCCATTTATATGCATTTTTCCACTTATTACATCATAGCTAGATAGATTGACATAAAAAAATTCTTCTTCTTCTTCTTTTTACAAGAAAAAAAAAATGAAAGGAAAGAAATACTCATTCCATTATCATTTTATTTCTTTCAGACTTTTGGAAATGAATTCCAATTTCCTCTCAATGTCTATTATCTCAATTGCATTCTCTTAATTATCTCTCATTTTCTTAAAATAAATTCTTTTTATTATCTATTTTTTCCTTAAGTCATTTACATAATGAAGAGGATTTTGAAAATTTTAATTTACGAAGTATCTTGTTTGTAAGTTATTATATACTAAGAAAGATTAAAAATATTTTAAATTATAAAGTATCATATTCATAATAAAACTCTAAAATAATATATATTAGGTCTTTCTATGTACACATTGCATGTTTTCTATTTGTGTTTATTTTAAAAAGTATACACAAAATAAAATATTATAATTTGTTATAACGATCAAAATTAGTATATACCATTATTAATTTTGTTATACTGCTAAAAAAATTCTGATTTCACTATCACATAATTAGTAAAATGAGTGCGTGATATTTGATATAACTTGATGGGTTGATGATATTTGATTGTTTGGTCGAAAAGAATGTCTTATACTTTCAAATATGTGTCAATTTTTTATGCAGTTCTTCAATTGTTTTGATTATTTGTGAATTGAAGGCATAAATTTTGCATGATTTTGAGTTGAGAACCTAACATTACCCGTTACATTTCTAATTCAATTTTTACCTTCAAAAGGGATAACCTTGGTCCGGTTAGGCGGGATCCAAGAGCATAAATATGAAGAGGTCCAATTAATTAGTCCAGAAGGGGCTCTTTGGCCAAAATGATACGTTCCTGATGGCAATTTGAATCCAGACTTGACAAGTTGATCCGCATATTTCAAAAATTATATTGAATCAAGCTTCAAAAGGTCAATTTGAAAAAAATTAAGTAGGCTTGACGTGGTTTGTCAAACCACTTGAATTATATATTTATTTTGGTTAAAATGACATTATTTTTTTATATCATATTAGACGCGCTTGATCCAGTAATTAGGTTGGATTATGCTATAAAATCCTAGGATCTAAAAATTTTAGCTAGGCACGGCCTACCCAATTTTTTCCCTTGCCTCAGCCTGGGAAAAAATTTCAAACACCCATTGTTTAATTTAAGTCGATTCAACTCTAACACTTTCGAATATGGATTTGGGGAGGGGTATTTTGGAAGAATACAACAAAGTGTTACATTTAAAAAAAGAATTGGAAAGGAAAAAAAAATTCAAATTTCCTGTGCTCGGAAGTTTCAAGGGAGAGAAGAGAGTCATTCTTTAATACTTGAACACTATAAGTCCTAAGCCAGATTGATTTATCTTGACAAGAAATTCGGGGATCTCTAATTACTCCAACCCCTAAAATTAGTTCTCTCCAATTGTGGAGAGAAGTGGATAGATCAAAAGTTGAAAGGAAATAAGTCTTGTGTAATTTGCTACATTATCCTTGTCTTCTTTGCTGAAATTAATGCTAGCCAATAGAACTTGACAAATAACAGAAGGAAGTCCAGTACTCGTACTTAATTCAATTCGATTACAACTCATAATTGTCGTTGACCTTCTCTTTCCAAAAAATGTCATTATCTTGGTTTAAAAACTTAAGATACAAGCATGATGCACTTTTTCGTTCCCCTTTCCCCTCCCCTTTTTCCTCTGGTTACAGTAAAAGCAGAAAAGTTCACAAAATAAAGATTTTTCTTTCTCCCACATAACTTGGGAGACAAAACACGCTTTCATGCTTTAAAAAAAAAAGAAGAAAAAAACAAAAAACAAACAAACAAAGAAAGACGAACTCTTGTAAAGAAAAGACTACTTATGGAAGTGATGCCTCCAATAGGCTGGTTTGGGTCAATTCTCAACACATGGATGCAGAAATATTTGCTTTGTTGGCTGCTGCTTGATTGATAGATCTGGATCAATACGAGCCAAAGCAATATTGCAAAAATACATTCATTCCAAGAAATCAGGTTCAACATTCCAATGATAGGTTATCGAATTTCTAGCATTATCAGGCTCAATGTCTATATTAACTTCATGATCTTGTAATTACTGCAACCAGATGCGATGGTAACTGAGATCCAAAAAGGCTAATGCAAGCTTCTTGTTGACATCAAATGCTTTTACCAATCACATATCCATGCACAGTTTGTAAGCAGACAGACACCTCTAACAATCTTACAAAACAATACAGCTCACAAGGGTGAAAAAACTAACCAAAACACGAAACTCAATAATGCAAGTGCTAAAACTGGAGGCCGTGTTCCCGGGCTGCATCAGCTAAGGCTTCAATCCGTCCATGATAAGGGTAACCCCCACGGTCAAAAGCTACCTTAGTAATCCCTTTCTCAAGACAGGACTTGGCAATTGCTTCCCCAACTTTTTTGGCTACCTCCTGACCCAAGAATGTCAGTATCAGCATTTGCACATCAAAGCATCACGCGTCATTAAAACAGTATCAACCAAATAAGACAGATAAAGAAGTTCAGTTGTTTTTGTTTTTCCTTTCTTTTATTTCATTTAATTTCCAATTAAGCGAAGGGAGGGAAGAGACCATTTTATAATTTTTTTAAAATAAAATCTCGCACAATACTTAGGCCATGGTTTTTCCCCTTTCTCCAATCCACAAGAAAGAATTCCACATAAATTGTTTAAACATATAACTCTGACAAATGAAAGTAAATAACATGACAGGGATGGAAAGATAATAAACACAACTTAACTGAATGCTATGTTTATGAGATCCATGATAGAAATTAGCTAATGACGATTTGCAATTACTAGAGCATACAAGATCCACTGTCCACAATTACCAACTGCAATGCCTACCTTTTTTACCACTGAGAAATACTAGGTTCTATAGCATTTAGTGTGTCCAATATAATAAGCACATAGTTAGGTTTCAAATTTTCTTTTACATCTGGATTTAATTTTTTTTTTTTAAAAATACAGAAGATGATAAAATTCAAAGGAGAAATGGTTGAAAAGAAAAGAGTCGTAAGGGGAAAAAAATCTATAGCATCAGATGAATCATTCCTACCAGCATCGATAGTCATTTACCCCATTAGTGTGAAGTTTTGACATAACACTCTAGATCGTTAACATTCTTTAACGACTTTACCTCTGATATTGTTCCAAAGACCATTTGCAAGTAGAATCCAGAACACTCTTTATTATTATTAGCTTCTTTCAGAAGCTCTAGGTCAATATATCAACAATGGCCGTTGGTGAGGATTTGTATTGAAGATTTTGAATATATATATATATATATATATATATATATTACTTTTCCTACTAAGTGAGCATTGTCCTAATACTATTAAAAGCAACAACGGCGCCATGGAAGGTCAATAATTTAGTGACACTACATTTTTTCCTAACAACCTTACAAATTAAGCCCATGCCAGTACCTAGAAAACCAGAGGATCAATCAATGAAAGATGCACATTGTAGGGATGAGAATGGAATTGGTTTCAGAAGCTAAAGATCAGATGAATATAGAGGAATTGAGTTTGGGAAACTGACAATAGTTGGACCAGAGCTGTAATCGAACTCCTCGGATACAGGCTTCTGCATTGTGGAAACTGAAGCAAGAGTATGCATCTTGGTGTCATCAATCACCTGAACATAGAGATGCTTATTTGAACGGAAAACACAAAGTCTCGGTCTTTCGGGTGTCCCTTCAACCTAGGATTAGGAAAACAAGGGAAAACAGTAGCAGGAAATGATTAAAATGAAGAAGAATAAAATAATTCAGATGCTTTCTAAGGAAGGAAAATAGAAAAGGAACCTTCTTGCGGATACGGCAATGGCGGGCGGTACGGTTTTCTCGGCGGGTAGTAGCCTTGGCTTGGACGGTGAGACTCGGAGAAGGGAAATTGGGACTCTTGAAGGGAATATGGGAGAACAGGCGATGGTGATTTGGGTAAGGGGAAGTAGTGCGGAGGAACGAGACTGAGAAAGAGTTGGAGGAGGAGCAAGACATTTCTCTCTCACTTCTCTTCTTCTCTTCTTCTCTTCTTCTTCTTACTACTTCTTTCTACAGTGAATTTTTGTGTTATCCAATCGCACCATAAGGGCTTTATTATTAGACGGAGACGGACCGAGAAAGATAAGGTAGCTCCTTCTCTGGGAGCCCCGCTTCTGGTCAACACAACGCTATTCCTACGGTCATACTGTGTCTGAGTCAGCACTGTTTAAGAATGCGTTTAGTCCCTAAATTTGATCTTTATTGTTTTATTTTAATTTTTCAGGTTTGATATTTTTAAGAGCATATATTTTATCCTTCAGCCAGATTTCAATGATACGCCAACCAAATAGATTATTTTCCATAAAGCGGGTCAATCAGGAAAGGGTGATAATTGGAAATTTGGAAGTAATTTTTTTTTTAAAATTCTGAACTTATTGTCTTGAAATAGTGTAATACTCTATTCGATTCAATTTGATAGAGATATAATTAATGTTGCTAAAAATATATATTTTTTATAAGATATTTTTAAAATACACTAATCACATATCATTTCAAAGTGAATTTAATATATTTATTTGATACAATCACTTTCACTTTAAATAGAATTATTTTGATCAAGTAATAAATACATTATACCAAAATTGATATATAATTTAAGATAAAAAAGAAAAGAAAATCAAATCCATCAAATTGGGGAGCAGGAAGTATATGAGTACTTTCTTGGATAATTAATACTTAACCCATTGTATGGACTGACTCTGTTTCATTTCCTTTTGATCTTTCATACTGTTTTTCTCAAAAAAATAAAATAAAAAATTCAGTTACTACACCTGCAGCACGAAGTATTAATTCTCAAGTTTCACACCAAGTTTGGAAGAATCTAGAGGAAAGGTTTGCAACAGGTGAAATTTTCAAGTATTCTGATTGGTTAGAAGAAATTTGCTCATTGAAGCAAGGCGAATCAATAGTTCAGGAATATTTTACTACGTTTGAAAATACTTTGGGAAGATATGCTATAGGTTAGACCATTGCCTACCTGCGCATGTACACCTCAGTGTTCATTTGGACTTTTAAAGAATATTTCAAAACTATGATGATTTTGATCATGTGAAGAACCAAGCCCTCTATATGTCACCTTTCCCATCACTTAATCAGGTTTTTGGCATGACAATAAATGTTGAGAAGCAATTTCTCTTCAAGCCATTCCTCAAGTTGGTAGTTCTATTGGTCACTTGCTCACTGTTGAGAAATATTAGTCCTCGCTAACTCACCTGGCAAACAATAATGTCCAAGCAAATGCAGGGGAGTCCACCAAGTATGCTACTGCTCTTGCTCGTCCAATCATTTTTCATACTCCAAATCGTCTAGGTAAGCTTTTTGGTACATGCTACAAAGAATGATTACTTGATTCTGGAGCATTAGACCATAGTTGCAGTGGCTTGGCAACATTCACACATCATAATCCTGTTAGTTTTTGCTTTGTTCAATTACCTAATGGTGCTAATGTGACAATTTCACATAGAGGCACTAGTTTCCTTCTTTAGTTCTTAAGAATGTTTTATATGTTCCATCTTTTACCTTTAACCGGGTATCTTTGAGTGAGCTGATTTCAAATCTAAATTATTGTGTCACCTTTATTCATGGTCCAATCACATTGAGGATGATTAGATAAGTTAAATGATCTCAAGGACTTTACAAAGTTCAACATAATCTCAATTCTTAGTTACTATCTTATACAAGTACTTAGTCATGTTTGATAGTTGCTATCACTAAAAATAAGCCTCTACTTTGGCATTTTCGGCTTGGTCAATTCTTCATATAAAAGTCTTAGTGCTATTAACCTTCATAATAGAGAGATATCTACTAATATTGTTTGTCCCTTAGCCAAACAAAATAGACTGTCATTTCCCTTGAGCAAGTTTACAACTATGTACTAGTGTTTTTAATCTTGTACTTGTTGATGTATGGGGTGGGTCCTTTTAAGAGTCATACTATATGACATCAATGGTCATCTGACAATGCACAAATCAAAATACACTTAGAGGTTCAACTCTTTGACGATCTAGATCACCAACGCTCCACGAATGGTAGAATGTTTGACAAAAGGAATTGGTGGATAGTCTATGTCTGTCACTCATCTTGGAAAAAAGCTCCAATTATGAACGAGGGAAGACCAACAAAGAGAGACATCATAGTGATACTTCACTATCTCCTCCAATGCTCAAGGAGAAGAAAGTCTTATTTCTTTGGCAATGTGTTGCCCTATTTTTCTTCTTGGAGTATCCCTCATTTGTATGGAAGGGTGATCCTTTTTTGTTCTCAATATCTAAACTGGGTCACATTCCCCATTTTCCATAATGTCGAGTAGTGGTTAAGTACTTTTTGTTAATATAGGTAGGGGTAGAGATAGAGGTTGACTCAAATCTGGTTATTCTGTCATCTGAATCATTCTTTTTGTTAGTAGTATTCTTCATATTGGAGAGGATGGATTGGAGTTGTACTAGGCTCGGAGGTTGATTCCCCCCTATGAATGGCCTTCAAAATTTAGAGAGCTGAAGATTCAAATATCTTCATGGGCATGTAGGATCTTTAGGCCCTCGTGGGTTGACACTTTTGCAGGAAGCCCAATTTCTTGACTGTCAAAATTAGCCCATCAACATTGTTGTTTTCTTACTCTTGTGAATGATTATGAAAACTAAAGTTGAAACAAATCTATTTTACAAAATTTTCTTTATCTTTGTTGAAAATCAATTTCATTTGAAAATCAAAGTTTTAAGAACTTATAATGAGATTGAATTTTTAATGCTAGATTTCCTGGATAGTAAAGGTACAAATCATAAAAAATCTTGTGTTTCAACACCATGAACTAAGGATTTTATTTTACATGTCCAGATTATAAATGTTTTACCTATACCTTTATTAAACAATAAAACTCTTTTAAAATTTTAAATCATCAATCCTCAATTTACGAGTTGTATAAATTTTTGGTTGTTTAGTTTTTGCCAAAGTTATAATCTCAAACAAATTTATCAATTATATTTTATACATTTTATAATATTATCAATTATGTATGACCCAAAACAAATCAATAAGGTTTCAATTTTAATAAAAAGAATTCTTATCCAAACATAATTTCATTTCAAAATACTTTCAAAATCCAATCCAAATATACCCTATATTTTTCATGAAAACATTTTTACTTTTAGACTTCCAAAAACTAATAATAACCTAGGACTTCCTTTACCTATCCATGATACTTCAATGCCTCATCCATTACAAGTTGATACATATTATGATATGTTTTATCATTCTTTTGACTCTTCATAGTTCATCTTCTTCTTCTCCTGAATTCCTTTTCAATTACTTATTCGTCATCATCATAGTCTAATAGTTTTACTTCTCCAATTGATCAAACTCAAGTATTTTTCTTACTCTTTTGTTCATGGTGACTTGTCCTTATCACTTCCAAAAAGATCAACCATAACCCATCGACCTCCTTTATATTTGTCTAATTTTGTTTCTTCTATTGTACATCAAACTCATCACTCTATTTCTTCTCCTCACATACTTTACAAAGTTCTTGATTATGTCGACTACATCCAAGTCATAAAGTCTATAACATAGATTATAGTTGAACCAAAATGTTTTGATGAGGTAGTGAAATATCCAAATAGGTGTGAAATAATAAATAAATGGTTAACAACTTTAGAGGCTAATCACATATAGGACAGAGCCTCTTTGCGTGAAGGAAAGAAACTTATAGGTTGCAAATGAGTTTATAAGTTGAAATTCAAGTCCATAGGAACCTCAAAGGGGTATAAGGCTCATTTTGTAGCTAAAGGGTATACACAGCATACTTGTATTAACTATCTTGAAACCTCTTCACATGTTGTTAAATTTGTCACCATCATAACTTTGTCATTTCTCATCAACGAGCCATATGTCCTCACTAAACCTTTGCATTAACATGCCTTTTTATCCTTGATAGACAAGTTGCCATTGCATACTATATATAGCAATATTAGCTTGAATGTGGAGTGTTGAAGAAACAAGTATACAACCAAATGAGAAGTAGCTCAATGCATCACATAGGTTGTACAAATAGTTTGCTTGATAGAGTTGTATTTTGTAAATAGTTAATTATACATAAGTTGAGTTATGTATTATCTTCTAATTAGTTAGAGTTAGTTATAACTGTGACCAATATATTTTTATTCTATTCAGAAAATTGGCAATTTTGGTACCTTAACTTTTTATGTTTGGTAGCATTGGTTCCTTAATATTAATTTTGATTAATTAGAACCCTTTTTTTTTTGACACCTTAGGTACTTCCGTCCAAATTACCACCAATTTTTGTTAAGTCAACGCAGTATATATTTTGATCAAACTTCCCCCCAAGTCTGCAAGGTATTTTTGTCATTCTACTTCTTAAAAAGATTATGAATAACTTGAAATAATATAGGAAATGAAAAAATACATACAATACAACCTTCCATTTTTTAATACATACATTCAAAACCTTGTGCTTGTTGTTGCAACAGTAGATACATTTGGATTGCCAGTTGGATATCCATTTCTACCTCCCAACTATATTGGTGGGCTTGCATTGAAATTCTCTTTGACTCTTCCTTCAACTTCTACCGCCTCTTGGAAATTCTTGGACATATCTTATCCTCTCAAGAATTTGCAAAATAGGCTTGTTCCTTGCTTGCAAGATATGACTATTAAAACTCGTACTATGATTATTGATAAGAACCTCATTTTTCACTTGCTCATTAAAATGGGATATAGCTTAATGTTTTGCACTTGTTTACATCAGCCAATCATGTACTTGTGCATCAAAATTCTTCAATTCTAACATCTTATCATCAAATTTGTTCTTGTAGGTAGCTTATGCACATCTCCACATAAGTTTCTTTATTTTTTCACCTAGATGCATTTGTTTCATGTTGGTATATATGTGTCTAACATAAATCCGATGTTCTACTCTTGGAAGTAAATAACCAGCTATTGGAATTAGACCCTATAAAATATGAAATGAAAATGTTTTTATTGAAGTGCAGGGAAATGAATTCATAATTTCAACAACTCTTGGATAAGAAATACATTTTGTCTATCCGAAATGATATACCACTACATAAGTTACTAGGTACATGTCATAATTGGCATCCAACCCTACTGTTGTGAGAAGAACACTTGAATAGGATCTTTTAATAAATGTGCCATCTAACCCAATAACCTTCTTACATCTTTCTAAGAACCCAATTTTAAGTGTTTTGATGCATATATAAATTCTGCCAAATAATTCTTCACTAGTCTCCTCATTAACCAAGCTATGCATATAAACAAATGTACATGAATTGCTTATTCTGAGCTCTTCGCAATAATTATTCAAAAGTTTATATTAGTTCTTATACTTTCCCTTGATGATTTTCTTAGCCTTTCTTTTTACTCTATAAACCTTCCAAATTGAAAGAGTGTCATTCCCATCCCAACTTCAAATAGAGGGTCATTCATTTTCTTCTCTCAGTTATGCCCATGCAAACATATTGTCTTATTACAGTTTCACTCTTTCCTGAGCTTGAATGAGAGAGAAAAACTCATTATCTAAATGACTGGGAACTTGATTCGTCACCAAAATCAAAGTCATTGAGTTGCAATGAATTTAAGTCATCAAATTGATTTTCTAAGAACATTCATTTCCCTTTTTTACTTCTTACCCCTCATATCTCGGACCTTTGTTCCTCTAGTTGTTTAGGATCATTGCGGCCTGCATTTGGTGCATCTTCTACTTTTACCAAAACTTTGCTTGTGATTGTAACCTTCATCTTTTTTTTAGGAGCCAATTTGTCAATGTGGACTTTAGTATTTAATTTATCTACATCAACAATATCTTGCGAATCTTGATGAAATTTAGTAAGTTCAGAGGTTTTTCTTGACCTTTTTAACTTTTGATTTAACTTTGTTACCTCTTTATTTACATTCTCATCAAAATCTTCAAGCCCCTGATCAACAAACTCATCCACAATTTGATCATCATTACTAAGCCCAAAATTTGAATCTTTAATTTTCTTCACATTTAAACTTGTGGCACTACCATCACCAACATTTATATCAATTTTCTGATAATCTTTAATGGGTCTACCATCATTTTTAACATCTAAAATGGTAGAGCAAATGATATATTTAACTTCAACTTCAACATCTTAGAGTAAATCAAGGTCCCGATTCACATGTTTTGAATCTTCTCCAATACCTACTTCTATTAGATCACCAAAATATGTTTTGGGTTGATCATAGCTTACAACTGTATCACTACCTACAATGTCTAATGTTTTCTCAAACATTTGCACATCCATTTGAAAAGTTACCATGTTCTCATTAGAGAACCAATCCTCGGCCATCTATAAATCATCACATTAATGGCACACATAAAAAGTACTGAACAACAATTACTCAATTATAAATGGAATAATTAAAAAGAACAACAACCAACTAGAACACTTACGAAGTATAGATAGCCTTCACATGAGTTGAAATATTGAGGAGCATTTTCTACGAGGGGCTTAGCATAATAAATGACATATTATCCACAATCGACACGGTTACTTTGTTGTGGAATTTAAGAACAAACATCATTTATGAAAAATGATTAAAATTTATGTAATGAAATGATGGATCAAAAAATTACATAACATTTTTTATCAAATCTGACTTGCCTTTGGTGTCAATAACAGAACTGTTATCACTTATTTCTTATTGACAAACACACTTTTTATGTTCAGAACATCCAACAGAAAGCTATGAACAAAAAAATTTCATCTTTTTCAACATACATTCCGACATTAACACACTTCAAACAAGTTCACCACAGGGAAAATTTTAACAATTACCTTCTAATGTGTTGTTCTATTTTCTGATCCATTGATTGAAAAGAGTCAAATAGAAGTATACATTTCTGTCCACTATTAGTTTCTTCACTAAAGTTACATAGAATCACCCATAGCCAGTGACACCTAAATCATCACATAAAACATTGAAGTTAAATAAACCAGTCATATTGAATTAAACTCATTGTAAACATTAAATATTATACAACACACTTACTACACAATAATGGGTACAAGAACGTATCTCTTTGAGAGGATATTTTTCTTTCTAATCCATTTCAAAACCTTTTTTTGTACCCATCTATGTAATTTTTGAACCACAAACAATCTAGTGTAGCAAATAGAGCCCTTTTGTCCAGTGTCGCCCACCCAAATCATGCTGCAAAATTAGGGGAAACAAATTAGGACAAAATTAAATATCTGAACAAACATTAGGTATTAATCCAGTTTGTTAGAGACACTGGATAACACACTTACTCGAACAACTTTTTGAAAGCATTAGAGTTCAACATTCCCGTTTACTTATTTCGATTTCAATTCATTGCGCTCCACCGTTTGCTTTTTCCCATTATTTCATTGATGACTTTCAATATCTTCTTGAGATTTCTACCATGAAAATGATGAAGATTATTAAGCACTCCCTAACTCATTGCTTCTCTCAGATTTGGGGGGAAATTTAGGACTCATAATAGAAGACAAACGTTGACTTGATGGAAATTGGTTGTAATTTGGATGAAAATACCTAATGTGTAAAAAAAGAAGATGCAGTTCTAATATATCAAAATTAATATTGAGCTACCAATTCTAACAAACATAAAAAGTGAAAAATCTAAGACGGGGTAAATTAAGTTTTATCCGATTTTTGCAACCTAATTTGATTATGCACTTCTAAAACAACAAATATCAAACACTTAGTGTACAATTCTTGTGTGTAATAACGTGTTCAAGTAAATTGTAGAATTAAAGCAAAAACACAATGATTTATAGAGGTTCAATTTGTTCAACAAAATCTAATCCACTACCTTGAATTAGCTACTGAAGGATTTCACAATTCAAATACAAGATATTACAAAAAAGGCTTACTCAATTCATCTTAGTGTTCTACAAAAAACCTCTCAACTAATCAAGCATCACTCAATCTTTTGAGTTTTACAATACAACCTTAATTATACAATAATATCCAATTCACAAATTAATGAAATACACACTATCAAGATAACCACAGTTATCTTCAATTTAAGGTTCACTTTATCCCTTAGAGTTTTAAGCTAAATGCAACATTGAATATGTTTACAAGAGATAGATAAAGTTAGTTTGATATAGATATCACATTAATTGTGAAGATATATCAAATTGTAATTTTATGACCACTTTGAGTAATAGTTTCACAAAATTGTTCGATAACACCTTGAATGAATGAAACCCTTTGTAGATGATTCTCACAATGTGGATGTTTTGAAAGGGTTTAAGAATATTTTTAAGATGTTCTATAAT
The DNA here is from genome assembly GCA_019593545.1 of Apocynum venetum. Lineage (NCBI taxonomy): Eukaryota > Viridiplantae > Streptophyta > Magnoliopsida > Gentianales > Apocynaceae > Apocynum > Apocynum venetum. Next base: position 231,725 of record SRSM01000470.1, read on the forward strand.
GAATATATATCAAAATTTTGCTCAATAAGTCAGGTCCTAAGTTTTTCAAAGGTTTGGGTATTTAAAGGTGTGTTCCAACTATAAAAAGATATGACTATTAAATTCTCACTCAAGAGACTTTCAGTCGATCGAACAGGAGGCTAGTTGTTTGTATCATCATCTGAAAGAATATCAAAGTGTTTTGGACAGTTGGCAAACAATATCCTAAGACATCCGTCCGATCGCATGAATGGTTTAGTCAACTGCTTAAGCAGTCAGGTCAACCGTAGGTGCATTCACAACACGCCAAACATGTAAATGATGTACTAAACAACTTCAAAGGTATTAATATCAAAACTGAAAGCCCTAAAACTTTTAATGTCTTAATTTTGATTAATGACAAACATTGATGAAGACTAATGTCTTGTTTGTACAAGTGATAGAGTTTTTAGATTCATGATTTAATCCATGCAAGGACAAGATTTCAAGTCTTCAAGGAAGTATACAAGTCAAGACTATCAAGTTTTAAAGTCAAGCTTTTATTAGATTAGATAGGAACTAGAGGTATAGTTCTACAGTTTAATATATTTTGATATATCTAGTCTTACCTCTAATTGAGTAATAATTTTTATAGATTGCTCAATAAAAGTGAAATGTTTTTTAAAATGCACTTCATATAGATAAAACGTGAGTTGGGTATTTGAAATGATTTTCAAAATACATGCACATACTTTAATTCTATGAAATGTATTCTACAATACTTTCTTCAAGGAAGTATACAAGTCAAGACTATCAAAATTTGAAGACAAGTTTTTATTTGATTATATAGGAACTAGAGGTATAGTTTTAGAGTTTAATATATTTTAATATCTCTAGTTTTACCGCTAATTGAGTAATGGTTTCTAAAGGTTTCTCTATAAACTTAAAACGTTATTTCAAAATGTTTTTAATATGTTAAAATATGTTTTGGTATTTTGAAAATCATGCATCGTGATTTCAAAACTTAAATGGTTTATAAACTCTTGTTGGATTGATACCATAACTTATATCGTTGATTGAAATCATCATTTGTGTGTTAGACTATTGTTGATACATGTACTGTCAAATTTGTTCAGACCTAAAGTGGTCCAAGTATCGTCCCTAAGTTAGTTTATCTTGTGGATGCATGTACTGTCAAATCTGTTCATCTGTCAACTTGTGGATGACCATGGGGTCGACTGCAGTGAAGTGAGGTCGACCGCAAGATGAAAATCATCATCTGAAGGTTGTCTAATGAGCTTGCGGATGATGCACCGTTCAATCGCAAATTGCTAGTGGGCTTCCAACAACTTTATTTTTAACTGTTACGAACAAACCTATAAATACCAAAACCTTTGAAAGTCTTTCTAAGAACAATTTTTGGGCAAAAATATTATATATCTTGATCATATAACATCTTAGAAACATTCCAAAACCCTTTCTAAACATCAATCTTGTTAAAATCATTCAAGTAGGGTTTTACATTCAAAGGTGAATTTTGAGCAATATTGACAAGTCATTACTCAAAGAGATTATTGTGATTCAAATTGATATATCTTCACATTAAGGTGATATCTATCAAACTCTTTATCTCTTATTATTGAATGTAATTGTATCAAGGTTGCAAGTAGCATAAAACCCTAAGTGTTAGAGTGAGCTTTGTGTAGGTTGTTTTGTTTTCAATGTTTGTTTGTAAAACCTTTGGGTGAACTTTGAATTGAATTGTATTGTTATGATTCACTAAGGAGAGTGGTGAGATTATTGTATAATCAAGATTGTGTTGTCAAACTCAAGGATTGAGTGAGCCTTAATTGATTAAGAGGTTATTTGTAAAACCCTAAGGTAAATTAGGGTGAGCCTTTTTTATAATCTCATTCATTTGATTAGTGAATGAATTTGGTAAAGTCCTTGAGTAGGTAATTCAAGGTAGTGGATTAGGTTTTTCTGGATAAAACGAACCACTATAAATCATTATGTTCATTGCTCTACTTTCTGCATTTTATTTGAACACATTTTTACTCACACAACTAGCACACCAAGTGTTTGATATTTGTTGTCAAAGAGGTGTTTTATTGAATTATGTTGAAAAATCGGATAAAAACCTAATTCACCCCCCCTCTTAGGTTTTTCAAAAACAACAATGATTTTGAAAATCATTTATGCCTCAAAAAAAAAGATGTATGTTTTTAAAAATAATTGAATACCCTAACACATATTTATGTTTATAGAGCAATATATAGAGTTATTACTCAAATAGATAAATTAGAGATATCAAAATGACATCGACAACTGAAAACTATACATTTAGTTTATATCTAACCTAATAAGCGCTCGTCTTTTTCTTTTGAATTCGAATGATTGTATTTGAAGACTTGAACTCTTGATCTTGGATAGATTAGATGTATGAATTCAAAGAATACTATCACTTATAAATAAAACAATTACTACTCATCAATATTTGTTAATAATCAAAATTAAGGCATTAAAAACTTTAAGACTTTCAAAAAGTTAGGTAACAAAATTGCCAATTTGCCATTATATTCAATATAAATTGAACTTCGATGTACATTTTTCATATAATGAGAATTTAAATTTTTATATTTTCTCTATCTACTCTCTCCATATCTATGCATTCTAAGAAATCTTTAATGGCAAAACTAAGTGATTTTCACGTGCATATGTTTGAAGATGATGGTTGAATGAGCATAATGGTTATAAGGATGTTATAAGGATGCTAGAGATGTGGAGGTTAAATGTTGAGTGGTATAGATTGTTTTATTGTAGGTGAAAGGTCTAGGGTAGAACATGATTAGTATTGTTGGAGGTAGATATGACAATCCGAATACAATATGAGAAAATCGTCAACTCAAATGAACAATTAATAAATCAAAATAATTTAAACATCTCAAAATATAAATTATACAATTAAACAAAACTAAATCTTAATAAAATTCTATTATTCTGTTAAAAAATATAAGTCATTGAACCCACTTTATAATAAAAGAATAAAATTTTTTTGTCCATGCATTGCCCTTAATTATTAGGGGCGTATTTTATTAGAATACATAGGAATAATTATGTGAAAGAATATAGGAATAAATGAGGGTATTATGAGAAATTATTTCTAAAAAATCATAAAATGACTTGTATTTTAAGAATGGAAGAAATAATATTTTTAAATTTAATCTAAAGATAAGAGCGTAATTAATGAATGAATAGTTAAAATTAGATTTTATAAAGTTCAAAAAATTTCTTTTTCTTTTGACAAGTTAAAAGACAAAAAAAACTTTCATGATTTAAATAAGTTAAAATCTAATCTGGCTAAATTTGATTTGATCAAACTCAGTTTGCCAATACACTAATCCGTTATGCCCTCGTATTACGTCCAATGTTGCTACGGAGGATATTAGAGGAAGTGGATTGCAGGATTGGGTTAGTGAAAGCAGCATAATTTGTGGAGTATTAGTATGTTGAGTCAGCCACAGATATCCAGTTTGGTGGTTCAGTAGATGGCCATGCATTTGTTTGCACCAAGCCTAAACTCCAACCCACCTTCGGCCTCCCATCGACTCTCAAAAGGAATAACACGGAAAACAGCCTCTTTGATCAAAGAAAGTTTCTTCAAATAAAAAAAAATGCCCTAAACTCAGAACCGTTCTGAAAAATAAAATAAAGTAAAATGGTGCACTCATCCATAATAATATAATATGTCTTCACTAAGATGCACGGTAAAGTTACGGGTCAACAAGGCTTCACATAAATCTATCTCCGATGACAAGAATGAAATGGGAATTCATTCAGTAAGATGAACAGTTAAGTGCCAATGAGGCATCCGAAAAATTTACCACCCTCTCCAGCAAACAAGAATGAAATTTGAATTTTATTTTCTACACTAATGTACAGGAAAGTCAACAGTACACAGTGCACCTTATATTCCTATATTTGTCATGCTGCAATTTTCTGCCAATCAATCGGAAAATCGCACCGAGTTCTGTCTATGCTCTTTCATCTTTTCAACAATGTTCCTTCCCTTCTCCTCCATGTTTTTCCTCTTTTCGTCAAGTTTTTCTCCCATCTTCTTCCCAAAACCAAGCATCCGAGCCCTTGCCCCAATTCTCTTTGGTCTTGCATCATCATCTTCTGCATTATAGTTCTGTTGCCCTGACGTGATTGACTGAGACAGTGAGCCATATTCTGTTTTCTCATCTGTGGTCCTTTGGATTGTCTCATCTGGGTTATCAGTTTCCAGCAAAGGGGTTGTCAACTCGCGCAAAGAATGGTCAGTTGAAGTTAATTGAGCCACTGGAGCTGAATACAATGAATGTTGATCTAAGGATTCATTTTCTAGTTGTATCACATGGCCTGTTTTACTTGTTTTCTGTTGTCTGCCACCAGTGGAAGAATTCAGAGCTCCCCTTTTAGGTTCACCTACAGATTTTTCTTCCACTGATTGAGAGTTGTTTCCATTTACCTGTTTGGTAGTAGAATTAGCAGTAGGTTCATGTTTAATCCACATGAAGGGAGCAACTTTTTGAGGGACCCAATCATCCTTCTCGGCCAACATCCAAGGGATGCATATGCTTTCACAATTTGGAAGTACCAGTGATTCACGGATAGCCACCTGCATAAATCAAGCAGCATCAGTAAATCAAGCAAGCAATCCTTCTTTCTTATATATGAACATTGAATTATGCATATGTTAAACTGGTTAGCCAAAAGTTGTTTTCTGCCCACATAGGAGGGAGCACCTTAGCATCAAACGCCTAAATTATATTTCTCTTTTAAATGAAGTGATAATTTCACTTTCTTACAAGCAATTTAAGGCTTAGACCAATGAAGATGGCACATCAACTCAGCATCAAACAGTTAAGATCCTGAATTTAGATGGTAACTTGGGGTTCTGATGAAACTTCTACAGTAAAGTGACTTTCCCTGTTACCAGAGGACGAGAGTAGGCTCTTAAATAGAGGTAAATCAGTTTATCAAAACAATAGCACAACCAGATCATAGGTTGATTTGGCAATTAGCCTAGATGCAATTATGAAACAGAACAGGCTAAGTGAGAGGAAGCATGACAAGATAGTGGAAATCACATAACAATCATGATTTTCCACTAAACACTCCACAAAGCCCAAGTACTGAAAATCAAAATAATAAATCTTAAAGGAGGAAAAACAACAAATGAGTACAAAAAAAAAAAAAGGAAAAATGGTCATTTCGGTCCCTTATCTGTACTGCTTTAGCCGATTTGGTCCATTATCTTCTTTTTTTCAGCCATTTTTATCATTTTTACTCAACTTCAAGAGCCAACTCGTGAATAAAAATGTCTAAAAAAAAACATAAGGGATCAAAATGGAAATAAAATAAAATAAATAAGAGACCAGATCAGCTAAAATAATAAAGATAAGGTACTGAAATGACTAATTTGCCAATAAAAAAATATAGAAAGGTCAATAGCTATGCTTTTATAAATAGCATCAAAATTAAGTATCCAATCACACATAATATCATTAAAAGTGGCCCATACTTGATTTTTCTGGATGCACTATGGAAATGGAACCCTTACAAGGTTAAAATCGTTTGGGTGAAATTATCTAGTGTTCTTGAATTTATGATGGTTCACAATTATCAAAAAAAAAAAAAAAAGAATTTATGATGGTTCACTTCCTTCAAAGAATTGCAAATAAATTGGAGTTTGAAAGCAAATACAATACATCTAGCTTGGTTTTGCTTCAGATGTCCTGATTTCAATTGGTCAACTTTTTGGAATTTTTTTATAGCAAAAGATGTTTGAAAATTGAAATGCACATTCATTCCTTAAAAAGGAAGGTTTCTATGCAACTTTCATGACCGTTGAAGTTAGATTTCTGATGTGTTTGGGTGTTTTCAAGTGTTTCTGTGAAATTTTGTTCTAGATTCTGAATCTAAACACCCTCCGCCCCCCCCCCCCCCACCAAAAAAAAAAAAGAGTTTAACAACATAAATTCTGAAAGGGATTTGTCTGTTTGCTGGTGGTGGGGAGAGTAACACTTGTGGTAGGGCAATGGCTCTCTATACTTGAGGGATCATTCCTTTTTCCAATGTAGGAAATAGGGGATTTCACCAAGTCTATTCTTAGGAAATGTCGAATCAAATCATTTATCCTTATTTCAACTAAAGAAGCATGCCTTCTTCGCCAAAAGAACTTTTTTGTCTTGGTACCAATTCAATACTAAACAAGTCCAAAATTTTAGGTATACCCACTACCTTGAAGTAATTCCTTTTGGATAATTAAGGAATTAAGTTAGAATTTTTGTAGTTAGTAGAGTAATAGAAAGTATTGGGGTCAATTTGAGAATGCCTAGAAGTTTGAGGACCTAATTGAGAGAAAATAAAAATGTAGGGACTTTGTTGCAATTTGAAGAAAATTGGTGGCCTTTTCTTCTTTCTTGACCGTCCACCCACTCTCCCAAGGAAAAAGAGATTTTTATCTTCTTGAATTTTAGAGAAATCTCAAGTTAAAAAAATAAATAAATAAAAGAAGGAAAAATCTATTGATGAGATGGCTTGAGCATTAAATGCTTAAGACACTTGTAGTTAAGGGACAAGTGGCTTAGTGACACAAGAGTCTAAGCTAGCCTATGTTCCCTTGGGATGCAAGAATTAAATTTATATGAACATATGTTTCTTCTCCTTCTCCTTTCGGTTACTAAAGGAAGAAAGAGAAAGAGAAAGGAAACATGCACACTTACTGTAATAGCCTTAGAAATTGTTTAGAAAATTGGAGGTGAAATGAGGAGAAGTTCAAAAAGAGTAGTATCGTCAAAGTTTTGGAAGGGTGAGTGTTCTTCTTCTTGCTTTTAAATAAAGATCATTTGTGAGTTCTTAAACTCATCATTTTCTTTAAATGATGATTTGTGAGTTCTCTTCATGGTTTTATTCCTGTTTCAAATAATGATTTGTGAGTTTCCTCACTCAAACTTTAACAGTTTGTTTTTGAAAGTTTGCTCTTAAGTGTGACACTTATATGATGAATTTTTTATATGACTATAATTGATTTTCTAAATCATATTGCTATGTATATTGAGTATCAAACATCATATACTTCAATTTATATGTTTCAAAATGATAGAGTGTTACTTAGCCTTGAAGAGTTATGCTTTTAAGAAGTATTAATTTTGAAAGCACATTATGCTATAAATAATTCCATTGATACTTGGTATATGTATCTATATGATCAAGTATGTTTATTATGTACATATATTGGATTAAAATGGATGGAAAATTATTTCTGAGAAAGTATTTATGGTTAAAAATTTTAGTTTAAAAGTTTAGCTTGTTGGAATTTTGAAAATGGGACAAAAGGTTTCAAAAATGTCTTTAGGATGACTGCTCGGTCATCCGCTTGATCATCATCAAGTTGTCTAAAGGCTTCAGGTCTAAAGACATCATCAAAAATGTCTTCAGGATGACTGCATTAACATGTCTTTTTATCCTTGATGGACAAGTTACCATTGCATACTATATATAGCAATATTAGCTTGAATGAGGGGTGTTGAAGAATCAAGTATACAACCAAATGAGAAGTAGCTCGAATGCATCACATAGGTTGTACAAATAGTTTGCTTGATGGAGTTGTATTTTGCAAATAGTTAATTATACATAAATTGAGTTATGTATTATCTTCTAATTAGTTAGAGTTATTAATAGCTGTGACCAAGATATTTTTATTCTATTCAGAAAATTGGCAATTTTAGCAGCTTAACTTAATATGTTTGGTAGCATTCTGTTTCTTGCTTTTTCATGAAACCAAATTGCCTCCAACAAAGACACAATACCCAATAATGAATCTTCAATCTTCCTTGGATCCTGCTCAATCAGCATGTGAAAAACATTCAATCTTAGTATGACCATGATCATTATACAAAATTTCACATCCATATGCTCCTTTTAAATAGTACAAAATTTGTTCCACTGCCTTCCAATGATCAACAGTTGGAGATGACATATATTGACTTACCACAATAATTGAGTAGGCGATATCTGGACGAGTCACAATAAGATAGTTTAACTTTTAAACTAATCTTCTATATCTCTCAAGATTTCCAAATAATTCACTATCTTTTGTGAGTTGCATATTCAATGTCATTTGGACACTACATTGTTTAGCCCCCAACTTTCCTGTTTCGAATAATAAATCAAGTACATACTTCCTTTAAGATAAGTATATTCATTTCTTACTTCTATTCACTTCAACTTCTAAGAAGTACCTTAGTTTTCCTAAATCTTTGGTATGAAACTGCCTAAATCTTTGGTATGAAATTGAGTGTAAAGAAAGGTTTTAAGAGATTAAATCCCTGTATAATCATTACCAATGATTATAATATCATCTACATACACAACTAACAGAATAATGCATCCACCAGATCTTTTGTAGAAAACAGAATGATCAGTCTTACTTCGCTTCATGTCAAATTTCTCAACTTGACTAAATTTACCAAACCAAGCACGAGTACTTTGTTTCAAGCCATATAAAGATTTACAAAAACGACACACTTTCCCATACTCCCCCTAAGCAACCAAACCAGGTGGTTGCTCCATGTAGACTGTCTCCTGAAGATCAACATGAAGAAAAGCATTCTTGATGTCTAACTAATACAAAGTCCAATGATAAGTAGCTGTCATAGAAATAAAGAGCCGTTAAGTTTAGCAACAGGAGAGAATGTATCAAAATAATCCACACCATATGTCTGAGCATATCCTTTAGCAACAAGGGGAGCTTTCAAGCGAACAATAGAGCCATCAGGATTAACTTTAACTGCAAACACCCATTTACATCCAATAATCTTGCTTCCTATAGGTAACTACTGTTCTAAGGTCCAAGTACCATTTGCATCCAAAGCATTCATCTCTTCAATCATAGCAGTGCGCCAACCAGAATGAACTAAAACTTCAGGAATAGTTTTAGGAATAAAGATAGAATCTAGAGATGTAATAAGTGAACAAGAAGAATGTGACAGATGGTGATAAGAAACAAAAGAAGATATAGGATAGATGCATGTACGATTACCTTTATGAAGAGCAATGGGTAGATCATCACTAGAGACCGGATCTGATGACGAAGAAGCTGTGGTATCAGGATATGGAGATGGAGCGAGAACAGGTGTAATAACAGGTTCAAGGACTGTAGTTGAGTTAAGATTAGGTGGTACCCGTCGAGAATAGGTTTATGTTATAGGAGGACGAACAGAAGCAGTGATAGGGGAATCAAGTGTTTGTGTGACATGATAGATAAGCACCTCATCATCCTCCCCCTAACTAGTTGAACTAGATAAGGGAGAAAATGGTGTATATTCAAAAAATGTAACATCATGTGACACAAGGTACCTATTAAGATTAGGACAATAACACCGATATCCTTTTTGGACACAAGAATATCCAAGAAAGATACACTTCAAAGATTTAGAATCAAGTTTAGTAACTTGAGGACGGACATCTCGAACAAAACAAGTACGACTAAATATCTTAGGTTCAATAGGAAACAAGTTCTTATAAGGAAAAAGAGTATGAAAAGGGGATTGATCAAATAGGACGGAAGAGGGCATTCGATTGATTAAAAAATCAAGCTGTAGAAACAGCATCAGCCCAGAAATGTTTGGGAACTTGCATTTGAAATAACAAAGCTCTAGTAGTTTCAAGATGTCTATTCTTTCTTTCAGCAACGCCATTTTGAGAATGTATGTCTACCCAAGATGTTTGATGAAAAATACCTTGTTGAACCATATATATATATATATATATGAAAAGTGTCAGATAGATATTCTTTAGCATTATCACTTCTTAAAATTTGCACAGGAACACCAAATTGACTATGAATCTTAGCACAAAAACTAAAAAAATGAGAGAACAATTCTAAACAATTTTTCATCAAATATAACCATGTCATTCGGGAATAATCAACAACAAAAGTAACAAAGTAACGATACCAAATTTTAGATAGGACTGAACAAGGACCCCAAACATCAGAATGTACTAACTCAAAGGGAGCAGTGACTCATTTATTAACTCTTGGACTAGAACTTAGACGATGATATTTGGCAAATTGACAAAACTCACAATCAAAAAAAGATAAACTAGAAAATTGAGGACAAAGTTTCTTAAGCATAGGAAAAGAAGGATGACCCAACCGACAATAGGCTTCAAATGGAGTGGCGCTGCCACTACAGGCTAGAGATTTTGGTATTAATGTATCAAGAATGTAGAGGCATCCAGATTCATGTCCCTTACCAATAATATTCTTCGTCACGAGATCCCGAAATAAGCAATGATCAGGAAAAAATGAGACAACAATTAAGAGTATGAGTGAGTTTACTAACAGAAATCAAATTAAATGACAATTGGGGGAGATTAAGAACTGATGACAACGAGAGAGATGGTGTGGGATTAATGATGCCAGAACCAATAACATAAGAAGTTGAACCATCAGCTAAAGGTAGAAAATAAGCTAGAATTACCTATCATGTGATATGTAGCACTTGAATCAATGACCCATTTTGAAGAGGAGGAAACAAGACATTTATTAGGTTTACCTGACTCAACAATGGCAGTAACAAGACTAGATTGACTTTTGTGAAACTGAGTCAATCTGACATTCTCTACTACAGATATTACAACAGACTTCTCAGTAATGTCAGGAGTAGATGCAACATAGGCAAACTGAGCTCTCTTATTCTGCAATTTTCGATAATTTCGCTTCATATGCCCTGATTTATGACAATAGTGTCAAATTATTTCTCCGGACTCTTTTCCACGAATACTAGTACTCTTGTCATAATTGTTGAATTTCATGCCGCCATCATTCTTGCACGGTTGCTTCCCTAATTAATAAGAATGCTATTGCTAAAAAGATTGGACAGACAATAAATTCTCTGTACGAAAAATCCTACTATAAGCATCTTTTAGAGAAGACACCTCCGATTCAGAAAGAATTTGTAATTTTGCAGTTTCAAATTTCGACAGAAGTCCAACTAAAAAGCTCATAACAGCCATTTTTTCTCGCTGAGTTTGTTGTACAGTCACATCAACACTAAAAGGCATTAACATGTTGAGTTCTTCATAGGTTTTCTTAAAGTCCATAAAATATTAGGTGAGAGACCTATCACTCTTGTCTACCCTATAAAAAATTTTACAGACATCATACATTCTAGAAATATTCCCCTTTCCGGAATACATAAATTATAGATAGATCATTAGCTCTTAACTATTTGACAGTGAGTAACTAAACCAATAACTTCACTATTCATAGAATTACGAATTTGTAATAACAAACGAGCATCTTCTCTCATCCAAGGCAGCCTACACTCATCTTTAGGAGGGTTATCAGTTAAATGACCATCCATACAAATGCTTAACAAATACAATTCAATAGATCGATTTCAATCAAGATAATTTGATGAATTAAGTTTGTGATCTGTTATCTAAGATATTACTGGAATCATATCAAAAACAACAGCCGACTTTTTCTCTTCCATATATTATCAAAAGTACCCTTAAAATAAGAAACCAGAAGGCTATTCAGAGAATTTTCAAAGGAAAAAATCAAACCTGTAATGAATAATATCCGACACTTCACTGATGTCGATCAAAAATATGTACAAAACAGATTGTATATATCGAGGTGAGCAAACTGAACAAACCCAAGCGAATTCCGTCACTCACGTGATAAAATAGCTTCCAAAGCTAGAGAAACGAAGCAAGGCTACCTGACTGAATAGGAATTTCTGTTTGCTCTGATACCATGTGATTACTCAGAGATAAATGTTTCTTGTATTTCCTATGACAATATGATTACATATATATACACATAAAAATGTTGAGAAATGTCTAAAATAGTATGTTAGGTAGATGTCTATTTAATTTATGTTAGGTAGATGTCTACCTAATCTATGTTAGGTTGTCTAACATTTTAAAAGAAAAATCCTTTTAGCAAGAGTGATATGCCTGCCTTGCATGTGAATGTCATAAGGCTAGGTCACATCCGGAGTGACTAAAAGCCAATGTTAGAAGTTTTGGATCCGTAAGGTTATAATGTGAACCTTCACTTACAGTTGTCCATCCTCCTTGTAGGTTCTAATGGTAGCCTTATATGATACTCACTTTAGTCTTTTTAAAGATTGATTTAGCCAAGTGTTTGACTAGTAAGGACATCTCGAAGTACGAGAAAGCAATGGGCTATTAAAGAGCTATTTTACCCCTGAAATCATTTGCTCTAGTAAGTTTAATTTGTAAAACTAAACTCTAGGAAGCTTAGTGCCTAAGGCATAGCAGTGGTGATAGTTTAGTGCTGACAGGATACACTGCCCATGTATATCTGCATCCCCCTCTTTAAGCAGTTTCATTAGCAAACTTATTCCAAAACGGCTACATCTTACAAATACAATGTGTCAAAATGTACACAAGTTGATGTTAGAAAATAAGTAACCTTACATATAAACTCATTCTAGATAAACTCAACCCTCCCTCTAAGGCTGAAAAGAATGCATGCCCAGCTCTGGGGATGCTTTGCCAACCACTAAAGGAACTACTTGATGGAAATAAAAATGTTTAGGTTTATTTCCATTTCATTTGTTTTTATTTTGGCTAATCTTTGCCAGCAATATGTACAAAAAGGAAAATGATTTTCCATTTTGTAAATTAAATTCTTCATACAAATAGATGGGTGGTCTGATTACTGGAAATCCTAGTTTTGTATTTTAAGGACTTTTATCAAGGAAAATCATTTTCATGCGAGCTTTTTTGTCCTAAAATTTTAAAAGAATGGTGGTATGCTGCCATGGTTTCAGGCAAAGGTGTCTTAGCCTCATTGACAAAACTTCATTCGGCTTTGCAGCTTTGATCAATCTCCAAAAGTTTCATTTTAGACGTTTAAGATTTGATGTTGGGCATACTTAATTTTTATATTTAGGCAGTTGGTTGCTTGTCAACTTCTTGACTTTTTCAGTTGCTTCTTTCTTTCCCTATGGTTTTGACCTTTATGGAGTTTCCGTTGACTTGGTTTTTGGAGGGATTTCTACTGTTCTTTCGATGAGAAATCTGAGCGTGGGTTTTTAGGTTTCATTACTGGGGTCGAATGGATTGGCCACTGCTCTCGACAGTCTCAACTTCTAATTTTCTCATCTTAATTTTATTGTTTTACCACATTTCACCAGCCTCTGTAGAAGGCGGGGTCTTATTCTATCACTTTTTCCCCCTTTCAAATTTCTTTCCTTGGTTGTTGGTTTGATTCGTGAGTGCTATTTCAGTATTAGTTGTTGGCAATAATGAGACAGCAACAGAGGATAAATGTTTTGAAGAAGAAGACGAGAAGGAAGAAAGAAATAATAATAATAATAATAATAATATAAAGAAATTCATCTTTCCAATTTTTTTTAAAAGGGTAAAGACCGATCGAAATGACCCAAAAAAGTCATGTGATAGTAACGTGACTAATGAAGGAGAGGACTTGACAATAGAATTAGATGGAAAGGCACAATCTGGACTTTTTAGAAGATGAGCACAAGGCCAAAGCACTTTGAAGTTGAGGAGCAAAAGTTAAATATTGAAGAAGTTTGAGGGTCAAGCTGGATATTTTGCCCTAAATGGTGAACGTAAATAGTGCATTTATGTAATTTGATTAATGTGTGGAAGTGAAGGGAAGTAAATCAAAGGACTACTGCTCCCTCTACATCGACATTCATCCCCTCCCAATGGAGGGATTACGAGATGAAACAAATTCAAGGCATTAATGTAAAGACTGACTTCATTTCTACCTTTCAAAATTGAATAGGATATAGAATGAGGGATAAAAAAGTAAGTTAAATAAGTTTATTTCATCAACTCTCCCACTTCACTTCTACTTCTACCACATACCAAATAAAAAGAAGGTAAAAGAAATAATTCCCCAAGGTGAAGTATTTCTTACCTACCCCTCTCTTCTCCCAACCCACACGATCCTTTTGGCAGCCATTAAAGGGGCTGGCCAATAACAGCCCCCTTCCACAAACTGAACTATACCTAACTTCGTATTGCCACCTCAATGTTCTAATGTTTCTTACTTTATGACAATCTCTAATATTTTCCAATATAAAAAGAGACCTCTACCCTTAAAAGGATTTTTTCCAACCTCTTTTTCATCTTCTTTCTCTTTCATTTTTTAGCAAGTCCACAAAGTCCCTTTTTTTTCTCCCCCACATTCCTTTTCCTTTTATCCATTCTTTCTCTTTCCATATCCTCCACCACTGAAACCCTCTAAGCACTGATGTAACATCTAGTCATTGCCACAAGGGCAGCAACAACAACACTGCCTATCAGCTCTTCTTCTTCTGCCAATGGCAAATCCACAATCCAATACCTCGACTGTGTTGGCCCAAGGACAATAAGAAGAAAACATCCTTATTTAGTAATTCAGGATCTATTTTCGGCTAAAGCACCTGGATTTTCACAAAGCTCATTTGTTGAGGCATAACCAACTATAGGTTGGTATCCCCTTTGGGAAGTTCCATATTCTTTCTTCACAATTAGTTCTTCATGATAAAATATTGGCAGCTAGAAGTCTTTCTGACTAGATTTCTGGTACAGCCCCTCCGGGTTTTAAACTTCTGCATGGAAATGTCCCCTTGCATCTAAGGGTTTTAAATATTTTCTTCTTTTTTATTCCCCGATGATTCTTCTAGCTTAGTTGGATATTTCCCATCCAAAATAAATAATGTCGTAAATTTGTCTCACTAGACCCTCCAGCACACTCATTATGCCAAATCAAATTCTATATGAAAAGAAAATGAGAACTACAAAAGGGCTGCCTATTGGGCTCTGATTGATACTTAACAGAAAATACTTGACATCAAGATGAGTTATAAAAAAGCATATGCATGCATGTTAAATAATCTGACCTTAAACCTGCTGATCAAGAACAACGCAAGATGTCCACTTGTAATCTTGCGATCTCCAACAGAAGGCTCCAAATTGAAGTCTATATCAGGCATAGATGAAAATCCAAACCATATTTGATCTGATGGAGGTGACTTCATGTACACCCGCATTGTACCACGGAGAGATGAAACCCTTATTCCCAGAGAGATTGGAACCTTCAATATGAAAAATTGTCAGCAAGGAATCTCCAAATGTGCATATTGAGTGAAGAAGAGGTAGATTACCAATGAACATCAATAAGTTAACAAAAAATTACAATAAGGATACAGAACCTCTAGCAATTAACTGGAATATGTTATTTCACTCTCTTGACAGATTATACTAATTGGTGATAGTTCTCTCCCTAAAATAATTCAATTATGTTCTTTACATGTGTGATAGTTTCTCCTTGTATGGATGGTCAGATTTCTCCTTTAAAAAGAGGGAATTATCCTCTTGTGCTGCTGTGACTCATCTTGTTCCTTTTTATGATAGCTTATCGGGAGCCTCTCATGTGAAGGTTTTACCACTTCCATTTTACTATAGCAAAAAGTAGTCAACCAGCATCAACCACCTTCAGTTTGTTTGAAGACTGAAGTTTCTATCCTACTAACACATTTTAAATATCATTGCTCTTCTTCAAGAATTTTCTTCTGACAGTCTCCAGTCTTGGGCAACTGAGCTTGATTGTCAATAGTATTTTTAGCTTTAGCAACTATGGAAATTTCACCCCAATTCAGTTGTACTTTTCCTTCTACTCTCTAATGAAAGGAAAGAATTTTACTTTGTTCTTAAGTTACATTGATTTGTATGATCTTACTTTCTATTGTAATCAAGCGTTCTATTCATAATTCATGTTTAACAAGAGTGTGTTTTTCTTTTCCTCTCCTTTTCATGAATGATCAATTATAAAATGAAGAAAAATATAACGATAGGGAATGTGATTATGCTGCCTAAAATTTGCTTCAAAGTTCAAACTCTCTTCGCAAAATATGTTTTATTGATAAACATTTCTTCATATTCTTTTCCTTCCTTTTTGTTGAGAGTTGGTTATTTTATTTCCCCATAATGCTGGTTTACAAGGTTCATAACAAGAGCAAACAACAGCTTCTGAAATCACAACTTATGATAGCCTAGGAACATCTCCAACCCCACCCCCCTCCCCCAAAAGTTTTAAAAATAAAAAGTTAAAAGGGGGGGGGGGGAACAACACAAACAGTTCACATGTAGATTTTCCTTGTGCACGGCAAAAAGACCAAAATACTGAGGGCTAGTGTTTCATTTAAAACAGCATAAGATAGCAAGAGCTAAAAACATCAGCCCACTCAATAAGTTCCAGAATATCCTGAATATTATAAACAGGATTGGCAATTTACTTCTCAAGTTTTCACAATATTCGCTATGTCACCTCAGCTATGAAGATTCCCTAGTATCCCAAGTGATTCACTCATTTTTATTTTCCACAATAGAAATTATAATTCAAGATGTATCCAAAAAAGGGTCAATTTCTCTATTGATGCGGGAAAAATTTAAGGAATCCTTAATTTCTTAAAGAGTCCTTAATAGTTTAGTATCATACTATTTAATATCCTACTTTTATAGTTTAGGAAACATTCTCTTTGATGTAATTTAGAATCCTAGTTTATTTTAGTTCAAGTTTCCTTATAAATTATTAATATTGAAGGAAAGGATTCCTTATTAGATTAGAATAAGGTTATTACTAAGTATTATAAATAGGCATTACTAAATATTCTTATTATTATTTTCAGAGTGATTCTAGTGATTTTATCCATTTTATTTATTCTTTGTTCCAACTTCAATCAACCCTAATTTAACCCTAAAATTGTTGAGTTTTATTGCTCTTACACCCTTCCGCTATGTCATCTCTCCTATGCATCAATCATAAGTTTCTGATGCTTTTAATGGGAGAATCATACCGGAGCCTCATTTAGTTTTTCCCTAATAATATCATTTTCCCTACATTTCCACAGATATAGGCACAAGTCTATAATTTTAAAAGGGCCACATGTTATTTTAAGGGCAAGCTATCCAAGTGAAACTGAACTTTCAAAAAATCCAACTTTTGCACTAAGAATTATTTTTCGCTCAAGTTTAACACTTAAACTTTTTCTTAAACTTTTTAAAAGTTAGAGCTTTTACACTTTCTAAAAATTTCCATTATGTTTTCATCCGCCATCGAATTTTTTCTCATTCAAGTTTAGCACTCCAATTTTAACTTTTGCAATTCCGTCCAAAAAAATCGTTATGTTATTATTTCTATTGTCATATGCAATACAATGACTTTTTTAAGGAAACTTTTGTCATTAAATAACACCGATAAAATTTCAAAAAAGTATGCAACAATTTTCTAGTTTTATAAAAAGGTTTTCAGTAGCACTTGAAAATTATGCTAGCGACTCAAAACTGTTAAGATCAACTAATTATGATTTTCAAGTGATATTGATATCCTTTTTTATTTATGTAAAATTTTAGTTTTGATTTTGATTTACATTTACAATCAGATGATTGTTTTATTAGAGCTTGTTAATTCAATGACAACCTATTATGCAGAAGAAGAAAAGGAGGAGGACAAAGAATGAGGAAAAAATAGAAAATTGTTGCATTCTTTTTGAAATTTTTATCAGTTTTATTTAATGACGAAAAACATGTTAAAAAAAAAAGGTTATGCACATTACACGTGATGGATGGAACAAAAAATGTTAGATGACTGATGGAAAAAATAACATAAGGGAATTTTGGACGGAAGTGCAAAAGCTGAACATTTAAAAAAGATGGAGTATAAAAGTTAGATTTCCTAAAATCTCAAGTGCCACCTAAATAGTTTGCCCTTATTTTAATTATAATATAAGAAATTATTCAATCCGTCATAATATAAGTAATCGTTTTGCAAAATCATATTTTGGATAAACAATACACTTAAGCACTATCATTGCAAGAATAAATGTAATTTTCATATATTAGCTTAACATAATTGATAAAAGAATATCTTTTCTCAAGGAAAAAGGATATCACATGCTATAGGCTTTCCGGATTATTTCGTATAAAGGGAGGATTTAGGAGGCAGTAGTGGGGACAAGCATCCACAATAAACCCAGGCAGGACCTTGAATTTATATTCATTTACATGTAAAGAAGAGTTTCAACAAAGCAAGGCTGAATAGTTTTTACCCATGTTTATACCAATTAAAAAGAAGTTCGAAGCAACTCTTGCGTCTCCAAAGATATGTCATGTGTGAATATCTCTAAATGGAAATTAACAATGACTAGAACTTTATGTTTTGCTTCACATGTTTGGGGATAGTAGAATATCATTTTGGAAAGTTCAAGTTTGTCTACTGAATGGGCTTCACCCGTCTGTGACTTAAAATCACATATCCAATGCAGTTGTCAACACATGGCAACCAGAACTGGATAGAAAATCTATTTGAAGATATCACTCTGAATGTGAGATTTACTCAAATTTTTTTGTAAAAGCAAGTTAATAATAACAAATTTAGACAATGATCTTATGATTCATATGCTAGAAGAAAATAAAGAACTATAATTGGTTGAAATTGAGAAGACAACTAATTTTCTAGAGTGGAACTACAAAAGAACCCCAACCTCTGGAAAATTAACATAAGACTCTTTTTGGTAATTTCAAAATCAAACCATATATATAGTGTAAAGTACATTCATATAACCCTTTAACACCCATCATGAGGACACTGCCACCTAATATAATTTTTTAACTAAAATGAAATTGAATCTTTCAAAGGATTTGCTACAGATCAGCTGCAAATCAGATGAAATATTCGTTTTTATATTAATTAACAATAGAATATGTGCCAGACTCTTAGTGGTGGGTGTAAAACTCCCTTGTCATGCGCATCCTGATTTACTTAAATTATATCTATACTAATATAATTGTTAACTAAAATGGAATTGAATCTTTCAAAGGAGTTTCCTACAAATCAGATGAAATCTTCGTTTCCATATTAATTATAAATAGATTAGGTGGCAGACTACTACTGGTGAGTATAAAATTCTTTTGTCCTGTATGACTAGAAATCAATACACACTTCAGAAGCATAAATCATTGTTTATAATCGTTACTCCCAAGTGGTATAGTAGACCAGCAAAAAAAAATGGCATTAGTGAGCTTTTTAACAAAAGATTCTATAAAATCGACATTGGGGGGAAGAACTCAATTATCAGAAGTTTTATTAAGTTACATGAATCGGTTCTTCCTGTCTTACATTTTCCATCACTCACTTATGAGTGATTTGCCTCCCTGCTGAAGTTCATTCATCTAATTGTCTTTCTTGAATGTGTCTAAACCATCTCAACTAGCTATGCTTTTTCCAGTTCAATCTCTATAGGTCCAACTTGTATGCTTTTCAATAAAGTTATATATTTAGTTCTCTTTATGAGATGTCACACACGTAGCTGTCCTTTTGATGCAGGCAAAGTTAAGCAAATACTACTATGATTCCTAGTTTCTAAAAGAGTTCTTAATAATTTAGGAATATTCTATTTAGGAACACAACAATTAGGGCTAGATTAGGGTTGATTGAAGTTGGAACAAAGAATATATTTCAGGGATAAAATCCTCTGGTATAAATCTGAAGATTAATAATAAGAATACATCCCATAATACTAGTCCTCTAGCCTATTTATAATGCTGAAAATATAAACTAATTATAAATTAAAAAGGATTCCTTGTCCTTCAAGACTAAGATTACTAAAAACAAAATAGGATTCTAAATTATAATTCTAACATATTAATAAATAGAATACTAAATAGAATATTCCTAAATTATTAAGAACTCTTTTAGAAATTAGGAATCATAGTAGTATTTGCTTAACTTTGCCTGCATCAGTTCTCTCCTGGTTGGAAAAAACTCGTCCTCGAGTTTCATGATGTTCTTGTTGAAGCTTTCCACGATCAACTTGTTGCCCTATTAAACTTTGCCATCCTTTCTTGCTCCTCTTCCAAATACTAGAATGTCCAATTGCAAGTACTTTATAACCTCTATTATGATTATCAATTGCACACTTGAATGAATAACTCAATTTAGGAGTAGAATAAGAAAAAGAAATTGACTCGAAACTCTTGCTAATGTTATAGAATTCTATAGGAAGTACAAAATAAGTTTTCTGAGCGTATTATCTGTAAGAATTCTTTATGCCTTCATGGCTTCCACGATCCAACACAAGCTCTTGAACTTCATAACAAGCTTCAATCATAACTTCTTCTAGTTTTATTGCAAATGGTCTATTTTCTTGATCTGTACTCACTACTACAAATTGCTGCAAATTAATTTTCAATGGACCATCAACCAAATATCCATCAACTAGATCATCACGTACATCATCCTTTGAGAGTTCAACAGCACCATCATCCGGATAATCATCAAATAATGGTGGAGAACTCCAATTTACTTCACTATCATGTTCCAAAGAATCATTGGCATGTGATTTCACATGAAATTCAGCTACCTTAATTCTTATGTCACCACCATTCAAATCAAGAGAGTTGAGAAACCTCTCATCCAATCCACCTCTTGCCATTTGAGTAATGGCTCCAGCTTCTTGAAAGGGGCTTTCATCCTCAATTTCATCATCATCCTTGAGATCATCACTCTCAAGGGAATTGTGGTCACCTTCCGGAATCTCCATTCGGGCTTCCACGGGTTCCTGACGCTGCAAGGCTTGTACAGCCCAAGTCAAATCTATAATCATTCGCCGCATCTCAGCCATCTCGTTTTGTTGGGGCTGATTGCCTCTACCTCGACCAGCCATAATTTTCAAGAATAATTCTGAAAACAGGATGGTTGCCTATGGCTCTGATACCACTTGACGTAGCGGAAAGGTGATAGGGCAATAGAACACAACAATTAGGACTAGATTAGGGTTGATTGAAGTTGGAACAAAGAATATATTTCAGGGATAAAATCCTCTGGTATAAATCTGAAGATTAATAATAAGAATACATCTCATAATACTAGTCCTCTAGCCTATTTATAATGCTGAAAATATAAACTAATTATAAATTAAAAAGGATTCCTTGTCCTTCAAGACTAAGATTACTAAAAACAAACTAGGATTCTAAATTATAATTCTAACATATTAAGAAATAGAATACTAAATAGAATATTCCTAAATTGTTAAGGACTCTTTTAGAAACTAGGAATTATAGTAGTATTTGGACTGCATCACCTTTATTGATGGTTATAAATTTCATCCATTCTTATTGATGGTAGTATTCTCAAAAGATGTCAAAGCAATAGCAAAAACAAAGGACAGGCAAATATGTGAATCCCCATATCCCAAAACAGGATCCTCAAAGAAAAGCAAGCAGCAAATTTTTAGAGAACATGAACAAATTATATTAACTCTTTTCACAAACCTGGGACACCTGCTTTGCAATAGATTGCAACATACACTTCCACCTAGACATCTGAGATGGTCCCTGAATAGCGCCTTTATGACTTCTCATCCCATCTGAAAATTATGAGTTTGAAATTTCAAAATTATTTATTAGAGAGTGCAGATAAATGATATAGGATAAATATAAACCTTTCGTAAACCAGAAAATTGGAAGCTCATAGAATGGCTTAAATATTAGTTCTGATAAAACTTCCAAAGGAATTTAATTTTCTTTGAGAATGGTCTATTAGGTCCAATAAAGAAGCACATTTACATGATATACAAATCCTACACCTACTTGCCCTACTGATGATCTTATCAACCTCTCTTTACTTCCCTCAAAACAATGTCCCCCACCAAGCTAGTCAAGCCAATACGACAGTAACTAATCACTCAGCAGTGTCCCTCTTGGAAGTCAACTGCTGATTCTGATAGCAGACAGAGTTTCAAGCCAGCGAAAAAGTAATCCCTATGTCCAAAGTGGCTTCTACACTCGATTTCTTATGTTTAGTGGTCTTGAAGATTAAATTTAGCTTCCAAGGCATTCATTAAGCGACTCCCAGCACAAAGGGTTTTCTAATTCAAAGAAAATCCCATATACCACATAAGATAGGCAAATTTATTTAGAAGGATATGTTGGTGACTTTTACTGATTTTCAATAAATCTTGAAAATGCAGTTCTTAAACTAATCAAGATGACTTTGGCTATCAAATGGACTAAATATAATTCAGATGCACGGGCACATTAAGCTTCCTTCAATTAGAAAATGTTTAACTCAATTTGAAAATATAATTCAGATATAATAACCAGCTCAAAAACGGAAGGAAAACTCAAGTTGACCTTTCATGAGCTTTAATACAAGGACAGGTTGGCATTAAAAATAATAACCTCTTTGTACATGCAGCAAAAATTTTAACGTAAACATATTTTCTAAT
This sequence comes from Apocynum venetum, assembly GCA_019593545.1. Lineage (NCBI taxonomy): Eukaryota > Viridiplantae > Streptophyta > Magnoliopsida > Gentianales > Apocynaceae > Apocynum > Apocynum venetum. Next base: position 254,014 of record SRSM01000470.1, read on the forward strand.
CTTCTAATCTTACAAATATCAAGAATTAGGGTTTAGGGGGAGGGGAAAAATTATATTAGACAACTACAGCATAACCCCCTAAACTTACATCCTGACTAAATGTGCATAAAATTCAAAAACGATAAAAAATTATGTATACTCAAATCAGAATCGCATCAACTAAGTTTATGGAAACCAAGATAAACTTATTTTACTTACCCAGTCTAGGTTCTTTTTCATCTCTTTGCACTAATTCATCAGCTCCCTCTTCAGAAAGGTTCAATTGTTTCCCATAGCACTCAATTCCTTCCAGCAGATATGATGTGACCTCACTTACACCACTTGATTCTGAAGTTGTGCCCTCTCCTTCCTGAAGATCTAGTTCCTGAACTTCCAATCTAGTCTCAACATTTAAGATTGCATCACCATTATACTCAAGGTCAATCTCAAAGGCCCATAATTCATTCATATGAGCTGGAATAACCCTCATTGCATGAATATATGGAGGAAGATTACCAAGATCCACAGCAGTACACGTGACTTCACCAATGAAGCTGGGGCTTCTCATATTGGACAACATTCTCTAGCTCAAGGAAACATATGAAAGATATCATAGTTGCATAAGCAGTCCATGAACATTTAACTCAAGGTCTACAGCATTTACAAATCAAAGAAACTGCATGAGTAAATCATACAGAAATATCCCTACCAAATATGGTGCTCAATAAGAATTTGAACTTCAAAGTGTGGTTCCCTTTTTTTTTTTTTTAAGATTTCAAATTGATACGAACTAAGATGAAAAATTATCAATTCAATCATTTCAAAAAACTTCTAATTTTTGCACACAGTATATTAGATTATCTGCTTCATTAAAAGGCTAAATTAGTTTTTTTAAGTATTTTTTACTTACAATTTCTTCACATGTCAGGTAGCTTCATTCTGTAAAATTCAAGAAATCCAAGCATTTTAGGAAAAACCGACAAAAGTTACAGTGCTAGATATATCGACCATCTCAGTATAAATTCTATAGTCAATCTATCAAATCTCCAACAACGTTCATACCCTAATAGAACAGGGATTTCTGAGGATATAGATAGCAATATGTCATTTACGTTCCAAAGAAGCAAACAGGATTACATTTTCCACATCATAAAGCTTCCAATATCAACTGTCAATTCGAATTTCAATCTAGTTCGATAGGGTAGCTATCCACAGTCCCTAAACCTGCAAATAACTCTGGTCAATGATTCTTGAGTATCTTTCAGAATCAATAAGAGGCCTGTTTTCAGAAACATCATCACACTCTGGTATAGGTAGCATTAACCAAATATTTTAGCTTAAATACAAGTTCCAGGTAGATTGATCAGGCTGAATAAAGCTAATTAAGTCCTTCGGCTTCTAGTTTTTACAGCTTCCAAGCTATAAACTCAAATAAAAGAGATATAATTTTCTTAAGCCCATTCTGCACTTTAAGGTTGGGAAGATCTATGCTTGTCCTCCATCAACAAATCCTTGTAGACTTCTGAGAACAAAGAAAAAGTATATAGATTTTGAAATAGTAATTTATAGAAAGAAAAAATTATCTACAATTCTGGACTTCTGTGTAGAACCTCAAGTCAACATGGATTAAAGTTAACAACCCACCAGTGCATTTTATTCACATAATAACTAAAAAACAATATCAAGCCAAAGACTTCATTGTCAAACTAATTTCCACAACCTCCAAAAGCATGTTGAAGAAACCATAATTCAAACTTTCAACTATCCCAGCAAGTTTTGCAGAAAAGATCCAATATTTTTGACAAACCTGAATGCGTGCTTGCATGGAACTTTTCAACTGTACATTGCATTTAGCATCAAAGAATAGCCGTGACAATAATATATTCCAACAAAGTGTTCCTTCATCAACAAAGGTCCTTTCATCAGAATCTGCATCAGAAACAACAGAAGTCTGACTTCTGCTTCCTAGATCAGAACTAGTTGACAATAACAATGGCACAGAGATATCCTCAGAAATCTTGCCCTTTGTGCCCATATTTGCTGTGCCATAGTCTTGGAATGAACGAGACTTCTCATTTATCTTTCTGTCTTCATGAACTGATGCTGAAGTCCCAATTGCCTTGATGTCTGGGCCACTTTTTGAAGCTTTCTTTCCAAGTTTTTTTAGAAATTGACGAACCTTTGATGAAGAGCTATCAAGCTTAATTGACTTATCAATTGGATCGGCATTCCAACCTATTGAAGGTTTCAAAAATGAAGGATATTCGGCGTTTAATGACGTTACATATCTCTGAAACTCCAAATTCAGGTTAGCAAACCACTTTAGCTTTTCCCTGTCATCACAGGAAGCAAGACGGAGGGCTTTACACCATGCCTCTTTCTCCCATGATGTATCTAGATAAATGTAAAAAACCTCACTTCCTTTGTATATCTTTGATTTTTTGCTCTCAACTTTAATAGGGTACTTTTTTGCCCTATAACATTGTAAAGAACAAAGAGAAGATTCAAAATCCAGAAGAGCAAACAAACAATTCAAGTGAATGATGTTTGTTATTTTTCGGGGAAACAAATATAGGCAGTAGCTATTGCCATCTCCATAATACCAAAGGTATAAGGAATAACAGGATCTAACAGGCAGAACAAATAAATCACCTGAAGTCTATCTCCCACCACAAACCAATATGCATCCTAAACTAAGATGGACTCTGCAGGTTTACAGACTAATAATATTTTATCCACCCCCCTTCTAGGATAAAATATTATTGAAGTTAACTGGTTGTTGACTTTGTTACATTGTTTATGCTTTTTAGCAATGTGTCACTGGTTACTTTCTACCTAAAAGTATCTTGCTCATAACTTCTGTTCAAGAGAGAGAGAGACTCCTTTCTATCTCAGACTCCTTTCTAACTTTATGAGTTTTGAGCAAAGGATAATTGTGATTTGTGATTTCATTTGATTTGGTTCATTTTCTTTGGATTATCCACTCCCCCACAAAAAAAGAAAGAGAGAGACTCGAGAACCAACATATCATTTGTTGACCAACAAAAACCATGGGAAAAAGTTCAGTTGATTAGGATCAAAGAAATAAGTCAAAAGGAATTACTACACCCCCTACAGCTGTCCCTTTGAAGTTAAATTCACTAAGAAATAATATAAAACACCACCAACCATTTTCGAGAGGAGAAGTTTGTTGCAGAAACAGCAGCTACTGTGCAACTCTTAAGCTGCACTTCAATTTGGGTACCATCCGACTCTAATATGAACAGAGAATTATTCTTGAGTTTGGCATGTTTTTGAACAGGTAAAACTTCCAAGATCTCTTTCTTTTGATTTTGCTCCCTTGGTAGGCCATCTAGCCTAGCTTTTGCAACTCTTTCTGATTCCAGAATCCAGACAACCCCCTGAAAATATGAAAATGTCAACAGATGTAATGAAAAATATCAGAGAGGAAAACAACTTATAAGAATTAACAGATACAAATATTGACATCAGAAAGACAAAATTGCTACAAGATGTGTGAATGCCCACAAGACTGGTTTTGCATGAAGAATTCAAGTAGAAAAACAATGTTAGAACATTGGCTTGTCTCATTCACTGTAGTATTTTAGCTATAAATACAGGGTTCAATGTAATTTCTTTGTCAAATTTGTAGTCACAAGTAACTTCTATTCATTTGTTCTTAAGCCACATTTGAACATAATCATATGTTCCAGAATAGGTTCTTCCAATATCCCATGACGCAAGTCCAGAGCTTCTAGCTTCTGATCTAGGTTATAGAAATCATTTACTGCATGACAGCATATGTGAAATATAAATTTAAGCATCATCTGATTATTTCTGTTTAGCCCCACAAAAATTCGGCAGAACTATAGTCCTTAACTCCTAACATGTTACAGTTTTGCTATCCCGTTTTATGAGTAGTTTATAGTTTCATTCCTTTTTGTGCACCTTAAGTGGCAAGAGAGGGTTGCTTTAAATTTGAGCAAGAAGGTGAACAATATGGAAGGGTGTAAGCACTGAAACATTGTTTTTAGGCAAACACTTCATGATTTATGGTACCCCAAAGAACTACATGATCCTAACTCTTCTGTATACAGTCCAATTTGGATAGTCAGGAACAGGTTGTAGGTTTGCTTGTAGTCTGGTAGTTTGGCCGGCTGCACCACAGTTGTACTGATTTTTGCTCATGATATATATACTTGATCCCTCTTTTCATCAAAAACTCGGAAAACCTTTTTGCCAGACAATGAAACAGCACTCTATCTTTTATAATGAAAAACTAAGTTTCTAAACATCGCAACAGGTGAGGCTCTACTAATTGCGCAGTAAATTAATTTCCAATTGATTAGTGTTATACACATCGCATAGGCAGTACAATTTTTGGGTTTCTTTGTCAATTCAATACTCCTAGTTAGGGAAAGAAAACCGCCTTTTTAGTATTAAGATATGATTAATCATTAGTAAATTCGCAAACAAACAGAAACTCCCCAAACCCAAAAAAAAAATATAGAGAGAAGAAAAACAAAAAAGGAAATGGCATATGAAGAGTCATTTGCCCTGTAAAAAGACGAGAAAAGTAAAAGTTACCTGCTTGTTGTAGAAAGACGGATCGAGTTCCGCTGATGAAGAATCATTTACTTTCTGCTCTTCTTGGGCTGGGCTCCCATTCAATCGACGTATTAAGAAGAGGAGTGCAGCAGCTTCCACCACAAGAACCGACAAGGCTCCAAGAACATAGGCAACGATCAACAATACCAACGTCGCCATTATCAACTATTTTGAACCCATTTTCAAATTTCCACCATTATTCTAAACCCTATTCGATGAAGACCCTAAAACACTGAATGCAAATCAAAGACGAGAAAGATTTCGCTGCTAATTTGTGATATTGTAATCTTGAGAGGAATTGGACTCTCAAAAGCGCGTGGTTTAGACCAGTTGAGTGTGGTGAAATCGTTAAACTAACGTTTTCCAAATACTTACGTACAGAGCCCTTGATTTTATCTTAGTTATTTTCTGTTGGAGAATAGAGCTCTTGATGGTCAGGTCAACTCAATTGCCTCGCATTTCATTTCATTTCATAATCCTTTCCATAACTAGGATGGCAAACGTCCACGTTTTAAGCAGGCCTGCCCGCCCCGGCCCGTCCTACCCTATTTAAACTGGGTGGGACACAAAGGTGTAAGTATAAGGGGTCCAGCGCTGGTGAGCTACTCAATCCTTGACTGAGATCGAAATTGAGGTTAAACGACACATTCAGTATTTAAGTTTACTTCCTGAGTCTAAAAATATTTTATTCAACATTAATTTATTAATAGATTAACTAATTTTTATGTTGTTTAATGATTATATTTTATTTAAAAATCAGTTAATTATGTTATTTAATATATATATTTCATATTTTCTTTTTATTTCTTTGTTTATAAATTTTTTAACGTATTTTAGTACATTTTTTAAATAAAAAGAAAAAGAAATGAAGATAAGAAGAAAGAAGAAAAAATGATGAACAGTCAACAAGTCATTACTTAGTCATGAATAATGTCGTCGGCCGGTTAAAGTCAACAAATTAACTCGCTAGAGGCTTCGAAAGTCAAAATAACCATTTTATCTTTAGAAAATTTCCCTTACCTTTCTTTCTGATTTGAGACACTAATTTATCTCCAATTTTCTTCATTTCTTTTGTAATTTCTTTCTTTTATTATTATCTTCATATTAATATAATTTTTAGAATAATATTTCAAGGTTTTTTTGTAAAATTTAATAAAGAAATTATGTCCGAATAATTTCAATATTTTTGGAGAGTTTTTCTTTCAAATTTTCTTTCTAATGTTTATAAATTTCATCTTATATTTATTAAATATGTATTGTGAGTAATTTCTTTTTGTTAACAAGGATATGTGTTAAGTTATTCATAAATGAGATTATGATATAAGTTTATTTGCACTTAATTTCTATTTGGATTTATTTAACTAGATTTATAATCGATTTACCCGCCTAGTCTTTATTATATTTACTTTATGCACTTTAAATATTGCAAATGGATGACCGAACCACCTAATTAGTTTAATTTTTTTATATCTTTTATTTTATTTTTTTATGGAATGCCTCCATACTTTTAGTTTCATTTATTTAAATGGCTGGTTGAACTGCCTAATTTGTTTAGTTAATATAAATCCAAATTTTATTTTTATATATTTGTGTATTTATTTAATATACTTATATATATATATATATATATATTAATTGAGTATTTATATAATTCTTGTTTTAATCAATATAATTGTATGAATTAATTAGATTGACAATCTAGTTAATAAATGTGATTATATAGTTAGGATTATTAATCTTGTATTAATGATTCAAGTAGCATCTACTAGTTTAATTGAGTTGCAACTCTTAGCTTAATTAAATTAGTAGCGGAATTATATAATTTAAATTGTATATAATTAAGCTGATTGTTATATATAATTTAATGTTGGTGATGTCTTATTTACTTGATGCAATTTGAATGAGCATCCTATACACGCTAATTAATAGTGATGTTTAATTAAATTAGAGATTAATCTGTTTGAGCTGATCGGGATTAATCTATTTTGTAATGATTGTCTCTAAAACCAATTACTTAATAATGTATTTATCTATGATTAATCCCATGAAAAATATAACTTGATACTAGTTCCTTACTAACGTCTTTTTATATCATTTCTATTCCAAAATCATTTTAATTTTGTTTACAAATCCAAAAATCCCAAAAATATTTATTTTAATTGTTGTCATTATCTTATTTCTCAAAATACCAAAAATTCCCCAAAACCCTTTTCGATTAATGATTTTAATTTAAGAGTTGACAAATCTCTATGGATTTGATCCCTACTTTCTCTATCTACATATGAATTGTTATATTTAAATTTGAAAGTCATACGACAGGCTTCGTCAAACCTATTATTTTAAAATTTTAAATTATAATATTAAATATCTCAAAAAAATCAGAATATAGAAAAAGAGTTCAAACTCGAGCTTATTAAAAATTTAATTAGTTAAACAGTTAGGGATGCCAAAAACTTTAGTTTAGGTCCCGTCCCACCCCGACAAGGACGGGACAAGGGCCGAGGATTGAAAAGTGGGGATTTATGGGGCTGGGGATTGATTTTTTTCTAGTGGACTCCCCTCGCAAATCTTCGCCCCACCTCCCTTCACCCCACATTTTATCCCTAGCATAAATATCATTCTATCTTTAGTAAATAAAAGAAATCATCTTATCCTTTTATTACTTAAAAAATGAAATAAAATTAAACTTAAATCTAAAGTACTAAATAATAACTCTAACTCTAATCAATAGATTAATTTATATCTATATTAATGTTATATTTGATTCTTGGATAATAGATATTTTAAATTTTATATTTGATTTACGAAAAAATTTATTATTTTGTATTTGATGTATTTTTAACTTAAAAACGTTATTTTTTAATTTGGTGAAAGAATATGTTTATTTTGGTGATATAGAATATATATTTTTTTAAAAAATTAAAATTAAAATGGGAGTTAAATAGGGGTCAAAGTAGAAACAAATTGGAGGCGGAGGTGGGGCGAGGATGGGCTGGGGATGGGCCGGGGTAGGGGCTCATTTATGATTTTAAAGTGAAGGTGGGTGGGAATGGGGACAAGAATGTAGATATGGGTCGGGGTCGGAGTTAGATGCCTCCAGTCCCACCCGCCCCATTGCCATCACTAGACTCTCAAGCTCATGTTTCACTTTTCAAATTTGAAACAATATAATATATTCGAGTTCAAACTCAAATTTAAACTTTACTTGGCTCAATTACGCCCTTAAGATAAATGAGAATAGAAACAAAAATAAAGTGGGATCGTGATAAAGTCTCAATAAGCCTATAACATATATTAAAAATATATAAGTCAAGTGGTTATGTTACGATCGAACAAATCATCAATTTTAACTTTTGAATTTGAATATCCAACTCTAATAAGTACAAGAGTTAAAATATAAAAGAGATGTAACAACTCACTACCCTATATTAAGCCACTAGCAAAAGTGGTTTGAACAGCCATGGTTTGAACTGTCATTAACTAAAGGTATAAACAAACTCAATTGTTCACATTCAAAGTTTGTTCGTATTAGTTATAACTTTTTTAATATTAATTTATTCCAGTTCGAATAAGAATTTTTGTTTAAATATTATTTGAACAAACTAGAGGATATTTGTGAACATATTAAATAAATATATTTGATATTTATTTTATACATAATATAAACAAAATTCAAATAAACAAATTCTAACTAAACTCGAACTAATCGAACTCATCTCGTTAAATTAAATGAATTGAACACAAATGAACTCAAACTTTACAAATAATAATTGAATGAAGCCAAATAACAATTTTAACTCAAATCATAAACGAACAAACTCAAACGGATAATTCAGCTTGGTTTAACTCATCTTGATTACAAATTACCATTAACTAACCCATAAACTAAAATTAACTATTTATGAGATCAACTATTTGTATGTTTCTATATTACAACTAAATTACAACTCAGTTATCAAAATTGTAACATAGATTAGGAACTCTCATCTTACTATATGTGTTGGCTAGCATTTTTATAGATGAAACTAACGAAGTTTGTTGCACTCTCAAATTAAACATAACAATTTGTATGTATATAGAAAAAGTAGGGATCGTATTTATATAGACTTGTTATTTTTTAAATCAAAATAAATTAATAGGAAAAGATTTTGGGGTTTTTGATATTTTTTAAGAGAAATATAATTTAACCAATATTTAAAAGAAACATTCTTGGGGTTTTGGTTTTGTGAACATAATTCAAAATGATTTTGAAATAAAAAGTTTATAAAAAAACATTAGTAAGTAACTAGTATTAAGTTATATTTTTCATTAGATTAATTATAGATAAATACATTATTAAGTAGTTGATTTTATAATCCCGATCAGTTCAAATATATTTTTATCTTTACTAATTAGATTAATTACAATTAGTTCAGACAAATTTGTGAATCTACAAATATAGAGTGAGCACCTTCTAGAAAAGAAATTAAACTAATTAGGCGGCTCGACCAGTCATTTTCAATATTAAAATTGCATAAAGTAAAATTGATTGCTTTTACCCACCACTATACTGATAAAATAAAGACTATGAGATTAAACCGACTATCAATCCAGTTAATTAAATTCAAATATAAATTAAGTACGAAAAAAAATTATCTTATAATCTCATTTATTAATAATTTAACATGTGTTCTTGCTAATAAAAGTTAACTACTCACAACATATATTTAATAGATATAAGATGTAATATATACAAATTGGAAAGAAAACTTGAAAGAAAAACTCCATTATAATTTTGAATTTAATATGACATCATTTCATTCTTGATCATTATAAAAAAACTTCAAAAATTATTCTAAAAAATATATTTCTATAAAGTTGATATTTAGAGAAAGAAAGTGAAAAATAAATGAAGATTGAAGCTAAATTGATTTTGTAAATTGAGAAGAAAAACATAGGTATTTATAGAAAAAATATTTGAAAAATTATTGCCCAAAATGACGTAGTTTTGAGTATGGTTGCTACACTATTCATCATTCAAAATGACGTAGTTTTGTCATCGGCACTGTTGCACATCTGAATCTGACTTTGACCTGCTGACTTCACTATTCATGGTGTCATTAGTGACATCATAATCTACAGCGGTAATGATCATCTTTATTTTTTTACTTATCTTCTTTCACATTTTTTTCTTCTCTTATTTATTTCCAAAATGAACGTAAATAAACTAAAAAAACTTTAAATCAAAGAAATAATTGGAAAATGTGAAAATATCCATAAAATAATATAATTAACTGAATTTTAATCAAAGTATCTTAATTAAATAATATAAAAATCAGTTAATTAATAAGCACATAAAAAACTAAGATAAGAGTAATATTATTATTTTATATATTTTTAGTTGAAGGACAAAAATTAGAACAAAAAATAAAATAGCATGTGAATTCTATTAGCCTTTTAATGGACAAAACTAACATAAGAAAACTTTTATAATTTATGTAAGTTGTAGAGAAAATCCGATTCAAAAAATAAAAGAAGGAAAGGTTAGAGGATAAAAACACCAAATTCCATAATTGTATAAAGGCAATTCATACTTTTAAATTTTAAATACAACACATTCATAAAGTACATGTATTCAAAAAGTAATGCATTCATGAAAGACACTATAAATACAATTAGCAATTTCATTGAATTTTAAATGTAACACCTCTATAACTAAATATAACACCCCTTATGACCAAATTACTCATGTCCCTTTTTTGGCTGGGTCATGCTTCATTCAAACATGTACGGAAGCATTGCACACTTACAACAAAAATACCAATGATAGGGGCAACTGCCATTGTTGAAGATGCACACAAATGAATCATTTGCACACTCTAGCGAACTACACTACCGTGTCATCCATGCACTCCGGCTAATCTCACGGCCTAACTTGCTTCTTCAATCTTCGGTGACATGGACATTGTTGTTTGCAATAGAAAACCAATAACAAAATTTGGCCAACAACACGTGACCAAAGAACACAACAAAGCCAATTTTTTCTCAAATATTTACTTACAACATTTACAAAGCCAAATTTACACCACAACATTTGAATTACAAAGCAAAATATAAATCAAATCCAATATCTCAAATATCAACAAATTCTTACAATTTAAGTGTTCTCCAAGCCAAAAATATTAAACAATAATAACACCCACCATCCAAGTAAAGTTATTCAATGCATGTTCATGCCCACAAACGAATTTGAAGTTCTCATGCAAAGGATTCCAAATTGCAGAGAAAATTGACCCAAAATTTTTGTTATAACAAAGAAAGTGTGCAATCTCCCAGTGGATTCGTTCATTAAACCCTAAACCCTAAACCCTTCAATTACACTAGGAACTCGGACTTTCCCCTTGAGCCCTATTCTCAGAAGCACAGTGCTAAAGGTTCATTAATGTCCTACATTTCACAAGTTTAACTTGAAAAAGACTTTTAACTGACCTTGGTGCGGTAATTCGACTGTGTATCTGTGCAACAATGGGTGGTGAGATGGTGCGGTAGTGTGAGGTGAGAGAGACAAGGAAGGAAGATAGATGGAGAGATCCAAGAGAAACCTAGTATGGAAGAGAGAGAGTGTATGATTTTGGGAGGGGCATTTCAAGAAAATAAATTATTGGGTAGTGGTATTTTGGGAAGAAGACAATAAAAAGGGTGTTAAATTTAGAAATCATGATTTTAAAACAATTATTTAGACTATTTTTATAAATTTTTTAAAAATTTATACTTGATGTATTTATAAATTAACTGATTTTTATATTATTTAATAACTATATTTTGTTTAAAAATCAATTAATTATGTTATTTAATAGATATATTTCACATTTATCTTATATTTCTTTGTTTGTAAGTTTTTCAGTGTATTTTAATTCATTTTGGAGATAAAAAGAAGAAGAAGAAATATTGGAGAAATAAAAAAATAAAATCAACATCATCCGATGATGTAGCGCAACCCGTACATGACAAGTGGAGCTTCCAGAAGCCGTGACGTGGTGCAATGAGGACGTGACATGTGGCATCGCATGAGAAATTAGGCCACCAGCTGAATTTTGAAGATTTTGGGGTGCGAAATTACCATTTTACTCATGATTTTTGTATCTATAAATAACAAATTTATTTTTATCATTTGAAGACCAATTTAGCTATAATATTCTTCATTTCTTTTACAATTTATTTATTTTATTATTATCTTAGTATTAATATAGTTTCCAGAATTTTTAGAATAGTTTTTCAAGTATTTTTGTAATATTTAGAAAAAATATTCTGTCCCGATAATTTTAATATTTTCGGGAAGTTTTATCTTTTAATTTCTCTTTCCAATATTTATAAATTTCATCTTATATTTATTAAATATATATATTGTGAGTAATTTCCTTTTGTTAGCAAGGATATGTGTTAAGTTATTAATAAATGAGATTATGAGATAATTTTCTTTATATTTAATTTATATTTGGATTTATTTAACTGGACTTATGGTCAATTTACTCGCCTAATCTTTATTATTTTTACTTTATGCACTTTAAATATCGCAAATGGAAGGCCTGAACCATCTAATTAGTTTAATTTACTTTTATATATTTTATTTCTTTTTTATAGAAGGTCGCACCTCATAGCTAATTTAATTTCTTTTTATGTCTTTAATTACTTTTTATAGAATATCGAACCTTCATACTTTTAGTTTAATTTATTTAAATGATCGGTTGAACCACCTAATTTGTTTATTTAATATAAATCAAATCTTTCTTTATAGAAATAAATAAATATATATATATATATAGACATATTTGTTTATTTATTTAATATACTTATATATATATATTAATTGAGTATTTATATAATTCATGTTTTAATTAATATAAGTGTGTGAATTAATTGGATTGACAATCTAGTTAATAAATGTGATTATATAACTATGATTATTAATTTTGTATTAATGATTCAAGTAGCATCTACTAGTTTAATTAAGTTGCAGGTCTTTTACTTAATTAAATTAGTAGTGAAATTATATAATTTAAATTATATATAATTAAGCTGATTTTTATATGCAATTTAATGTTGGTAATGCCTTATTTACTTAAATGAAATTTGATTGAGCATCTTATATACGCTGGTTGAAAGTGGTATTTAATTAAATTAAAAATTAATCTATTTGAGCTGATCGTAATTAATCTAAATTGCAATAATAGGAATACTTGTCAGGATTCTAAAACCAATTACTTAATAATATTTTTGTCTATGACTAACCTTATGAAAAATATAACTTGATACTAGTTTTCTTTTTATATCATTTGTGTTCCAAATTCCTTTTTAATTCTATTTACAAATCCAAAAATTCCAAAAATATTTATTTTAATTGTTGTTATTTTCTTATTCTCAAAATACCAAAAAAAAACCCCAAAACCTTTTTTCATTAATTATTTTAATTTAAGAGTTGAAAAATCTCTACAGATTCGATCCCTATTTTTCCTATCTACATATAAATTATTAGATTTAAATTTGAGACTTATATGACAGGCTTCGTCAGTATTTGAAAAAAAAATCAGTGTTATATTGCATGTAGTGTCTAGATAATAAAATAAAACATGGTAGTACCCGTTTTAATAAATGCAACACCTTAAATTTTTAAAATTCTCAATATCCCCAATTCAAACATACTTTCTCATTCTCCCTCTCTCTCTCTCTCTCTCTCTCTCTCTCTCTCTCTCTCATCCTTATGATAAGTTTTGAGTTAGATAATTGATTTTAGTAGTGGAAAGGCTAAAATGGCATTAGAATTGACAAGTAGAGCAATATTAATCACAACAGTGCATTCATTTGTTAGAAGTTGATGATCAGAGTTTCTACTGAAATTATAATTTGATGATTACTAATGTCAGAGTTTCTAATTTGATGAGAAAGTGTTCGAAGATGCCCAAAAGCTTGGTGATTTAAGTGAGGCTGCTATGTTGTTTTTAATCTATTTTGTGGAACTTCTGGTGTTTGATCTATTTAATCTCGTTTTAAGCTATCACAAAACAAGACAAAGCAATATGTGGAAGAAAGATAATTTTACAGCTTTGGGATTTGTATTTAGAATAGGGGGAATTAGATTAGAAGGGAAATTGTTGAAATTTGGTTGCAAAATGGGACTGGAATAGCAGTGGCTTTCTTGGCCACTAAGTGAGCTCTTAGTTGTGACATTCTGGGCCATGGATGGTAAGCGGAGACCTGGTGATGGGAACCATGCAACAAAGAAATTCGCATGGTGTTGGGCGCCGCACAGTATAGCAATTTGCATGGCATTCTTTATATGTGTTTATAGAGAAAGAAAATGGAGAGTAATGGTTGATTCAAATGAGTTTCTTTTTATAAGAAAAGTATTTATGTCATTTTATATTTTTAAAGATGGTGCGTAGCAAAACAACAAAATAGAACTTAACCTTTACCACAAAATTCTTGCACAGTAGCAAAACAACAAAATGCTATCATTAGTACATGGCAATTACTGCACGGTTAGAAATTCATTGCCTGCAAATGTCCCCACAGAGCCAATGCTTAGACACGACACAAACCAGAAAATGGTTAGAGAGATCCTATCTCATAATTAGAATGCATATTAAAAAAATTGAAGTCATGGTGATGAAAGTTCAATTGCTTCAACCAAGAATCGGCTGCACTATGAAGATCAATCATCCTTTCATGGTCGTACTTTCCATGGTTTATCCAAACATCCCCTTGCATTTTGTGAGTAGCCAGCCCAAACGGTGGAAGAGAAACTTGATTCTCACATTTTCGTCGAGAAGGAATCCTTTCTCCATACTCATCAATATTGTCGCTAATCTCCCATGTTGAGTCTGTAGCAAGAGATCATGCACTCATATAACACTCAATTCCAAAAGCAATAAGACATTTATATCGATAAGAAACAATATATATATATATATATATATATATGTATATTTAATCAATTTTCATCAATCAATTGTTCCAAGATGAGGTTAAATATAACTAGAATTTAAACCTTTAGTTAGATTTGTAGAACATAATTAAAAGTAGGGCAAACTATGCCAATAACATTTAAACTTTCTCAAATTCTTATTTTTGCACTCAATACTTTTTCGTGGCAATCCCACACCCAAACCGTTTTTTTTTAATCAATCTTGTACTTATGTCACTCCTTGGTGCTAAAAGCCCATTATTTTGTTAGTCATGTGCTAGTCACATGATATTTTTAAGGGAATTCTTGTCTTTACAAAAATCCCCTTTCTTATCTTTGATTTGTTCTTCTCCTTCAAGTTTAGGTGAATCATTTTTCCTTCCACTACCCCACTGTTCCGATCACGCTCACCGGTGACTATCGCCACTTTTTCACATTCTCGGAAAAGCATTACTCAAAACTTTCATATCTCTCAACAAATCTAATCATGGAGGACCTGAAATAGAAAGCCCAGAAAGCCTAGATCGAACGGTTTGCGTGGAAAGAGAGAAGCCTTTCCAGAACATATAATGTTGGGATGTCCAAGACAACAATAAAAATCACTTCATAAAATTACGGAGGAAAATAGCAAAATAACATAAAAAAGATGAAAATTCTGCAAAAAAAAAGGAAAAATAAAAAAGAAATGAGAGATGAACAAATTGAGTTTTGATAGGCCAGGGTTGATTTGTTTCAATAAAGGAATGAGGGATTAGAAGAAAAAAGCATCCATACTATGAATTAATGAAAAAGGGAAAATGATTAAACATGTCTTAAGCATTTACTCAAACAAATTATGTGCTTAACTCAAAACTATGAAGTTAAAGACACAATTCCTGTTTAAAATTCATATTTTTAAATATGAACTCACCTACTGATAAAGAGACTATGAATATTGAATAGAGGAAGATGGTGGAGATGGCCATTTCGAGCAAGAAGAAAAGAGTAGCGAAGGTTGGCAGTGAGCAGCTTCAGTCGGTGGGTGACTTCGGTTGATGGTCAGTGGTGGTTGCGAGCAATGGGAAAAAATGGAGATGATAAAGAGAAAGAAAAAATAAAATGGAATATATAAATAAAGAATGTTAAGGTTTTTTTTAGAAAGGTTCACTTTTGTCCTTAAAAAGTCACATGTAATTCACGTGATTAATGAAATAATGGACTTTAGCGGTGACTTAGTGACTGGAGGGTAAGATTGTTTTAAAAAAGTTCAAGTCCGAAATTGATATGAAAAACAAAAAAATTAAGTACAAAAATGAAATTTTAAGAAAATTTAAGTGTTATTGATGTAATTTGTACTTAAAAGTATTATTATAGCAGTAGCATTATCATATAATCCATATAGACTGACATGGACTTCAAGTTACAAATAATTTGTAATGCAGATCTCAATCAAATTCGAGGGAAATCAGAGCTCTTTGGAGGAAGCTTTTCTACAATTCTTGATAAAGTTCTTAAATGCTCCACCACATCTAGCAAGAAAGTTTTTCCTCTCTTTTTTCTTGTTCAAGTTTGAGAAAGAGAAAAATACATAATGTGATTATGCGAATGACAACAAAAGGATTTACCTTGAAATGAGGAAGACAACGTATGGTAAGTAAGGAAGCTGGTAGACAAGTCTTTCACGTACCACTTTGTTGGAATATGATAAATAGGATACCTAATTCAAAATAAAGTTGCATGAAATGCACCCTTAATTATATTACTCATTAATAAAACATAAATCAATGGAGAGAATAAACTGTATCCAAATTGTGCTTTACAAATTGCAAGGCAAAAATAAATCCAATTGAGTTTTGGCATTTTCCAATTCCAAAAATTTGAATTAGAATGACTTAATCAAATCATCATTCTTGGGCCATAAGAATTTTGCATGATTCTAACTTCTCACTTATCATCTTATCTTACCCAACCAAAAGAATGAAAAACAATAAGACTGTCCTCAGTAAATGCTCTAGGATTCAAGCACAAAACTTCAATTCTAAAGGAAACTTGACCATCTATGCTATGTCTTATTAAGCTACTTCAAATTTTCCAACAAAAAACATCAAGCAGAAAACTTTTGCATATAGTGTAACTTTAATATGAATTCTCTAGTATTTGAACAATAAAGGTCCTTAGTGGAACCTTAAGTGAAAGATCTGATTGATCAAAGCTCTCCACAAACGTACCATGCAATGGACATCCAACTTGCAGGAGATAGATCCACATTCCTTAATGTCAGGAGTCCTTGATAGCTTTGTGTAAAATCATTTATCTACAATTGTATTAGAAAAGAAAATGAGAACATAAGCTATTAGAAGATGAATTTATGAAATTTCTACCCCAATTACTGACGTACATTCTGGTTATAAGAAATGAAAAATCATAGAAAATTAGATGAAAAATAATAATAGTAATAATAATAATAATAATAATAATAATAATAATAATAATAATAATAATAATGAAACTGTGAACATTTTTTACCTTCTCTGCTATAGGAATCCTCCAATAAGGTGAAGAGACATCTTGGTACTGAAAATAAAGATCACCTAACCGATCTTTCATTCGCAATGAATCCTCATGATCAATGCTTGAATCTCCTGAGGTGTCATCCCATGTCTTGTTGGAGTTGTCACTCAATGACCTTGAAAGTTCATCAGTTTCACTTCTATCACTCCAAGAGGCCATTTCAAACTGATCAATAGCATCAATCTCTTCTTTTAGATTTCTGCAAATAAGATGTACAAGATTAGTTAAAATAGACTTTAGTCCTCTCTTCCAGAAGAGAAGATCTTATCAAATTACTCCCGAGAGACATTACACAAATGATGTAGCCATGGTACCTAAAAGTTGTGGAGGACTTAACAATGTAGATTTGAATTGCTGATAAATATGGAGCATAGTATTGCATCACGGTTGTATCCCTGCCTAACACTATTGGAGTGCCTACACCATAAGCACTCCATTCATCAAAGCATCTCCAGAGATCTCCTAGTGTGAAATATTTGATTGTATCATTTTCCTCTAACTGCCAGATGTTCTTTAAATCATGCAGGCAACTCTACAACAATCAGAAAATCAATTACCAGTTGATTTATATAAGAAGCTAGAAATCTTCCTAACAGGTATCAACATTATTTTGTTTTGCAACACAATGAAAACAAAAAATAAAAAGCAACGAGCCCATTGATCAATTGGCGTCGACACAAATCAAAATTGACAAAATATGTTTGACTATTACATGAATTATAAATCTCAAATAAGCAAAATACGGTTAAATGACATGTATCGAAATCGACAAAATATAGTTACCATGACACAAATTGATTTGGAATCAATAGGATATAATTTAATTATGACATGAATCAAAATCGATAAAGCATAGTTATCATGACACAAATTTATTTGAAATGAAAATAATAGAGTTGAATATTGAAATAAATAGAAATAGACAAAATATACTTACAATGACATGAATTCATCTCAAATCAATATAATACAGTTGATGATGAATTGATCTTCAAATCGACAAGATGTACAGTTACTTTAATGCGGATTGATCATCAATCCACAAAATACAGTTAAGAGTGAGACAAATGGTCAAATCATGTGGCAAGTGGCTTCCTGGTTAGGAGTTGAATTAACTTTCCTATCAATTCCTAGATCAAAGTAGAAAAAAAAAATAGAATGTCCCAAACAGAAAAATACTAGCAAATTTATGACTAAAACAAGTTTGAGCTTTTTATTAAACCATGAAATTCACATCATCTATGGGCTAAAGTTATACTTAAAATGCAAGAAAAAAAATTTGGTAGCCAAAAAGGAAGAAATGAAGCGTTAATTGTAAACAAAAAAGGAAGAAACATAAATTTTCATTTGCTCACGTGGTTTATCAGTTTTCCCATTCATCTACATTTTGAAGGAACACTGAAGCAACAGAAAACGAATCTACATTTGATTTGTTTTGTTTCGAATATGGATGTTAATGAACCTTCCAGATTCATGCATATTTAGAAGTAACAATAAAACTAAATCAAAAGGACACACGCATATATATATATATATATATACTTGGAACCAAAATGTAATTGCAGGATCAAAACGAGAAAAACAATAATGTACATAGAAAACATATCTATATGTTTTGTGATTTCAATTGATGATGGTTACCTGTGAAAGAGGCTTTGAAGGCACAACTGGAGTCATAAAATGAAGAAGGTTTTGGAGATTGGAGCACCGAATTGAGGGCGACATCTTAAGAGGTGAGCAACTAGTGTTTTTTCACTCTCTTGGGGTATTAGGATATCTTCAGCGATGGAAATATAAATACATGGAGATGGAACTCCCTTTTCCTTTTACATTAAATGCAAAGTAGAAGAAAAAAGGGAAAAAAAGATTCTATTTCAAAGGGGAAGAAAATGGACCAGGACTCACTTACCTTTTTTTTCTTTTTTTCTTTTTTCTTTTTTCTTATACTAGAATTGGCCAAGAAACAATAATGAGCATATCTCAGAATAGGGAATGAGAATTAACTTTTCCAAAAGAACAAGGATGAGGAAAAGGATTTACTACTTGCCATGGTTTGTAATTTGCCCAAGAGTAAAAATCAATCAAACAATTACACACACACAAAAAAAAAAATCAAAATACTAAATGAATTTTCATGTGAATGTTTAAAGAAAGACATGAATGAGTAGCTCATCTCCTCTTCAGATTTTCTATACCTCTAATTAATATATACTAATTGGTTAGTTTGCTTTTATAACTATGAGAATAAAGAAGGAAAAAAAAAGAGATGTCTTTATTAGTTACTCCAGGGATAGTATTACAAGTAGTATTTAATACAGATTCCATGAAGGGAACTAACCCAAGTTTTGAAACCGATGGATTTCTCTATTCGATTGTTTTTGATACGGAAAATAGAGAGCAAGAAGCATATATATATATATATATATCAGAAGATGCACATACACAACAGGCAGAAAAAAAATCCTTTATTGTGCTGGAGCAGTGAAATTGTATTTCGTTTGGGAGAGCAGGCTGAAGTCAGAGAGAAAGAGAGAGATTTTGGTCGCTTGTGGTGTTTTTCTTATGATCCTTTGTTGTTACTTAAAAAGGCAGTTGTGGGGAAGTGTCATGCTAATGACGAGTGTCTCTCAAGAGGAGTTGTTAATGTCTTTTTTGTTAGACTCCCACTTTGTAAGTTCTTGCTTCATAGAAAATTCTCAGGCGTTTCTCTTCCCCTGAATCTACTATTTTGACTTGATAAGTTGGGTTTCACATTACAACTATATTCAAATTTTAATTCATGAAATAAACGTACTTATGGCCAAACGGGCCATGCTTATGAAGGCCCATCCCAACCCACTTTGGGCTGCAGGCCAAACGGCCCACTTAGAGCCCATTGTTTTAATCATTCTTCATTTACATTATATTTTTAATTGCAAAATTTTTAAAATTATGATTTATAATGTCAAAAGTAATAAAAAAAATAAGATAAAAATCTTAACTGATACAAGAAAAATAAAAATAAAAAGTTTATGAATTTGAGATTTGGTGGTTTAATTGTTTGAAAATTGAAAAAAATTGAGGACAACAAATAACCTAATATTTAATAAGCTCAAGCTAAACTATTTTTTTTTTTAAAAAAAGAAATGACCGTGGGCCAAATCGGTCTGATATTTTTTAGACCAGTGTTTTTGAAGCCTAACTCATATTTTAACCCTATTTTTATCCGAAGTTCTAGTAATAACTGTTTTAATTTTAAAAAAATTATATGTTTCATTAACTAATGTAATTCTAAAAATATTCACATTAATATTAATAATAATAGTATTCCACAAATGTATGTGTGTGTGTGAATACTAGGCATTTAAATACATGTAACTTTATAAAGTATTATTAAATATTAATAAATTTTTTGAAATTAAATATTTATGACTTAAAAGTTAAAGTAAGAGGGTATAGTATTGTGTAAGCTAATTTTCATCTTCTAATTAAGATTCACTTCTATTAAATAAAGTATTGAATATCCCATCAAATTTTGATTGACCTTATCTTAATCAATTCTTTAATTAAAAGGTTATTTGATACATATTTCACACTAAAAAAATTTAAAATTACTGTAACTATTTTTGATTGAACCATAATTAGCTTGGTTTTCTATTGTTTATTATGGTGTTTATTGAGTTTAAATCTAGCTAATTATGTGTTTTGGTGATTTTAATGATTCTTTACACTATTACTTTTGTTTTCAGGTCTTTAGAAGATTTAGAAGATGTTGGAATGAAATTGGAAGAAATTGGAACCTTGAAGATGGATATTTAGAAGAAAGAAGAAGTGGACGCGCAGAGAGGGGAAGTGTACGCGCAAGGCCAGAAAGTGGACGCGTCCACCCTCAGAAGTTTGATAGTCAAGTGGACGCATCTCATTTACTCAGGCGTCCACTTTGAAGACTCGGGCGTCCACTTTCCGAATTCAAGTTTTAAGCTCGTTTTAAGTAGTTTATAATTAGGACTCTTGTATAAACAACCCTAGGACCTTTTTCTAACTATTTATAGGCCTTAATAGCTTAGTTTAGAGGGTCAAGTACTTTAGATTCTCTCTTCCCGAGCATTGTAGGAGATCAATGGTGGAAGCTTCTCGGGAAATCGGAGTTTCGACTAATGAGTTTTTCTCTTTCCCTTAATCTTTTTATGATGTTTTCCTTTATGCTTCGTGAGTAGTTTTCTTAAGTTAACAAGGACATGTATTAGGTTTATGTTATTCGGGAATATGAGATTTATGTTTTGTTATTAAAAACCCGATCTTTTAAAGGGATCATTATTTATCTTTGAGTATTTGAACAATTCTTGGTTTTATTCTATCAATTATGTTATTTCAATTATTATTGGCCATCTTAATTGTTTTACATAGTTGAGTAACTAGGGTTATGCAGAATCGGTTTTCGATAACCAAAAGTAGTACTATTGATTAATTTAAATTTGTGTTTGATTAATTGATAGGAAATTGTTTGAAACAAATTGCATGATTTTAATCGGCCATTAACTTTATGTAATTTGTGTTGATGTTGTCCTCAAGCTGAATAACTTAATTGACTATTTTATGCGAGCGATTCGGTAATTTAGTTTAATTAGGTTAAAGTTAGTTTGCTGTGCTTCTCGGGAATTAACTTAACTATACAGGAATTGGAATTTGCTGCGCTACGCGGAATTCTAAGTCACTACTCAAATAGATTATTATCAATGATTAATCTCGAATAAGTAAAACCGAAATACAAAGTCCTTGCTAACGTTTTTCTTTTCTTTGATTCTTAATTAATTTGTGAGTAAATTTATTTAAAGTTTATTCTTTTAAAATAAAAATCAAATCTTTCCCCCCTAATCTTGATTAGTTTACTTGTTCTAAGATTTTACAAATCCCTGTGGGTTCGACCCTTACTTGCCGTAACTGCATAAGTTACTTAAAGTTCGGAATTTAATTTGATAGCGCAACGACACGCTCGTCAATTTTTCTTATAAAAATATCTTTAAAACTTTATTTTCATATCTATTTAGATACTCATAAGTTCAACAATTAAATATGAAAAATAATAATTTTATTATATATATATATATATATTTCAAAATATGAATTAAAATTCTAAAAACACTCCTTGAAAGTCTTTATCCAAATACATTGTAAAAGTTTGAAAAATAATTATTTAAGATTTTTCCTAGTTAATTAAGACTATTTTTCATATTTAATTGTTGGACGTAATAAGTATCTAAATAGATATGAAGATAAAGTTTTAAAGATATATTTATAAAAAAGATATAGTGACAATCATTTTAAATATTTTTTTGTGTGGAATAGGCATCATACCAGTTTTTAATTAAAATATTTGATTAAGATAAGGTCAACTAAAATTTGATAGGGGATTCAATATTTTATTTAATTGAAGTGAATATTAATTAGAATATGACAAATAACCTATTTAGTCATTTATCTTTATAATTTTGATTGATATCATTCCTTTTTTTTAGCCTTTTTGATCCCATATCTTTATAACTTTTTCTAAATAGATCTTTGTCATTTTTAACCCTAACTGAATTTATCATTTTATCCTGTTTTTTTATCATGTGGCAAGTACGTGCGGAATCCGATAAAACTTTCACTGAAAAATGGTGATAATGATCTATTTTGATGAAGTTATAAGATTAAGAGATCATTTTGATTAAAAAAAACAAATAAGGAACTATATCTGCAAAAAAAATGTAAAGACAATTACTCAATAAATAGGTGCAATGTAATGACATTTAGTCGTGGTCAAGACAATTGTCTTGTATTTTTCCCATTTTTTTTTTATAAAAAAAGTTGTGGTTACTAGAAGTCCCTTAAAAAAAAAAAATTTTGAATGACCATTTTGATCCTTCTAATCATAAGACAATCATAAGATTGTCGTAATAAACCAATCAACTTATGTGACATTCGCGTGGAGAAATTTTTCAAGGACAATTCTCTAATTTAGTTCCATAAGTTTGCGGTCTAACCATTTTGATTCCTTAAATTTTCTATTTAATATATATATATATTTAACTTATTAGACCCCATATATATTTTTAAATTAGACCGCAAACTAAGGAATCAAAATTAATCATGCACCTATTTATGCTATTCCACACTAAATAGGTAAATTATTATGAAACTTATGAAATTATTATGCTATTCCATATATATTCAAGTTTGGTCCTTAATATATATATTTTTAACTTATTAGACCCCATAACAATTTGTTTATCCATCTCTACAATCTTTTAAAATGATGATATATAAGTATATTCTTCTAGTCAGCGCCTTAGCAAAAATAGATGGTTAATTAATTAGTGGACAAACCAAGTACATGTGCACAAGTAATAAACAAAACGTAAGGATTTATAGTACTTCAATATAATTGATGAATATACTTCACTATCTTTACTTAGGATTTTCCAAATGCTCTACTATATTAAATAATTATCGACAATATAAAAAGTATTATTCAATTCACATTCACACTTTTACCAAGTCTCTTTATAAATCAAGGATTATCCAATTTATAGTTAGGGTTTTTGCCTTTGTAACATTGATATTACCCTTTCCTTGAAATAAAATAGATAGTACAAGAAAAATCATTTTGTAGAGACGAACAACTTTAAGAAACTATTTTGGACGATTAGAAACTATTTTGTGTAACATTCTTGTGGAAACAGGGGAAGAAAGTGATTATGTACCCCTATGGTCAATGATCTGTAAAACTACCTATAATAAAAAAAGAAAGAAAAAATGATCTGTAAAACTACCTATAATAAAAAAAGAAAGAAAAAATGATTTGTAAAACTAGACATTGCATCCAAAATTCTAAAATTGTGTGTCTGCAACTAGTTGGAAAGTTTTGGAAGAAGTAAAAATAAGACGAAAATTTGCTTGCGTAAGTTTTGTCCGCAACTTTGCTTCCAAAAAGTTTTGTTCTTCCAGAACTCACCAAGACATGTATCCAAAAGTTCAACTTAAATGCGGATGATACTTGATAAACTTTTAAACAACTATTTATGCTTCCAAAACTTACTTAAGCACTGATAAATTCATATTTTTCTATATTTATTTATCTATTTTCCACTTAGTTTTGATATATGATTTATCTATTTAATTATATTATTAGGATTACAGATTTTTAATTCTTAAATTATTTATTTTAACTCTATTATATAATTGTAAAATTGTCAAATTTAGTCCATGAACTATTTTTATTTTTCAATTTTGGTCTATTATCTATTTTTTTATTTTTTTAGATCCATAAACTTTTTATTTTTCAACTTAGGTTCTTAATATTTTTTTATATTTTTAGATCCACGAGCTATTTTTATTTTTTTTAACTTTGGTCCTTGATAATTTTTTTATTCTTTTTTATCACTAAACTAATCTTTATTTTTCATCCCGAAAAAAACCAAACTTGAAAGAAAAAATAGTTCAAGGATCAAAGTTGAAAATGAAAATAGTTTGTAAATGTAAAATGATAAATTTTTTTATCAAGGATCTAAACTGAATAACAAAAATAGTTTGTGGATCTAAAAAGATAAAAAATAGATAATGGATCTAATCTAAAAATTGAAAATAGTTACTTGGACTAAATTTGATAATTTTCCTATATAATTTTATAGATTTTATAAATTTGAATTAATATTTTTTATGAATTTCTTACTTTGTATTATATTACACTTTTTATTTAATATATTTTGCAGGAAATAAGAAGATTGATCAAAGTACAAGAAAAAAAGAAAGCCTAAGAGAAAAAAAAAAGAAAAAAAATTGTAATATACATCTGTTGAACAGAGAAACTACAATACAATAATCATTTCTTGATATTTTACATTTCAAAATTGTCTAAAATAAAGCCGTGCATTTTTGCACGAGTCTAATGATAATATTTTGAAAATAGTATAACCATAGTATTAGATACCAAACGGTCCATACCCCTAGTATATCATTGAAATTTCATTCTGAATATTGTGCCAAATTCATGGTTAATTGCTGGAGCCCCTTGTTTTGACTCTCAAAACGCAGGGCTCATGGGGTAGGCCTCACACGATTCGAAACCTTTTTTGGTTGGTAGGAAAGGAAAGAAATGCGTATTTATTCCCAGCTCAATTTTTTTTTTCGTCCTTCAATATTTTATCTTTGTTCTCGGACACATTCCTACAGACTTCACAGTGAGTATTTTAGATTTGAGTATTTTCTAGATTCTACTCAATATGACTTTTTTTTACACCACTCCACCAAGGAAGATTCAAACATGGCAGTAATTTGAAAATTTGTAATAATGATCAGCGAGGAAAGCAATTGCTTACGCAGTTAGGTCCAATCTTTTATTTTTAGTAAGCTAAGTCTCAAAACTTTTTATTTTTTTTAGACTTAGTTCATCCATCACTTTTGTGATTAACTCTTAAACCAAGAATGGTTGACTTTTTCCCCAAACTCTAAGGGGCATTTTTGGTATTCAATTGTATTAACATATTTTTATAAAATAAATTGAAACTTCAATATCTGTTCTCTTTTGAGACCAGTGAGGTGAATGCCTCAAGCTCATGAAGTTTTGAGGACATAATGTTTCCACTAGTAAATTAACTTTCTTTTTTTTTAATTTTTAAGGTAAAAATATTATATTCTTAGAGTAAATTTAGATCATTTGATAATATTATATTAAAAAAAGAAATGATTGAATTATTAGATTGTTGGTATTTTTCTCTCTAAAACTATAAGATGTGTGGTGTTAATATTATAGTAATTTTCTAGAGAATATGTTTCTTTTTCTTTATTTGTTTGTTTTTAAATTTATAGTTCAAAAATATTTATTTACATTAATAAGTAATTTATTATTGTGATGGTCTATATTTTTTTTAAGCTTGTCCAAAGCCTTGTCATCATCCACATAAACAACCCACCCTAGCCATCACCTTCCTCTCCTTGCATTCTTTCTACTCAATGCCTCATTTTTCTTTCTTGTCACCACTGATGCCACCATCTTCTTTCTCTTTCTTCTTGCCCTCATGACAAAGCCATTGCCGACTTCTCTTCTCATCATAAAAATGAACATTCACAACTTTATGAACGTTATTTTTCCCCTTATTCTCATTTGACATATTTTCTTCCTACTTTGGCATCATTCTTGCCTTGTCTGGTGTTTTATTTTTCTTATTGTCCATCCCCAACTGTGAGTGGCTAATTTCATACCTTTGTTTTTCTTATTTGATTTTTAGATATATGGTCTCACATTGTCTTTTTTTCCCTTCTGTGTGTTTGTGCCTTTGTGGTCCTCAGCAAGACTCCACCATAGAGAAGTCAACAGATGTATATTACAATTTAATATGCTATATCCAACATTCTTGGACTTATTTTACTGCATAATTTTTGCGACATTTGGTGGTTCTTGTAGTAGTTGGTGACTTTGTGGGAAGTGTAGTCTCCTATTTTTGTGGTTGATTTAAGTTGCGTTTGTCCGCAAAGGTTTACTCACTCCACTACCACCAGGAATGGCTAGCGAACTAACTGCACTATCACCATGAATGCTGCCATTATCTTATTGATTTTTTCTTGATTTTTCCTCTCTACTCAAGTTGTTCTTGCTGCTGTATTTTGAGCTTGTGTTGTAATAATTTTATAAAGAAATTTGCCTTGTGTGGCAACAAGAATAGTTGAGGATGTCAAACATGGATCTTGTATTGCAATGGCTATTTTCCCTTAAAATAATAGGTTAAGAGGTTGTTGTTCCGTTATTAAATTGAGTGGTTTTCCTTTGCATTGATGTTTCTAAATCATCTTCAGGTAATAATATAGTATTTCATAATTGTGGCTTGAATTGGTTTCTATTTTGGCTTCAAGGGTTATCTCTTTACTTTTAAAAATTATCTTCTATGGATGATTGCACAACTAGAATCAAAGCTACAGTGTAAACGCTATCATGTAATACCGAATGCCTTTCAAACATGGCAGTAATTTGAAAATTTGTAATAATGGTCGGCCAGGAAAGCAATTGCTTATGCAGTTAGGTCTCAATCTTTTGTTTTTTGTAAGCTAAGTCTCATAACTTTTTATTTTTGTAGGTTGGGTTCATCCATCACTTTTGTGGTTAACTTTAAGGAAGCCAACAACGGTTGACTTTTTTTTTCCAAACTCTAAGGGGCATTTTTGGTATTCAATTGTATTAACATTTTTTACAAAATAAATTGAAACTCGACTTGTCATTTATCTCCTGTTGCCTTCAAGGCCTGTTCTCTTTTAAGGTCGGTGAGGTGAATGCCTCAAGCCCATGAAGTTTTGGGGGCATAATGTTTTCACTAGTCAATTAATTTTTTTCTTTTGATTTTTAAGGTCCAAAATATTATATTATTAGAGTAAATTTAAATAATTTGAAAATATTATATTTTAAAAAAGAAATGATTGAATTATTAGATTGTTGGTGTTTTTGTCTCTAAAACTATAAGACACGCGTTGTTAATATTATAGTAATTTTATAGAGAATATGTTTCTTTTTCTTTATTTGTTTTTTTTTAAATTTATTGTTCAGTATATTTATTTACAATAATAAGTAATTTATTACTGTGAGGGTCTATTTTTTTTTTTAAGCCAGGTCTTAGGCCTCGTCGTCAACCACATAAACAACCCACCCTAGCTATCACCTTCATTCTCCTTGCATTCTTTTTACTCAGTGCATCCTTTTTCTTTCTTGTCACCACCGGTGCCACCATCTTCTTTCTCCTTCTTCTCGCACTCATGACAAAGCCTTTGCCGACTTCTTTTCCTCATCACAAAAATGAACACTCACAACGTTATGAATGCTATTTTTCCCTTCATTATCACCTGACATATTTTCTTCCTACTTTTTTGGCATCTTTCTTTCCTTGTTTGGTGTTTTATTTTTCTTAATGTCCAACCACAACTGTAAGTGGCTAATGTCATACCTTTGTTTTCCTTATTTGATTTTTAGACATGGTCTCACATTGTCTTTTTTTCCCTTTTGTGTGTTTGTGCCTTTGTGGTCCTCAGCAGGACTTCACCTCAGAGAAGTCAACATATGTATATTACAATTTAATATGCATATTTATTAAACACGCACCCTAAAATTTCATTTTTACCCTTTTACATTATCTCTCTTCACTAAACTCTCTCAAATCTCTACAATAAATTATCAAACCGGAGTCATTTTCAACGAAATAAATGCCTAAAAATGTTAGTTTTCTATTACCTAACTACTTGATATTATTCGTTAAAATTGAAAAAAATATATTTAGTTTATATATGATTTGAATTGATAAAATCTTGTCATTTAATGCATGAAACTTTGTTTTAATGAATGAATGTTGTTTGTATATGATGTATTTATGTTTATATGGATAAATTTTGGTGCAAAATTGATGAAATTTGAAAAAAAGGAAAAAATTGGATTTGTTATGGCTTATGTCCGGAGGCTAGACTAGCTGGACTCAGTTCGTGCGGGCGGCCAACTCGGACAGGCTTGATCCGTCCGAACGGGCTGTATGCGTTTTTTTATTTGATTTTTTTAAAAGTTTAGTTAATTTAAATGCATATATTCAATTAATTAATTCTTTTCTCAGTTTTAATACTTGCATTTGGTTTCCTAAAGTAAATTATTTAGTGTTAATTAGTTAAGTTTAATTTGCTTTATTTAGTTAACAATAATTTAGTTGAACAAATTATAAATTCATATAATTAAGTTTAGAATATTTTATTTTAATTATTTAAGTTTAATGAAAACAAATATGAGTTTAATTTACTTTAATTAGTGTAGTAATAGGTCAGAAGTTTTTTGAAAGTTTATTAGTTTAACATTTGTTTTAATTTTAGATTATTTTAATTAAAACAAAATAATGTGAATAACTTAATTAAGTTTAGTAATGCATTAGATTTTTTATATATTTTAGTTTGATATGCTATATTATATTGCTTTCTTTTAATTAGTTAATTTTAATTTTAAAAAATATGTATTTTATTTTATTTTGTTAAAAATAATTTAGTTTAATGAGGTAAATAACGAGTTGGGTTTTTCCTTTTTTTAATATTTGTGTTTAATTGTTAAATTTGATTATTTAGTTTAAATTAGTTACTTGAATTATAAAAATATTAATTTAATAAATTTTAATTTGGAATCATTTATTTTAAATTAGTTTAGTTTAAAATAGTTTTAATTTTAATTACGGTAACAAATTTATTATTTATATTAATTGTGATTTAAAAAACACAAAAGGGAACAAGAGATCTTTAATGTATGGCATTAGGAAATCAATAGATGAGCGTAAGGGGCGTGTCAAAGATTGTTTGGTCAATAGATTTCTAAGAGATAATGCAAGTAAGGATATAAGGAGGAAGACTGCTTATTATGTGCAGCTATTAGCAGTTGAGGTTGAGGAGAGCATGAGACGATGTTTATACCAACTCTTGGACTCTAGATATGGGAGACGGTGACACCTGCTGCATATATGGTCCCAGATGAGGATGAATTGGATGATGATTCTTCATATTCTATCTCAAATAACGAGAATGAAGTGGAGATTCCTCGAGTAGAGTTCTTACCCCTAGAGGCACCCATAGAGACACTCACTCCCCGCCATGGAGCAGGTAAGGGTATAGGATTCTTGATACATGGTAGTAGACCTCTATCTATATCTATTAGGCCACTATATGTACCTATCACAGGACAATCTACAGTCGATTCTAGGCCACCATTTGTGCCTGTCGCATGGCCATCTATATTCGATCTCAAGCCACCATTTGCGCCCTTTGTTGGGACATCTCTTGCATCATCATCTAGTTCCACCATTGGTAGTACATGTTCAGGTACGAGTGAGGAATGAGAGTTGAAAGATCCTATTCCTGGTGAACTGTCTATCACAGACTTATTGAATGGATTTAGAGGTAATGAGACATATGCCGTATGACATTGTGAGGTATGCGGTACTATATTAATAGTAGTTTTTAATTAATTGACTCATTATTTAGAAATGTATACATTTATTTTGTATTTGTAGGAGAGAGCTCTATTATGAGTTCATCTTCGTCCATTATATTTGTCAGGTTGGCAGGGGCCACGATTACTTAGGTTTCAGGAGATGGTGGCAGTCATTGAATTGACCACCTTGGTCGATGCCAATTTAGTCAAGTAAACGCTGCACTAATATTGACTTTTGTGGAGATGTGGCATCCTGAGACTAATAATTTTCACTTACTATTCAAAGAGATGTCTTTGACATTACATGATATCCATTTTATATTGGGATTGGATATTAGTGTTACAGAGAATGAGGTACAATTGCTTATAACTTTGTTATATTATATAATTTATTGAAAACATTATGTGTTTTTAAAATAATTTAAACATGTTTATTGTGTGTTGCAGGTGAGTGTTAGTTCAGATAAATAAGCTATTTTTACATACATCTTGGAGCATCTACAAATTGATACGGAGAAGCTTCAGAGTGAGTGGAAGTACGGTGGCATCAATCTGAAGACGCTTGCCAAGTAATGTACAGATGTTGATGTAGCTGATGATGCTGAGACATAATATTTTTTATGGTACACGCTTAGCTGTTCGTTATTTGTGGATAAGTCCACGAACACATCCTAGGGTTTTATTTTACCCACTCTTATGTCTCTTCTGGCTATCCCACACTACAAATGGGTAGCTGTAATACTTGCTCATCTATACAGACAACTATGAATAATATCTAGGATAGACTGCAATTAGCTAGTTGGGTACTTGGCATTGTTGGAGGCATGGGTATACGAGCACTTTTCGATGTTTAGACCTTCAGAGTTTATCTGTACTTGGACCTCGACAAATCCATGGGTCATGAGGTGGATGTCACATAGACTATAGTGTAGGTCATTTAATTCTATTCATGATTATTGGATGCAGTTAGACACACTCATATCGTCCTAGGAACATAATTATTATATAAAATTATTGCGTTAAAATTTATCACATTTGTTTTGTGGCATATTAAATAATTTATAACTATTTTTTTTTGTCTCAGGTGATTTGGATGCCGTATCCTTCACAAGCTATTGAAACCTGCTGGATGAGTAGGTTTCATGGATGCATCTATTTTCTAGATACGGTGGAGCTATACATGCCTATGCATGTTACGAGACAATTCAGTTATATCTAGATTGTGCTATGTGCACCGATTCCACCATTATAGGCCACTAGACATCGGGATCGTCGATGTATTGTCATCAAATATAGTTTGATCAAGGGATACATATGAACTCATAAGATTCATCTTCATCCTATGGTGGTACGATGTCCTTCTGGAGAGCCAGATGCTCAAGAGTATGGCTACTTGCAATGGTTAATCCCTCATACATATCATCAAGTGCAAAACCCGATAATCATATTGGCAGGAATTGTTGTTCCTAGAACATACACGTTATTTGACAGAGAGGTATGTAATCATTTGCCATTTATTATTGTGAATATTTCGTTGTTATTATATGTTGAACCTTTTCTAAATTTTGATAATTTGTTAAATTATAATAGGTGCTTAACAGGATGAAGAGACTACTTTACCCCTATAGGAGAGGTGTGAGACGTCAAATGGAGCTAGAGTTATATTACACTCAAGTAAAACAAGCATTCAAAATGCTTATTTTAGAGGATCTATCTGGGAGTGATAATACAGTTGTATGAGAGTCCTCTTACGGCTTAGATAACTCTTAAGAGACAACCAGAGATTATGTCTTCCAGAATATAGATATTACACCATCACGAACTCGTAGTGGTACATCTAGACATAGATCGTAGTTTATTTTTGTGAATGTTGTCGTTTGATGGATATTGTATTGTGTACTATGAATGACTGTATTATTATTGTGCATTTTACTGTTTTATTATTTGTGTTCGTTTACACTTAAAAAAATGATATTATAAAAAGAATTCATATATAAAGGTCAAATAGACTACATGAACTATATCTAAAAATGAGATAAAAACCCTATCTATGAGATTGCCACATTATGAATCTGGTGCTGTAAAATATGGTCCCAGTATTCATGCAAATTAGGGTCACATCACCATTTCTAATTAGTAGATATTGGAGGAATGTGGAACATGTCTGTCATCAAATGCTCTGCAATCTCCTGCTGGACACTCATCATTCTAATAACTAAATACAAAAATGTTAAATATTAAAAATAAACTATTGTAAATTAAAATATATTAATTTATTATTTGTTTCAATTACACTAAATTAATTAAATTAATATTACTAAACAAAAATATTACTTTGAGAACTTGGTAAAAATATTATTTTAAAATCTTACATTTTAGAGGTTTTCCTCATAAGCTTCCTCAGTCGCTGATTTAACCAATGCATACCATGAACCTTGCGAAAATGATGTTCCCCACTTTTTGTCATGTGTAATCCTAGTCACATAACTCTCCAGATTTTTTGAAATGTGTCTCTTGCATAACAAATGTGTAGCATTTAGAAATACAACATTAATCACATTTATTAAACTAAGTTTTTTGTTAGTGACTATTACTCCATTGTATGGTGAAAATGGAAGCATATGCATAAATGTCTTTAAAATCCATGTGTATGAATCATCCTTTTTGTCCCCTATAAATGCTAAAGTTGCTAAAAAGTTCATATGTGTACAGGTCACTCCAAAGATCTCAAAACAAGGTATCTTGTATCGATTAGTCTTGTAGGTGCAATCCATAACCAATACATAATGATATATACGAAGTAGGTCCAGAGATCTAAGATGACAAATCAATGTCACTCATTATATTTGTACCAGCCTCCACCCTATGCCACACTAACCAATGAGCCTCAGAAGTCATGTGATACAGTTGCTGCATACCAGATCTGCAATCTATATCTTTTACCTTGGAACTTATTTATGGTGTTTTACACATTTACATTACCACTCTTATTCTTTGGGAATTTATGTTTCAAGTATATTAGGATGCCTTTTGGTTTCATATTACTCTTGGACAACTTCTCTACAACCCAATGTCCATGTCTTATCCTTGACGCTCTCACATCAAATGGACAATCAATCTTCTTCGTCCCAGTTCTTTTTCTGCGCTTACTGTTAGGTGTAATCTGTGTACAACTATTCTTATAGTGTCTTGAAAGCTCACAACCCATATACACTTTTTTTTTCTAGTTTTGATTTTTTTATTATAATATAATAGTCACATAATAAAGCTTTATCTCGAGCCCATTGAATGATTTCATCTTTAGAAAAAAAAACCTAGTTGGTCACAAAATCTGCAGACTACATCTATAGGCAAATTTGAAAAATCTTCTAAAACAACTGATCCTTAAAAAATATAACATATGTAATTAATTAGTTAAATGTATATTAAGATAATTAAAACATCATGAAAATTGGAAATTTTTTGAACCTGCCCGATCCGTTTCGTCAGGGTTGCCTATTCAGGACAAAATGGATTTGTCCAAGTTGACCATCCAGACAAAATGAGTTTGTCCGGATTGACCATCCGGACGAATCCAAATTTTTTTTAGTTTGTGAAACAATATGTAAATTTTTAAAAATATATGTAAATTGAAGATAACAGACAAAATATACCTCATTATCATCAATACATGGATCAAAATCAAAATCGGAATCAAAATCAGCATCTACATTTTCCATTTTTCTTAAATGTATTGAAAGAGTTTTTTTAGAGTGATAAACTAGAGAGAGAAAGATCAAGGGTAAAATTGAAAGAGGGGAAGTGTGCGTTTATTAATTCTCTTTAATATGCTATATCCAATATTATTGGACTTATTTTACTGCATAATTTTTGCGACATTTGGTGGTTCTTGTAGCAGTTGGTGACTTTGTGGGGAATGCAATCACCTATTTTTGTAGTTGATTTAAGTCGTGTTTGTCCGCAAAGGTTTACTCGCATTACCGCCTCAAAAATGGCTAGCGAACTAGCTCTACTACCACCATGAATAGGGCCATTTTCTCCTATTGTTCTCTTCTTGATTTTTCCTTAGTTCTACTCAAGTTGTTCTTGTTGCTGTATTTTGAGCTTGTGTTGTGATCATTTTATAAAGACATTTGCCTTGTGCTGGCAACAAGAATTGCTGATGATGTCATATCATGGATCTTGGATTGCAATGACTATTTTGTCTTAAAATAATAGGTTAAGAGGTTGTTGTTCCAATATTAAATTGAGTGGTTTTCCTTTGCATTGATGTTTCTAAATCATCTTCTGGTAATAATATAGTATTTCATACTTGTGTCTTGAATTGGTTTTTGTTTTGGTTTCAAAGGTTATCTCTTTACATTAAAAAATTATCTTCTAAGAATGATTGCACTAATTAAAATCAAAGATACAATGTAAACACTACTGCGTAATACTAAATGCCTTTAAAAAAATGGAGAAAATGGTCAATTTTGGTTGACTCCGTTGAATTTAATCACATAATAAGGATCCAATCTATCGAAGATAAAAAGTTCTAGGACCTAACTTACCAAAAATAAAAGATTGAGACATAGCTTACTAAAATAAAAAGTTTAGGGGTTAAAATTGCCAATATGATCTAATATTTTGTTAAATGTTATTGTGTAATACCAAAATTCTAAATATACCCTTCAAAAAATGGGGAAAGATGGTTAGCTTTGATTGACTCTATAATTTAACTCCAGAATTGACTGAAGGACTCAACCTACCAAAAATAAAAATTTCTGAAACTTTGCTTATCAAAAATGAAATATTGGGACCTAACTTACCAAAATAAAAAGGTTTAGGGGCTAAAATTGAAAATTTTCCGGCAGTTGGCAGTTGGAATAATAATCTCTATCCGGCCCCGGGACACATGGCCTAATAGCAAATTGTCACAGATTCGATTCCTAACTTTAGGTTGTCAGTCAACCTTTCTTTTTTCTTTTTTTTTTGATGAAAATTGTCAGTCAACCTAAGTAGTATTTGCCTCTTTCATATGTTTTTAAAATAATTTTAACTCACTATATATAAACAGAATTGTTAAAATAAGATGGAGCTCAATTTATGTAAACTTAAATTCGACTTAGTTATATTAAATTCAACCAAAAAATATAGAGACCAAACGAGGCAGTTAGACCGATTGACACTGGTATTATTGGACAGTTTTGGGTGCCTATAATGGTTGTGGTGCAGAAAAGGTGAAGAAGAAATGAAGAAGATGAGATGAGGAAATGCAGAAAGACAAACAGGAAAATTATAGCTAATTAAAGTGAAGTCAGGTAGAAGTTAAAAAGGGAGTAGAAGGGTCTGTAATAAGTGTAGGAACTAATTAAAGAAAGCTGTGTGGATTGCAATGTGTGAAGTGTGTGAGAGCGGCTGTGTGAGAAAAAGAGACTACTATTACTAGTATGTTTATTGAGGTCGGTCTGTATTAAATGCTCTCCACCAACATCCACCAGTTCCTCTTAATGAGCTGCAGAAAATTAAGAAGCAAGGAATTTGGGAGATATCAATAATCATCATCTAGTTCTGGTAGTAGTAGTACTATTATGTTTCTTCTTCTTCATCATCTTGATTCGGTGGAAGAACAATGTGTTGATGCAAAAGATGAACCCCCTTGAGTTTGAGGTTCAGATTGCATGATTTCCTTCTTTGATCTGCCGGTCAAATTCACAATATTCTAATTTTTGCATACAAAACTCATTTTGGGGGCTTGATTGTTATTTATTTGGGTGCAGTTGTAGCATCACTTTTCGAGCAAGAGGGATAAAAGAAAAAAGGACAAATCGGTGAGGCAAGGTAAGGAAGCTTTTAGCCAGGAGGAAGCAGACAAAAACGGAAGAGATGAGGAACTCTGCCAATGACGTGATGATGGAGATAGAGGCAAGCAAACCACAAGGGAATGGTCTAGTGGTTGGAGGCTTGAGTCCTTTAAGTGAGACACTCTGGAAGGAGAAGACAAACACTGAATTCGTGGGCGATGTCTCTGCCAGACTTGCTTGGAAAGATCTTACCGTTATGGTTACGCTCAGCAATGGAGAAACTCAAAATGTTTTGGAGAAACTCACCGGCTATGCTGAGCCCGGATCCTTTACGGCCCTCATGGGCCCTTCTGGTTCTGGGAAATCCACGCTGCTCGATGCTCTCTCTGGTCGCCTTGCTGCCAATGCCTTCCTTTCCTGGATCAATTCTCCTCAACGGTCGTAAAGCAAAGCTTTCTTTTGGGACAGCGGTGAGAGCTAATTGTCTTGGTTTTCCTGTTTTTTCCAATCCAGCTACTGCTCTTTTTTTTCTTCCCTTCACGTTTTAAATTCTCTCCTCTGGATTGAAAAATGCAGGCATATGTAACGCAAGACGACAACCTGATCGGTACTCTTACTGTTCGAGAAACAATTTCTTACTCAGCTCGGCTACGTCTCCCTGATAGGATGTCCTGGTCGGAGAAGCGTACCCTGGTCGAAAGCACAATCATAGAAATGGGCCTTCAAGACTGTGCTGATACGGTAATTGGAAACTGGCACTTACGGGGGATAAGTGGAGGAGAAAAGAGAAGGGTCAGCATAGCTGTGGAGATACTGATGAGACCTAGATTGCTTTTTCTTGATGAGCCTACCAGCGGGCTTGACAGGTTATAAAATCTTCAGCAATTTCTTTGCTTTTGGATTTGTAGTATCAAAATAAAACCATCTTCTAATTCTCTTGTTCTGCCTTAGATGTATATATGCTGTTAACACCAATTAATTCTGTTGACAGTGCTTCGGCGTTCTTTGTAACTCAAACATTACGCGGTCTATCTAGAGATGGTCGGACTGTCATAGCCTCAATTCACCAGCCGAGCAGTGAAGTTTTTGAGCTTTTTGACAGATTATATTTGCTTTCTGGAGGGAAGACTGTATACTTTGGGCAGGCTTCAGAAGCCTACGAGGTCAAAGTCCAATTTAATTTTGCGTTTAATCTGCATCTAATATGCTTCCAGACAATGAATTTCTCTCGTGGAAACTTTGCAGTTCTTTGCACAAGCTGGATTTCCTTGTCCTGCGCTCAGAAATCCGTCAGACCATTTTCTTCGATGCATAAATTCTGACTTCGACAAAGTTAAGGCAACACTTAAGGGATCAATGAAACTGAGGGTACCAAATCTTTCCTTTTTTCTTTTTTACCATCTGCAATGTCATGTCTTTGAGAATCGCATATTGTAGCAGTAGACAGTCTCTTTGGGTTAAAGCTGCTACCGAGAACAAATATTGGAACTATGCCAGAATGGCACTGCTGTAACACTAGTATGCAAGGAACTAAAACCATTTAGCTTGAGATTCTTATGCGTCACATAATATGATTACTACTTTTTCACTTGGCTCGGTAGATAGTTCTTTTGCAATTAGTCAATCAATAGAACCCGGTTTTCTTTCCAGATTCTTTTTCCTGTCAATTATCACCATCTTTTCTCTATTACATCCTTTCTCTCAAAGATATATCAGAACTTTTCTCTTCCCCTCCTAAAAATTATGGCTGCTGAAATTTCATAGTTGATTTAAAGTGGAATGAAAAAGAAAATTCGTAGCATATGGAACACTAATTGTGTTCATGGGAAAAATTGTATTGCAGAAGTATTGTTTAGTCTGAGAATTAGCATAAAGATTCCATTTTGATGAATTAGTCCAAGAATGAAATTAAATGGGAAAAGAGTTGTGAGAGGGCCTTCGCAATTGAAGTTGAAGAAGGAATCTGTACAAGAGAAAGGAAATGTTAACAATTTAGCACAATTATGACTTGTATCCGATATCCTCTCAGATGTCTCGAACTGTTGCAAAATTGATGTTTCTAACTCTTCAGTTGATTTTATTCTCTCTAAGCACTGTGACGATACTTTTACAGTTTGAGACAAATGATGATCCTCTCGAAAAGATAACAACAGCTGAAGCCATCAGAACTCTTGTTGACTCCTACCGTACTTCTCAATACTGTTACTTGACTAATCAAAAAGTTGAGGGGATGTCCAAAATCGTAAGTCCATTCGTGTTCACAGTCTGTCATGTCCGTATTATTTTTTCAAATGTTATCTGGATTAATAACACTTTAACTGCATTTGCAGAAAGGAACCGTGCTGGATTCAGGCGGCAGTCAAGCTAGTTTCTTCATGCAGGCTTTTACTCTAACCAAACGTTCTTTTGTCAATATGTCAAGAGATTTTGGCTATTACTGGCTGAGGCTGGTAATTTACATGGTGGTCACTGTCTGCATTGGAACAATCTATTTAAATGTTGGAACAAGATACAGTTCCATACTGGTAAGATATGATGTTCCCTGCTGAGCACTAGAGTTATTAAGAATATAGGGAGCGTAATTGTAGCTTTCTTTGGCGTAGTGTTCTCTATAAGAATCCCTTTGAAAACTAATAAGGGATAGTTTACATTAGGACCAATACAAACTTGATCCACCATTAATCTGTGCAAGCTCTTGCATTTAGATCAGAAGGAAAATCATGCAAATGACAGAGCAACTGATTCCCTTTTGTGTTTCACTTTTATTCAATACAGGCTAGGGGCGCTTGTGCATCTTTTGTCTTCGGTTTCGTGACATTCATGTCAATTGGTGGATTTCCTTCTTTCGTGGAGGACATGAAGGTACACATCATTTCCTTCCCCAATTGTTATGAGTAACTACTGACATTACCAAACCTAAAGAGAATTGATCAGAAACTGATTGCCCTCTCTTATTTCTTAATACAGGTTTTCCAAAGAGAAAGACTCAATGGCCACTATGGTGTCACAGCATTTGTCATCAGCAACACATTATCTGCTATGCCATTTCTGATATTGATTACTTTTATCTCGGGTACTGTCTGTTATTTCATGGTCCGCCTCCATCCTGGATTCTCACATTATGTGTTCTTCGTATTGTGCCTCTACGCTAGTGTCACTGTTGTTGAGAGTCTGATGATGGTTGTAGCCAGCATTGTTCCAAACTTTCTCATGGGTATCATTATTGGTGCTGGAATTCAGGTCTGTGCTCATTTCAGTTTTTGCTACCATGAAAATGAATTGTCTCACTTCACGTCACTGTCTTTTAACACAGTACAACTCGCTTTTACGTTTGTCTTAATTTCCTGTCCTTAATTTTTACTTTTTCTTGACTTGTCAGGGAATATTTATGCTAGTATCTGGGTACTTTAGACTGCCAAATGATATCCCGAAGCCAGTCTGGCGTTACCCAATGTCGTACATCAGTTTCCATTTCTGGGCGCTACAGGTAAATATATCTGTGCTTGTATTACATAACTGCAACAATTGGCATACTTGCTTAACCAAAATGAATACCTCAGGGGCAATACCAAAATGACCTCAAGGGCCTCATCTTTGATAACCAGACGCCTGATCTTCCCAAAATTCCCGGAGAATACATTCTTGAGAACGTATTCCAGATTGACGTGACTAGATCAAAATGGATAGATCTTAGTGTTATCTTCAGCATGATTATTATCTATCGCATTATCTTCTTCATCATGATCAAGATTAATGAGGACGTGACTCCATGGATCCGTGGATACGTTGCAAGGAGAAGAATGCAGCAGAAGAATGGTAATCAGAATACGACTGTGGCCCCTTACGGACTCACCCAATCCCCTTCCTTGAGGACGTATGTGACCGGAACGAGCAGAAGGTAGAAGGCTAATTAAGCTTTTTAAGCACAAATCCTCTGTTGTGTTGGTGACAAATTATACATTTATTCCACAAAGTATATTGCGAATCCTATTAGGAAGAGGAAGACTGTATGCCTAGTTAAGCAATCTTGATTTTCCTCCAATTTACAATGTTATTACGTATTATGCTTGTATTTGCTACTTTTCATCTTAGCATGACAACAGAAAAATGAAAATGGGGCAGAAAAAATAGTTTAACTCATAAGAATTTTTAATACAAGGTGAAGGAATAATGCTTGGTTGTTCGTCCGTCACTTATTGATTACTAGAGAGAACGTATTTCCGTGTTGATTTTTTATTTTTAAAGAGAAGTGTTTCTCTTGATCTTGAATATAACCTCTTCACAGTCCGAGTTAAATATTTAATCATAGAATTATCCCACTAGTCACTCTCAATGCCTAACTTTAATGCACATGTGTTTTTTATAACCGAACAACAAAGTCAATTGGTAAGCTATTGGGTAATGTCAATCTAAAATTATGTCTGACTCTTTATGGGTGCAACTTGAGTTGGGTCCAGAATATTGAGTTTCTTAAGAAATTTTTTTTATTACAAAAGTAGCACGTCTTCAATCTAAAAATAGTATGAATAAGTAGGATAAATTGGCAATTATTTTTCCGAATATTTCTGATAAGTAACAAAATTGAATTTCTCAAATGTGGTACGCACATGCTCCATTTTGGGCTTTTTGTGAACGAATTTATCAATAAGTGTAAATCTGAACGGTTCTGCTAAGGTCGTTTCCAACTTTAGCGAGAGTGTAACAGTGTGCTCTCCACAATATTTTTGGAGGACATGTGTGTGAAAAAGTTCCGATGATATAGAAAGAACATCATCAAAAGACTTCTTCCATGCACGCTCTGAAGGAGAGATAGTCTGTCTTAATGTAACTGAAGCATAAGTACACTCAAATTTGACTGCAGGTTGGGCGTCTTGTGGATAAGGAAGGTCCCGAGAAGCCCACGACTCTCGCACCTCGAGATGGGCCTTAAGAAGCGGGTAAACTGCCTTGTGCCAAATTACGACCAATGAGCTCATCAATTGCATCATTTTGCTCCAAACAAACCCATATTTTCACAAATTTGAACAATATTCCCAGAAATAGGTTGTTCATACGCAGTGATAGTATTTTCTAGATTTCGGACGCTTTACTAGGAATTTTTGAACGTGGTTTGTGGTGTTGGAACCACCTATTCAAGGCGCATCTGTGGGTGTTGACCGATTGAATTTTCAATTCCAAAAACCAAAGATATGGCTGGTAGAGTGTCTATAGTTTTCTAAAGATTTGTAGCTATTGGCTATGTATTTTTTGCTGAGATTGGTGGCATTCGAACTTTATTTTAAAGGGAAATTTGTGAGTGTTAACAAATCTGGATTTCGTTGCTGGATGATGGAAGATATGATCTTTTGAAGTTTCGGTAGATGTTGCACTTCTGGCGCCTCAATATTTTCAAGATTTCTAGAGATCCGCTTAGTAGTTTTGGCTGTACTTGGTGTCTTCAGCACCGTCTCTTCAAGATGTATCTATGGGTTACGACCGATCACACTTTCGAGGCTGAAATATGAAGATATCGGCCAAAACGTGAAGTTGATAGTAAGTTGCACAACTTTTGTATTTTTAAGATTTATGGAGATCCCCTAAGAATTTTTGGACATGGTTTGTGGCAATGGAATCATCTCTTCATGGGCAATCCGTGGGTTCTGACCGATTGTGATTTCATTACTGTATACCGAAGATGTGGTTGAAAACGTAAAGTTGACCGCCACAACTGTTTTTTCTCGATTTTTTGTGGTTTAGGGTTTAGAGTTTTTTTTTAAAAAAAAAAGGGGAAAGAGACCCCTTGAATCTCATAAACAAAAAACAAAGAACAAAGTACAAAGAAAGGAGGGGGACATGAACCTGACCTCCAATATGCGAAAAAATAAAAATACATGAAAAAATCTAAAGTCCTCGAACAAAGGGGGATCCAAGTCTATCAATGTGTATCAAATCTCTAGTCATATGGTGCAACTCATGAGTTGGGAAAAGTATATAAGTCTGACATCTCCATCCCTCAGAAGCCAAATCATCAGCTACCTGATTTCTTTATTTAAATATGTGGGAAACAGAGTCTCTGTTGAAGGAAAACAGTTGTCGAATACTCCAAAAAAGCATCTGAATGTGCCACGGACCTTTTCCTCATGTGATGCAGTGTACGGCTAGCACGAAATCTGTCTCTATCCATAATGCAGTCAATTCCAAATCCCGAGCCAAAAGGAAACCATCGAAGATAGCTTGCAACTTCGCATCGAGAATGGTGCAAGAACCTTAAAACGAACAAAAAGCTCGAACGCACCGTCAGTCACTGTCTTTGATAATCCCACAACTACTAGCCATCCCTTCCTTAACACATTTGTCGATGTTCACCTTGTGGGATCCCACAGACGGTTTGGGCTAGGAGACGAGGATAGGCAGGGGGCGAGAAGGGGCAGATAAAGTGATACCATGTAACGAAGCAAAGCCTGTGTTGTCGTACCAATGCGTGTTTCGGAACATGCGTCTAATATGAAGAAATGAAATGTGCCTGTGAACTCACCATATTCGCAGGGCTCCATAGTAATGCTCCTGTGCTCTCACCATATTATCCGCAGGGGCTCCATAGTAATGCTCCTGTGCTTTGTATCATTGTGTGCCGTCCAGATGAACCATAAAATGAACAAAGGCACGATTATGCGGATGTGACCCCTGGTGACGTGCTGGCCTGAACTAATCCAGCGAAGAAGTTGGTGGTGTATCTCGTCTTACTCACACACTGGTACCTGCAAAATAGAAGAAAAGTGAGCCTATACTTGAGAGACAACCGGACTGCCAACGAACATGTGTTGAAGTGTCTCCTATTATTGACAACAGTGACACCTCGATGCCAACTGGACTCGGATCTGATCCCTGATAACTGTATCTACTGGGA
Source organism: Apocynum venetum (assembly GCA_019593545.1). Classification (NCBI taxonomy): domain Eukaryota; kingdom Viridiplantae; phylum Streptophyta; class Magnoliopsida; order Gentianales; family Apocynaceae; genus Apocynum; species Apocynum venetum. The sequence goes on from SRSM01000470.1 coordinate 296,712, forward strand.
TCAAACCATGTCACAATCTCCAGCAAAATAACTAAATGGTCGTGGGGATGGAAGGTCCCTATAATAAGTGATAGGGAGTCCGAACAGCGGAGGGCTCCCTAACTATTTGCTAGGCCGACTTGGTAGTGAACCAACCATCCGACGTATCACTCCACAGCATCTTGTCCGAGGTGTCAACTGATAAAGGCAAACTGACAATCCGTTCTGCCATTGAAATACTGCCCATTATTCCCAATACGAACCATCGAAGAAGTCATTGACCCAAGCCGATGTGTGAGCATAATCGGGCAACTGCTAAGCAAGTGTAGTGTGACTCTCAGCTTGTAGTGTGACCCATCCAACAGTCATACCAGAAGAAAATCTGCCTCCGACTTAAAATCCAAACAATGTGACTCTCAATTCGTTGGCCAATCCGGAGCAGCCTGCGCCAATCCCGATAAGTAGTGTAAGTACTTATAGGTAGGGAATGATGTGTCCCGACACAATATTTGTCCAGCATAAACTGGGCCCACAAGGAATCCTGGGAACGGAACCACCACCATAGCTTTAGGGAGAAAGTGTCAACGATATCTTATAATCTCATGAATCTAAGACCCGCCCTCATCGTGAGGAAGACATAGAGACTTCCACCGACGTCAGGGAAGCCTGTGAGTCTGATCATGGGCATCCCATAAGAATTTGACAAAGTAGCTCTCCAACCTCTTCAAGATAGCCTTGAGAGGTTGCACGATTTGAAAGAGGTGAAGGGGCATGGAGGATAAGACAGAACGCAACAACGTGGTTCGAGCTTTCGGAGACAATAATCGAAATGCCCAACCCGAGATTCGGCTGTGAACCTTATGTACGAGATCGTCATACAGTAAAGTCCGCCGTTGGCCCCGATACAACGGCACACCCAAATAGGTAATGGGTAACTGGTGATGTGTGAAACTTGTTAGATCCTGAGTCCTGCGGAAGAAAGTTGGAGAAGACCTCCGTGGCAGAATAAGTGTGCTCTTGTCCTGATTCATCAACTAACCAGAAACCGCCTCGTAGTGCTCGAGAACATCAAGCAGCTTACGAATGCACTGTTTTTGGCCGTTAGCGAAAATAATCATGTCGTCAACGAAACATGGATGTGAGATAAGAGACAGGCCCTTGTGTATGTACTGTATCATCGAAAACCTCGTGAACTGATACGTGAGAAGTCTGGAGAAGTAGTCTATGGCAATGACGGCGAGGGAGATATCGGGTCACCATGACGGATACCCCTAGTTGACTGAAAGAAACCACTGGGTTGTCCATTGACCAAGACTGAAAAATGACACTTTGAGATGCATGGTCGGATCCGGTCAATCCGAACATGATCAAAACCAAAATGTTGCATAACAGTCAATAAGAAATCCCAATCAATCACCATATCCAACTTGAGAATAATGTTTCTACTCTGGGCCGGCATGTCGAGCGTGTGGACCATCTCTTAGGCTAGTAGCACATTATCCACAATGAGCCTACCGGGCACAAAACCGCTATGCTGCGGAGAGATGATAGTAGGTAATAGAGAACTTAAACGCATGTTCAACAATTTAGTGATAAGATTGTTGAACATGGTACAAAGACTGATGGGTTTGAACTCAGACCATCGACAGACACTCTACCGCTTAGGGAGAAGAATAATAGAAATAGCTGCAAATCCCTTGGGAAGACAGCCACCGTAGAAGAAATCCAAAACTGCCTGATAGACATCACCGGAGATAATATTCCAACACCTCTGGTATAAGAGTGAAGTAAAATCGTCCGGTCCCGCCACACTATCACCGACAATGTTGAATACCACCTTACGAACCTCATCCAGTGTTGGGATACGGTTGAGCATGTCCTTATCCTCAACAAAGACAAGTCGAGGAATAATGTCATTTCTAATCCGCTGCGGGGGCTGTGCAGGTGAAGATAGAAGCTCGTGAAAGAAACTCACTGCAGAGTCCCGAATCTCATCCTGGTTCGATAATCATGTCCCGTGCTCAGTAGTAATCGAGAAAATGTCGAATCTGACCTGACGACCACGTGCAATGGAGTGAAAGTACCAGGTATTGTGATCGCCCTCACAAACCCATTTGGATCTCGACTTCTGCCTCTGTAAGCCTTCCTCATCTGATAAAGTACAGTTCAACTCAGCCTGAACCCTGTGCAACTGCTCCCTATGAGAGAGGGAAAAATCACCGTCATATGCTGCCTCTGCCTTAGTGACGGACAGCTCAGCGTTGCTAACTCTCTGAAAAATATCATCAAGGACATTCCGATTCCACCAATGCAAACCTTGTTTCAGTCGGAAAGTCTTCTCCGAGAGGGCAGCCATACCCGTAAGATGGGTGGCTTATGGCCACTTCTGAGAGACGAAGGACTGAAAATCATGGTGAGTGGTCCATACGTTGAGGAATCGGAATGGTCTCAGTCCGAAAGAATCAGTTGTAGACATCTCAATCAGTGGCAGAGAGTGATCAGAAGTGTGCATGTTGGGATGCCTCATAGTAAATCTATTGAAGATTGAAGCTGCCTCTGGATTCTAAAGGACACGATCTAGACGCTTCCAAAACCTGTGATTAGTCCACGTTTATGGACTCCTAACAAAACCAGCATCAGTTAACCCACAGTCCAACATCATATCCCCAAAATCTCAAATGCCTCGATCTCTGGAGCTGCTACCGGTACGCTCACCATAATGTGCGATGACATTAAAGTCACCACCGACAAGCCACGGGCCATTAACAGATAGAGAGATATGGTGAAGACCAGCCCATAAATCCCTCATGCCAATAAGAGAACAAGAAGCATATACAAGGGTAAAATAAACATACCTGGGTAGCTTCGGGTCCTGAATGACCATATGACGGAACTGCGAATGATCAACGATAAAAGTCACAGGAGTCCCCTTCCTCCAGAAGCACCAGATCCGATGCGTCTGATTCGTTAGCCCGTGATCAAAGGCCAGAAATCAACGTGTGAAGGAAAAATCACGCCGCATAATCATCGGCTCAATAATAACCAAAAAATATACGTCATGTCTTGGAATGAGCTTTTTCAAACGCCTTCGAGTATCAAAACTACCAACTCTTCTAACATTCCAAATAATGATGCTACTCATAAGGAACAAGAAGGAATAGAGAGTGTACTTGATCGAGCTCGGCTTCGTGTAATCATCCAATGAGGATGTGCTGCCTGAAAGGCTCCTCTGTTCTGGCTCCAATGGCATCGGACTGGGCGGGAACTAGCATCGCCATCATCAGGACGAGAAGTATTGATATTATCGGTATGAGACTGCTAGAGGTCACTAGAAGATCCTCTCCAAACAGAGAGGTGCGGAGCTATACTGTCTGCATCAGATGAGAAAGACGTCTCCCTGTTCTACGGACATATGAGTAGATCACTATTTGTCGGAGAAATAGGAGCAACGGGTATACCCTCGAGTAGCAAAGGATTGGACATTTGTCCCGTCGGAGCGACTGGAATATCCAAAGGTGTCTTGGGGGAAGAAATATATGTGACAATAGTCGGTGGTAGGGTAACCGGTGTAAGATCATAGGAAGAGTAGGGGATATAGATGGGGAGTTTGGGATGATCACGGGGAATGAGAAATGGGAGCTCTGGGGCGGGACGATGACCGGAGTATGTGGCAATGTATAAGGGCCAAAAATCAAAATATTAAGGTATGCAGTATGTGTAGGGGCCGGAACGAAGGTAACATGTGGGAAGACTGCAAGGGTAAGAAGAGGCTGTACTAACAGTACAATCATGGGAATAGAAGCCTGAGGAGTAGAGGGTGCTGGAATGGGTCGGGGAACCCACTGCCGGGAAGGCTGGGTGACAGGGCCTTTCCCCTGGGAAGGATGGGAAGTAGCAGCAGGAATATGGGCTAAAATAGGTGCTATAGTTGGGAAGGGGGGGTCTGAGTGGTAAGTGAAAGGGGAGTAGAGAAACTAGGAGGAGGGATAGAGGAGGGTGTTGGAAAACGAACCGGTACACCACCTGAGATACACTGATCAACAAAATGTCCCAAGTGCCTACACCGAGAACAGAAAACGGGCAAAGTCACATAGGTAACAGTCAGCCAAAAACTCCTATCAGCTCCTCGATTAATCCAAATGCGATAAGGTAACTTGTTCTCCAAGTTAACCTCAACGCAAACGCGAGCCTCAATAGGACAACGGAGGTCGGCGATAGCCTCGTCAATGTGGAGCGAAATCCCTACCACTCTAGCTAAGATAAAGAGGAACTACTTCGCTCTAAGGTGAATGGGCACAGGCAGTAAAGGGAAATAAATTCAAACGGGAGCAATGGGGGTCTCCGTAGAAGGATGAAAGTCGGTGATCCACTTTAAGATGCGCATCGGGCATCTCGAAATGAACCAAGTCAGCTATAAGAAAAGCCTTGAGTAGTCCGACTCATGAGACAAGTGAATAAGAATGTGGTTGTGATCAATCAAACTAGTGACATAGTGGCCAATGAAATTAAATCTATCAAAAGCTTTACGTACCTCCACCATGCTGGGCTTCCGGTTGGAAAATTTTCCAACCAAAGTGTATCTGAAAGGCTCTGCCAAAGCTATCTCCATTTCCAAGGGTAAGACAACAGCTGGTTCGCCACAATGGTTTCTCCCAAGCTGAGCATTAAGCAATCTAGGAGACCCAGTCAACATTTGGTCGAAAGATTTCATTACGACCATATTCGAAGAAGAGACAATTGGTCTCAATGCAACCAAGGCATAATTACGACAAAAAATAACTGATTGGGCATCCTAAGGATAAGGCGGGTCTCGAATGAGAGTGACATAAAGGCCTGGAAGGGCAGTTGACCGGGCATCTCGGTTTGTGTGTTGGGTGGGCCCGCTCCACAAGGTGGGATCCATGTACCAAAATTGCCACTGTGAGCCCCACGTGAAGTCACAGGTGCACCACAAAGAGTCCCATGATGAGTTAGGGCGGACCTGGTGGGTGCCTTGGTTTGCGGGGCAGGTGGACCCGCTACTCGAGGTGCATTCCGCTTATCAATAAAGTCACCATGTGTCAAATGTGGAGTAGCAGGAGCACCACCATGAATCCCATGATATGCCGAGGCTAAAAGAGCATGTGCCTCGGTGTCTCTAAATGAAATCCGAGAATTAAAAATCCCTCCAAAAGTCGAATGTGAAGTGGCAAGTGCACAACTTGCAAACCCAAGAACTGTCGGAGCAAAATGTGCATGCAGCCCGATTTGCGTGCCTTGCGGGCCAACATCCCGAGGCAAGATCCAAGCATCGAGAATGCCACCAGGTGACGTGAACGTGAAACTATGAGTACCAAAAGCTAGTCCGAGCTGCGTAGGGCAAGTCCCGTATCCCAAGGAGAAAACCAAGAGTCAAAAATGCCATTGACGAAGCCTGTCGTACGGCTCTCAAATTTAAACCTAACAATTCCTATGTAGATAGGGAAAGTAGGGATCGAATCCACAGAGATTTGTCAACTCTTAAATTAAAATCATTAATCGGAAAGGGTTTTGGGGGGTTTTTGGTATTTTGAGAATAGAATTAAAAAGGAATTTAGAATATAAATGATATAAAAAAAACGTTAGCAAGGAATTAGTATCAAGTTATATTTTTCATGGGATTAATCATAGATCAAGACATTATTAAGTAATTGGTTTTAGAATCCCGATCAGCTCAGACAGATTCCTATCCTTACAAATTAGATTAATCCCGATCAGCTCAAACAGATTAATCTCTAATTTAATTAAACACCACTACCAACCAGCGTGTATAGGATGTTCAATCAAATTGCATTAAGTAAATAAGGCATCACCAACATTAAATTGTATATAACAATCAGCTTAATTATATAATTCCACTACTAATTTAATTAAGCCAAGAGCTGCAACTCAATTAAATTAGTAGATGCCACTTGAATCATTAATACAAGATTAATAATCCTAGCTATATAATCACGTTTATTAATTGGATTGTCAATCCAATTAATTCACATAATTATATTAATTAAAACAGGAATTACATAAATACTTAATTAATATATAGATATAAGTATATTAAATAAATATACAAATATATATATATATATATATATATAAAGAAAGATTGGATTTATATTAACTAAACAAATTAGGCGGTTCAACCGACCATTTAAATAAATTAAACTAAAAGTATGGAGGCTCGGCCTTCCATAAAAAAAGAAAATAAAAGACATAAAAGTAAATTAAACTAATAGGTGGCTCGGCCATCCATTTGCGATATTTAAAGTGCATAAAGCAAAATAAATAAAGACTAGGCGGGTAAACCGACCATAAGTCCAGTTAAATAAATCCAAATAGAAATTAAGTACAAAGAAAATTATCTCATAATCCCATTTATTAATAACTTAACACATATCCTTACTAACAAAAGGAAATTACTCACAATCCATATTTAATAAATATAAGATGAAATTTATAAACATTAGAACGAAAATTTGAAAGAAATACTCCCCGAAAATATTGAAATTATCCGGACAGAATTTCTTTACTAAATTTTACAAAAAGACTTGAAAAACTATTCTAAAAATTCTAAAAATTATATTAATATGAAGATAATAATAAAAGAAAGAAATTACAAAAGAAATGAAGAAGATTGGAGCTAAATTGGTGTCTTAAATGAGAAATGAAGCTAGCATATTTATAGGGAAATTTCTAGGGGTAAAATGGTTGACTTGTTGACTTTGACCAGCCGACGGACACTGTTCATGACTAAGCAGTGACGTCATCATCGACGGTGGTACTATTCACCGGAGTTACTGTTCATCTTTTTTCTTTTCTTTCTTCTTCATCTTCATATTCATCTTCATTTCTTCTTCTTCTTTTTATCTCCAAAATGTACTAGAATACACTGAAAAACTTATAACACAAAGAAATAGAAAGGAAATGTGAAATATATCCATTAAATGACACAATTAACCGATTTTTAAACAAAATATAGTCATTAAGTAGTATAAAAATCAGTTAATTTATGTGTACATCAACCATCATGTGCCAAGGAATGAGCAATAGAAATGTCAAAATGAGCCACAAGTAAAGTAATACAACTCCCGATAAATGCCTTGGCTTGAATGCCAAGTGGGCTCGCAACTCGAAGAGTTCTACCAAAGTTGGGAAAACCAACGGGTGCTGAAGAGTGAACAATAGGACCACTAGAAGAAATCTCAAGGTGCATATGGTGGGAAACAGGCCCTGCCTCGAAATGCATGCCAACAGGACCAGTATCCCGAGGTATTCTCTCCCTAGGTGAAGCTCGAGTGTCGAAAAATTCAATGGTGTCTCTATGTCCCAAAAGTGTGAAGTCAATTGTCAAAGGAATATTTTTCTCTAGATGCGGGTTTGACTTTTTGGTCAAAGGTCGAGAAAAATTAGAAGTCAAATTGGAAAACCTATTTGAATTTTTTTGAAGTGGGTTGGTGCAATTTTTATCCCAAGAAATGTGTATGCTAGATGTTTGTAGAGGTGGCAAAACGGGCGGCCCGGCCCAGCCCAACCCGACCCAACGGGCCAAGCAAAGTAATAGGGCCGGGCCGGGCTGAAATTGTATGGGCCTGGAATATTGAGGCCCAGCCCAAGCTCTACATGGGCCACGGGCCAACGGGCCAAAATGGCCCGAAAATTTATAATTTTTTTAAAAAATTTATAATTTTATATTGGTTAAAAAAATAAATTTATTAAACAATTTACAAATAAACAACACATTTATAGTCTTATTTTGACCCAAAAAATACTAAAATAGCCCACTATGTCATCTCAACTTTAACAAATTTAAATCATTAAAGATAAAATAGAATGTTATGTAATGTTTATATCTATAGCTTGCAGTACATTTACAATTTTACACCAAAAACCTCTAAAACAAACCAATCATAGCAAACAAAAAAAACATTTAAACAATCAAACACAAATATAATGTTAATTTATTTACTACATAAACAAAAAAAAATCATTTAAACATCACTTACTACACAAACATCATTTGTGTATTAAAAAATCATTTACTACACAAACTGTGGGAGTGGTTTGAAATTTTTTTTTTTAACCGGGCTAGCCCATTAGCCCAAACCCATTTGGCCCGCGGGCCAATGGGCCGGGCCATTTAGGCCCGATTTTTTTCGGGCTAAGAAAAATGAAACCCAACCCATTTTATATTGTGGGCTTTTCGGACTGGCCTGACGGGCCGGACTTATTTTGACACCCCTAGATGTTTGATTGGTTAAAGGAATGTGGGCTTGAGTAAGTTTAGGAAGAGAGAGACCCAAAGATGTATTAGGTTGTGGGCTTGTAGTATTTATATCAAGTGGGCTTGGGAAGTGTTGGGCTTGTGCAGGTTTAGTAAGAGAGAGGGCCAATGAATTAATTTTCATGGGTTGGCTATGTGGGCTTTGATTATTTAAAACTAGTGGGCTTGAAAGAGGTTGGACTTGTGTAGAATTAATAGAAGAAGGGCCCAAGGGAATATAAGTAATAGGTTGACTATGTAGGCTTTTAATATTAAAGTCTAATGGGTTTGGAATATATTGGGCTTTTGAATATTTAATGGAATAGAGGTCCAATGGAATTTTATTCAAGAATTAGTTATGTGGGCTAAGAGTATTTAAAACAAGAGGGCTTGGAAGGGGTTGGGCTTGTGTGGGATTAGTAAGGCCCAAGGAGGAGGATATTAGGGTTGGGTGGACTCATATAAAAGTGAAAGAGAAGGGGGAGCTAGGAAAACCCTAGCCGCCACCTTCCTCTTCTCCAAATTTTGGCCAAGTGAGGGGGATGAGCTAAGGAAGTCCTAGCCTCATCCATCTATTCTCCAAGACTTTCGGCCATGTGTAGGTGGGAGTGAGGGGCTTGTGCAAGTTTGGAAGATGCTATGGGAGGTGAGGAGAGTTGATTGTGAGTAAAACCTATGCAAGAAGACTCCAAAAAAGGAGAAGAAATGGAGAAGGAGAAGAATTTTTTTCCTTTATTTTCAGTTGGAGCTTCAAATTGAGACAAAGATGTTTGGGCATTGCTTGGTAAGTTCATATGAGATGAAGGGAGAAGATTTTGAGGTAAGGTTTGGCCAAGAGGAGCATGAACTGAGTTTTTTTCCTTTGAGAACACAATGGCACATTCTCGGCATTCTCTCTTCTTTTTCCCAAATTTGAAGTGGAAAATAATGAAGGAGGCATGGGTGAAGTTGATTTGGATATGGGAAGATGTAAAAAATAATTGGTAATCTTAACTTGGCCCAAAATGGAATGACTTGAACTTGAACTCTTCTTCTTCTCCATTTCTACGAATCTGGAATTTTTTTGATTTGATGGAATCGAGGCCAAAAAATCAATTTATTTGGTGATTTGGACTTGTATTTTGAGGGGAAATGTGTTGGGAATTGTTGGGGTGAGTGTTGGGAAGGGTTTGGGAGTGGTAGGTGGTGTCAAAATGGTGTGTGGAAGCTATCGCATGGCTGAAAGAGGGAGGAGGCAACGGGGCTGTTTTGGTGGTTTTGGGTATGTTTTCATTTGATTTTTGAAAAACTAGAGACATGGTTGTGTTCACAAGGTTTAAGAGATCATTTCCGTGTTGTACTTTTGGTAAATTTTTGCCAGAATCTAGCGACATCGCCGGTCGGTGGTGGTTATGCAACAGCTCGGCCATGTTGGACAGTGGAAGGGGGTGGTGGTGCAAGAAAATGACTTTCCTATTTTGAGAGATGAATCCTCGGTTTAGGGTTTAGGGTTCTTTTTTTAAAAGGGGAAAGAGACTCCTTGAATCTCATAAACAAAAAATAAAGAACAAAGTACAAAGAAAGGAGAGGGACATGAACCTGATCTCCAATATGCGAAAAAGAAAAATACATGAAAAAATCTAGAGTCCTCGAACAAAGGGGGATCCAAGTCTATCCATGTGTTTCAAATCTCTAGTCATATGTAAGTCTGACGTCTCAATCCCTCAAAAGTCAAGTCATCAACTATCTGGTTTTTCCCTCTCTAAAGATGTGGGAAATAGAGTCTTTGTCGAAGGAAAGCTACTATCGAATATTCCGAAGAAGCATTTGAATGTGTCACGGACCTCCTCATTGTGTGATACAGCGTACGACTAGCGCAAAATTTGCCTCTATTCATAATGCAGTCAATCCTAGATCCCGAGCTAAAAGGAGACCATCGAAAATAGCTCGCAACTCCACATTGAGAATGGTACAAAATCGTAAAATGAAAAAAAGGCCCGAATGCACCATCTGTCACTGTCTTTGATAATTGCACCACCACTGGCCATCCCTTCTATAACACATTCATCGGTGTTCACATTGTGGGATCCCATAAACGGTCTGTGCCAAGAGACTAGAATAGGCAAGGGGCGAGGAGGGGCAGATAATGAGACACCAAATAATGGAACAAAGTCCATGTCTCCGTACCAGTGCGTGTGACGGAACATGCGTCCAATCTAAAGAAATGAAATGTGCTTGTGAACTCGCCATATTATCCACCGCGACTACATATAAATGCTCATGTGCTTCACGTCATTGCGTGCCATCTAGATGAACCATAAAATGAGCAAATGCACGATGATGTGGATGTGACCCCGGTAACGTGCTGACCTGAACCAATCCAGTGAAGAAGCTTGTGGTGTATCTCGTCCTGCTGACACATCGGTACTTGGAAAATCGAATAAAAGTGAGCCCATACATGAGAGGCAACTGAACTGCCAATGAACACGTGCTAAAGCGTTTATTTTGAGTGGCAACAGTGGGACCTCAATGCCAACTGGACCCGGATCCGATCCCCGATAACTGTATCTACCAGGATCAAACCATGCCACAATCTCCAGCAAAGAAACGAAAAGGTCGTGGGAATGGAAAGTCCCCAGAATAAGCGATAGGGACTGGGATTAAGGTTTTTTTAAAAAGGAGAAAGAGACCCCTTGAATCTTATAAACAAAAAACAAAAAAAGGAGGAGGACATGAACCTGACCTCCAATATGCGAAAATACAAAAATACATGAAAAAACTATAGTCCTCGAACAACAGGATATCCAAGTCTGTCCATGTGTATCAAGGCTCTAGTCTTAGGGTGTAATTCCTGAGGTGCGAATAGTGTGTAACTCTGACGTCTCCATCCCTCAGAAGACAAGTCATCAACTACGTGGTTTCCCTCTCTATAGATGTGGGAAACAGAATCTCTATCGACGAAAAGCAGTTGTCGAATACTCTGAAGAAGCATCTGAATGTGCCACGGACCGCCTCCTCATGTGATGCAGTGTATGGTGCAGTCTGCAAACAAAAAATGCCACCACGAGCCATATGTGAAGTGGCAAGTGCGCCTCTAGTAAACCCAAAGTGTGTTGGTGCAGAAAGAGCAGGTGCCTCAGATTGCGTGTCGGAACGGCCCGCATTCCGAGATGAAATCCGAGCATCGGAAATGGCTCCAAGTGCTGCAGGAGAGATAATATGAGTGCCAACAACAATCTCCGGTTGTGAAAGAGACACTCAGGAAGGCGCCTCAGTTTGTGTGCCAAACAGGCTCGCATCCCGAGGAAAGCACGAGGTGTCAGAAATGCCACCCTGATCCTAAGAAAAAGTAACTGGAGTGCCAATAGCAATCCAAGATGAGCAGAGAATGCTTGGATATCCCTCGGTTTGCGAGCCGAGCGGGACCGCAGCTCAAGGAGTGCTACTAATACCGGAAGTGAGGGGGGGAGCTAGGGAAGCCCTAGTCGCCTCCCTCTCTTCTCCATGTGAATCGGCCAAGTGTAAAAGGGAGGAGGAAGCTTGAGCAAGCTTGGAAGAAGCCGCCACCACCTTTGATGAAGCCTCTAAAGTCGTGGCCTCCAAGGATGAGTTTTGAGCAACCAAATCAGAAGGGGAAGCATGGGTAAGTTGGGAAATGCTATGGGGAGGTAAGTAACTAATCATATGACTCAAACCTTAGCTTGGAATAGAGGAAGAAGATGATGGCAGCTCGGTTTTATCATGGACCAAGGTGACGGTTTTTCCAAGATTTTTCTCGATTTGGAGAGGTATGTGAGGTGATGAAGCTTGGACAATGCTTGAAGGGGTTGTATGAGATGAAGGAAGGCGATTTTGATAACTAGATTGACCAAGAAAACTATGAAGGAAGGGAGAGGAAGCTGAGGGGAATTCGGCCAAGAACCCATTTTTTCCATCTTTTTTCTCTAAATCTGAGTTTGTAATGGATGTTTAAGGTATGGGTGATGGAGTTTTAGATGTATAGACATTGGAGAAGTATTTTGTACTCTTGTTTTGGTTCGAATTTGATTGAATAAAACAAGGCACGATTTTTTCATCTTCTAACTAATTTTTTTTTTGTTTTGGCATGAATTTTGGCGCGAAACAAGTTCGGCATTGAGTGTTTGAATGTTTGGAAGGGTGTGGGAGTGATGGATTGTTGCAAATCCGCTAGGGCAGTTGGAGATCTCGTCGGAAACAAAACGAGCCACCAAGACTGTTTTGGCAAATTGGCATAGTTAATGCTGGAATTTTCATCGGTGGTAGGCATAGAAGAGACTAGCATAGAGTAGGGACCATTGTGGTTTAGGGTTTAGGGTATTAGGGTTTTAGGGTTTAGGGTTTTTTTTTAAAAGGGGAAAGAGACCCCTTAAATCTCATTAAAAAAAACAAGGAACAGAATACAAAGAAAGGAGGAGGACAAGAACCTGACCTCCAATAAGCGAAAAAACAAGAATACATGCAATTAATCTAGAGTCCTCGAACAGAAGGGTATCCAAGTCTGTCCATGTGTATCAAGGCTCTAGTCCTATGGTGTAACTCCTGAGGTGCGAGAAGTGTGTATGTCTTACGTCTCCATCCCTCAGAAGCCAAGTCATCAGCTACCTGGTTTCCCTCTCTATAGATGTGGGAAACAGTCTCTGTCAAAGGAAAGCATCTGTCGAATACTCCGAAGAAGCATCTGAATGTGCCACGGACCGCCTCCTCGTGTGACGCAGTGTACGGCCAGCGCGGAATCTGCCTCTATCCATAATGCAGTCAGTCCCAAATCTCGAGCCAAAAGGAGACCATCGAAGATAGCTCGCAACTCTGCCTCGAGAGTGGTGCAAGACCTATAGAACGAACAAAAGGCCCGAATGCACTGTCTGTCACTGTTTCTGATAATCTCACCACCGCTAGCCATCCCTTCCTTAACACATCCGTCGGTGTTCACCTTGTGGGATCCCACAGACGGTCTATGCCAGGAGACGAGGATAGGCAGGGGGCGAGGAGGGGCTGATAGTGTGACACCAAATAACGGAGCGAAGTCTGTGTCTCCGTACCAGTGCGTGTGCCGGAACATTCGTCCAATATGAAGAAATGAAATGTGTTTGTGAACCCGCCAAATGATCCGCCGAGGCTCAATGGTAACGCTCCTGTGTTTCGCATCATTGCGTGCTGTCCAGATGAACCAAAAGATGAGCAAAGGCACGATGATGCGAATGTGACCCCTGGTGACGTGCTAGCCCGAACCAATCCAGCAAAGAAGCCGATGGTGAATCTCGTCCTACTGACACATCGGTACCTGCAAAATAGAAGAAAAGTGAGCCCATACCTGAGCGGCAACCGGACTGCCAATGAACACGTGCTGAAGCGTCTCCTCTAAGTGGCAACAGTGACACCTCGATGCCAACTGGACCCAGATCCAGTCCCTGATAACAGTATCTACCGGGATCAAACCATGCCACAATCTCCAGCAAAAGAACGAGATGGTCGTGGGGATGGAAGGTCCCCAGAATAAGCGATAGGGAGTCCAAACAGTGGCGGGCTCCCTAACTATCTGCCAGGCCGACTTGGTAGTGAACCTACCATCCGGCGTATCCTTCTACAACATCTTATCTAGGGCATCGACTGAAAGGGGCAAGCTGACAATCCGCTCTGCCATAGAGGAAGGAACCGCCCGGCAGAGGAGGTCAAAGTCCTAATACGATCCGTCAAAGAAATCACTGACCCGAGCCGATGTATGTGCGGAATCGGGCAACTGCTGAGCAAGAGTAGAGTCTCCCATCCAATAGTCATGCCAGAAGAAAAGCAGCATAAGTACCTGTAGCTAGCGACGGATGCGTCCCAACACAGTATTTGCCCAGAATAAACTGGGCCCACAAGGAATCCTGGGAACGAAACCGCCACCACAGCTTCAGGGAGAAAGCGTCGACGACATCCTGTAATCTCCTGAATCCAAGACCACCCTCATCGTGCGGAAGACATAAAGCCTTCCCCCAGTGCCAGTGAAGCCTGCGGGTCTGATCCTGGGCATCCCATAAGAATCTGGCAAAATAGCTCTCCAGCCTTTTCAAGACAGCCTTGGGAGGCTGCACGATCTGAAAAAGGTGAAGAGGCATGGAAGAAAGTACAGGCCGGAGCAAAGTGATCCAAGCACCCGGAGAAAGTAACCGACATACCCATCCCGAGATCCGGCTACGAACCTTCTGTACGAGATCGTAATACAGAAAAGTCCGTCGCTGGCCTCGATACAAAGGTACGCCTAAATAGGTAATGGGGAGCTGGTGATGTGTGAATCTTGTCAGCTCCTGAGTCCTGTGGACAAAAGCAGGCGAAGACCTCCGTGGTAGAATAAGTGCGCTCTTGTCTCGATTCACCAACTGACTAGACACAGCCTCGTCATGCTCGAGCACCTCGAGCAGCCTTCGAATGCACTGTTTCTGGCCGTTGGCAAAAATAATCATGTCATCAACGAAGCACAAATGCGAGACAAAAGACGGGCCCCCGTGCATGTACTGCATCATCGGGAACCTCGTGAACTGGTGCGTGAAAAGTTTGGAAAAGTAGTCAGCGGCAATGACGAAAAGCGAGGGAGATATCGGGTCACCCTGACAGATACCCCTAGTCGACCGAAAGAAATCACTGGGTTGCCCGTTGACCAAGACCGAAAAATGACACTCTGAGATACACCGTCGGATCCGGTCAATCCATACATGATCAAACCTGAAGTGCTCCATAACAGTCAGTAAGAAGCCCCAATCGATCCAATCATAAGCCTTTGCCATATCCAGCTTGAGAATAACGTTGCTACCCCGAGCCCGCACATCGAGCGTGTGGACTATCTCCTGGGTGAGTAGCACGTTATCCCCGAGCCCGCTCTGCTGTGGAGAGATTATAGTAGGTAACAGGGAGCTCAAGCGCGTGTTCAACAACTTAGTGATAAGCTTGTTGAACACGGTGCAGAGACTGATAGGTCTGAACTCAGACCATCTACATGCACCCTCCCTCTTAGGGAGAAGAATAATAGAGGTAGCAGCAAATCCCCTGGGAAGACGGCCCCCGTCGAAGAAATCCAGAACTGCCTGATAGACATCCCCAGAGACAATATCCCAACACCTCTGGTAGAACAGCGAAGTAAAGCCGTCCGGTCCCGCCACACTGTCACCGTCAATGCTGAATACCGCCTCACGAACCTCATCCAGTGTCGGGATACGGTTGAGCATGACGTTATCCTCGACAGAGACAAGTCGAGGAATAATGTCATCTCTGATCCGCTGCGGGGGCTGAGCAGGTGAAGATAGAAGCTCGTGAAAGAAGCTCACTGCAGAGTCCCGAATCTCATCCTGGTCCAATAATCGTGTCCCGTGCTTAGTAGTGATCGAGAAAATGCTGGATCTGACTCGACGACCACGTGCCATGGAGTGAAAGTAATGGGTATTGTGATCGCCCTCACAAACCCATCTAGATCCCGACTTCTGCCTCCAGAAGCCCTCATCAACTGATAAAGTACGGTTCAGCTCGGCCTGAACCCTGTGCAACTGCTCCTTGTGAGAGGGGGAAGGATCGCAGTCATACGCTGCCTCTGCCTCGGTGACGGACAACTCAGCGTCATTGACTCTTTGAAAGATATCACCGAAGACATGCTGAATCCACCAACGCAAACCTTGTTTCAGTCGAAAAGTCTTCTCCCAGAGAGCACCTATATCCATAAAATAGGTGGGTAATGACCACTTATGAGAGAAGAATGACTGAAAGTCATGGTGAGTGGTCCAGACGTTGAGGAATCGAAACGATCTCGGTCCGGAAGAATCGACTCTAGACATCTCAATCAGAAGCGGAGAGTGATCAGAAGTATGCCTGTTGAGATGCCTCACAGTAAATCTGCTGAAGATGGAAGCTGCCTTTGGATTGTAAAGGACACGATCCAGACGCTTCCAAACCCGGTGGTTAGTCCACGTATATGGACTCCCGACAAAACCAGCATCAGTCAACCCACAGTACAGCATCATATCCCCAAAATCCCGAATACCCCGATCTCTGGAACTGCAACCGGTGCGCTCACCATCATTTGCGATGACATTAAAGTCACCGCCGACAAGCCACGGGCCATCAATAGAAAGGGAGATATGGTGAAGACCAGCCCATAAATCCCTCCTGCCAACAGAAGAACAAGAAGCATATACAGGGGTAAAATAAACGGACCTGGGTAGCCTCGGGTCCTGAATGACCATATGAAGGAACTGCGGGTGATCAACAACATAAGTCACCACAGTCCCCTCCCTCCAGAAGCACCAGATCCGATCCGTCTGATTCGCTAGCCCGTGATCAAAGGCCAGGAATCGCCAAGTGAAAGCAAAAGCACGCCGCATAATCATCGGCTCAATAATAACAAAAAAATAAACGTGATGTCTCTGAAGGAGCTTTTTCAAGCGCCTTCGAGTATCAGAACTACCTACTCCCCTAACATTCCAAATAATAATGCAACTCATGAGGAACAAGAGGGAATGGAGGGCGTACCTGACCGAGCTCGGCTCCGTGTGATCATCCGATAAGGCTGTGCAGTCCGGGAGGCTTTCCTGCACCGGCTCCAACGGCGCCGGACCGGACAGGAACTAGCATCACCATCATCAGAACGGGAGGTGCCGGTATCATCGGTATGAGCCTGCTGGAGGTCACCAGAGGATCCTCTGTGAACAGGAAGGTGCGGAGCAATACTGCCAGCAATAGACGAAAGGGAGGCCTCCCTGTTCTGCAGACAGATGAGTGGATCACTAACTGCCGGAGAAACAGGAAGAACGAGTGCACTATGAGGAAGTGAAGCATCGGACAGCTGTGCCGCTGTAGTGACTGGAATAGTCAAAGGTGCCTCGGGAAGAGGAATATGTGTGTAGAGATCACCGGAAGCGCGGGAGATACAGAAGAGGAGTCAGGGATGGTCACAGGGAATGAGAAATGGGAGGTTTGGGGCGGGACAGAGACTGGAGTATATGCCGAGGTATGTGTGCTAAACGTCAGAGTATCGGGGCTCGGTGTATGTAAAGAGGCCAGAATCGAGGTAACAGGTGGGGTAACAGCAAGGGTAAGGACTGGCGAAACTACCGGTGTAGTCGGGGGACCCACTTCCGAGGAGGCAGGGAGACAGGGACCTTCCCCTTCCCCTTCCCCAGGGGAGGATGGGAATAAGAAGCGGGAATAGGGGCTATGGTAGGGACAGGAATCTGAGTAGTAGGACCAGTGGGGATAGGTGGACTGGCAGGAGGGACAGAGGAAGGTGCCGGAGAACGGACCGAAACATCACCAGAGACACACTGGTCAGCAGAGTGTCCCATGTGCCTACACCGAGAACAGAAAACTGGCAAGGTCTCGTAAGTCACTGTCTGCCAAAAACCCCTGTCATCCCCACGATCAATCCAAATGCGATCAGTTAACTTGTTCTCCAAGTTAACCTCAACGCAAACACGAGCCTCACTGGGCCGACGGAGAGCGGAGGTAGCCTTGTCAATGTGAAGCGGAATACCCATAGCTCTAGCCAAAATAAAAAGAAATCTCTTCACCCTAAGGTGAACGGGCAAGAGAGGGAAAGAAATCCAAATGGGAGCAATGGGAGTCTCCCCGGATGGATGAAAATCAGTGGTCCATTTCAGGATGCGCATCGGGCATCCCGAAATGAACCAAATAGGCTTAAGGAAAAGCCTCGAGTAATACGACACATGAGATAAGTAAATAAGGATGTGCCTATGATCAATCAAGCCAGTGACATGGTGGCCAATGAAATTAAACCTCTCGAAGGCTTTACGTATCTCCACCATGCTGGGCTTCCGTTTGGAGAATTTTCCAACCAAGGTGTATCTGAACGGCTCTGCCAACTCTGTCTCCAGCTCCGAGGGTAAGGGCACAATTGGCTTACCACAATGCTTCAAACCAAGCTGGGCAGAAAGCAATCCAGGATAACCAGTCAGCATCTGATCAAAAGACTTCATCGCAGCCCTATCAGAAGAAGAGACACTCTGTCTCGAGGTGACCGAAGCATAAGTGCGACCCATGACAGCTGGCTGGGTGTCCTGAGGGTAGGGCGGATCACGAGCGGGCGCTCGAGTCTGATGAGGTCCAGAGGTTCTGGCGGATGACTGACCGGGTGCCTCGATTTGCGTGCCAGGTGGGCCCGTTCCCCGAGGTGGGGTCCGCGTGTCAGAAATAATACCATGAGCTATATGTGACCTAGCTGGGCACCCCTAGCACGAGTAAGGTGTGTCGGAGTCGGAAGAGAAGGCATCTCGGTTTTCGTGTCGGCAGGGCCCGCATCTCGAGGTGAAATCCGGGCGTCGGGAATAGCTCCTAGTGCCGCAGAAGTGATAATATGAGTGCCAACAACAATCTCCGACTGTGGAAGAGAAGTCCGGGAAGGCACATCGGTTTGTGTGCCGGGTGGGCCCTCTCCCCGAGGTGGGGTCCGCTTGTCAGAATTAATACCACGAGCCATATGTGAAGTGGTTGGGGCACCCCTAGCACGGGCAGGGTGTGTCGGAGCCGGAAGAGCATGCGCCTCGATTTGCGTGCCGGAAGGGCCCACACCTCCAGGTGAAATCCTGGCATCGGTTATAGCTCCTATTGACGCAGAAGTGCTAATAAGAGTGCCAACTACCATCTCCGGCTGTGGAAGGGATGTCCGGGAAGGCACCTCAGTTTGCGTGCCGGGTGGGCCTGCTCCTCGATGTGGGGTCCGCTTGTCAGAATTAATACCACGAGCCATATGTGAAGTGGTTGGGGCACCCCTAGCACGGGCAAGGTGTGTCGGAGCAGGAAGAGCATGCGCCTCGATTTGCGTGCCGGAAGGGCCCACACCTCGAGGTGAAATCCTGGCATCGGTTATAGCTCCTATTGCCGCAGAAGTGCTAATAAGAGTGCCAACTACCATCTCCGGCTGTGGAAGGGATGTCCGGGAAGGCACCTTAGTTTGCGTGCCGGGTGGGCCTGCTCCTCGATGTGGGGTCTGCTTGTCAGAATTAATACCACGAGCCATATGTGAAGTGGTTGGGGCACCCCTAGCACGGGCAAGGTGTGTCGGAGCAGGAAGAGCATGCGCCTCGATTTGCGTGCCGGTAGGGCCCGCCTCCCAAGGTGATGGTCGAGTGTCGGGAAGTCCAATAAGGCCTACGTGTACCAAAGAAGTCGAGTCAATGGTCAAAGGAACAATTTCCTCGGAATGAGAGTTTGACTTTTTGGTCAAAGGACGGGAAAAATTAGAAAGCCCATTTGGATTTTTTTGAAATGGGTTGGTGGAATTGTTTGCACAAGTGGATTGTGGGCTAGAAATATGAGAAAGATAGGAAATATGGGCTTTAGCACTATTTATGACATGTTTTTGTGGGCTTGAATTGTTGTTATCAAATGGGCTTAAAGTTTTTGTGGGCTTAGGAAAAGAGATGTCCAAAGAAGAATTACACAAGGCTTTTGTTTGTGGTCTTGTATTTTTGGTGTCAAAATGGATTGGGAGGATTTGGGCCAAGGGAGGCCCAAAAGTGGGAATTAGGGTTGAGATTGGACTTAGGTGGAAAGGAACTAGATGCAGAATTACATGTGATTAAAATGAATGATTATGATATTATTTTGGGAATGGATTGGTTACATAAGAATAAGGCAAACATTCGTTGTCGAGAGAGAGAAGTATCATTTGGAGAGCACGAAGATGATGGATTTATCTTTTACGGATCAAGATCGAGTAACTCGCCTCGAGTGATTTCTGCGTTGAAGGCAACAACTATGTTAAGGAAAAAGGATTGCCATGGTTTTCTTAGTTAACGTAACAGCTAATGAAATTGTGGAGTTAACAGTTGCCGATGTACCTATTGTACGAGAATACGCTGATGTTTTTCCGAAAGACTTGCCAGGATTGCCTCCGGATCGTCAAGTAGAATTTACCATTGACTTAATACCGGGGTCTGCACCGATATCTAAAGCACCGTATAGAATGGCACCTAAGGAGTTGCAAGAACTTAAGGTACAATTACAAGAGTTGTTGGATTTGGGATTTATACGACCTAGTGTGTCTCCATGGGGAGCGCCAGTGCTTTTCGTGAAGAAGAAAGATGGCACATTAAGGATGTGCATAGATTATCGAGAATTGAACAAGCTTACCATTAAGAACAAGTATCCCTTACCGAGAATCGAGGATTTATTTGATCAGCTGAAAGGTGCAGGAGTATTCTCTAAGATCGATTTAAGGTCGGGATATCATCAATTAAAGGTCAAAGAAGATGATATTTCTAAGACAGCATTTAGAACCCGATATGGACATTATGAGTTCACAGTAATGCCGTTTGGACTTAGCAACGCCCCTGCAGTATTCATGGATCTGATGAATCGAGTCTTTCACTCATATCTAGATCGTTTTGTGATCGTGTTCATTGATGACATTCTTGTATACTCCAAGGATAAAGAACAACATGAGGAGCATCTCAGGATTGTTTTGGAGACACTGCGAAAAGAAACATTGTATGCAAAGTTTAAGAAGTGTGAGTTTTGGCTGGATAGAGTGGTATTTTTGGGACATGTGGTAACTGCCAAAGGGATCGAAGTGGATCCGTCTAAAGTAGAAGCAATCTCAGAATGGAAAGCACCGACTAATGCTCATGAAGTTCATAGTTTCTTGGGTCTAGCAGGCTATTATCGACGATTCATTGAAGGATTCGCAAAGATAGCTGGCCCAATGACACGGCTCACGAGGAAAGGTGAGAAGTATGACTGGACTACTAAATGTGATGAAAGTTTCCAAGAACTTAAGAAAAGGTTAGTTTCAGCACCAGTGTTGACAATACCTAATGCGTCGGATAATTTCGTTATCTATAGTGATGCATCGAAGCAAGGTCTTGGTTGTGTACTTATGCAGAATGGGAAAGTAGTTGCTTACGCTTCCAGACAACTAAAGCAGCACGAGCTGAATTATCCCACACATGACCTAGAATTGGCAGCCGTAGTGCACGCATTAAAGATATGGCGACATTATTTATATGGTGGGAAATGTGAAATCTATACGGATCATAAGAGCTTAAAATATTTCTTCACACAAAAAGAGTTGAATATGAGACAAAGGAGATGGTTGGAACTAGTAAAAGATTATGATTGTACTATACATTATCATCCCGGGAAGGCTAATGTAGTGGCAGACGCGCTTAGTCGCAAAAGTTATGGAAAATTGGCAAGTTTGATCACAACCCAAAAAGATTTAATCAATGAGTTTGAAAAGTTGAGTTTGGAAGTGGTAACATCACCTACTGAAGGGTTTTTGACAGCAATGGTGGTACAACCTACTTTGAGAAAGCGAATAAAGGAAGTTCAAACTAAGGATAAGTTCTTGAACAAGATGAAAGAACGAGCTCTTGCTGGAAAAATTAAAGGATTTGAGATTGCTACAGATGGAACTTTGATGTTTGAGGGAAGAATCTGTGTGCCCAATGATGACGATTTGAGAAAAGAAGTGCTAGAGAAAGCACATTGTACACCTTATACGGCACATCCTGGTGGAACAAAGATGTACCGCGACTTGAAAAGAAATTTTTGGTGGCGTGATATGAAGGGCAGTGTTGGAGAATTTGTGGAGAAATGTTTGACCTGCCAGCAAGTCAAGGCTGAACACCAACGACCGTCAGGATTATTGAAACCATTGGAGATTCCACAATGGAAATGGGAACATATTGCAATGGACTTTGTTGTTGGTTTACCAAGATCAAATCAGGGAAACCAAGCTATTTGGGTTATAGTTGATCGTTTAACCAAATCAGCTCATTTCTTGCCAATTAAGATGACATATAGTCTGGAAAGGTTAGCAGAGTTGTATATAAGGGAGATTGTGAGACTACATGGTGTACCAGTGACTATTGTTTCGGATCGAGACACGAGGTTTACCTCCAAGTTCTGGAAGAGTCTACAAAATGCTATGGGAACGAGGTTAAACTTTAGTACAGCATATCATCCTCAGACTGATGGACAGTCTGAGAGAACTATCCAGATATTAGAGGATATGTTAAGAGCTTGCATTTTGGATTTCGAAGGTAGTTGGGAAAAATTTCTGCCATTAGTTGAGTTTGCTTACAATAATAGTTATCAGACAACTATCGGAATGGCTCCATATGAAGCCTTATACGGAAGGAAGTGCAGATCTCCCATCCGTTGGGATGAGGTAGGTGAAAAAAAAGTTCTTGGTCCTGAATTGGTGGAACAAACTGTGGAAATTGTGGAAAAGATCCGAGGCAGAATAAAGTCAGCACAAGATAGACAAAAGTCTTATGCTGATCAGAGACGGAAGGAATTAAGTTTTGAAGTTGGAGAAAAGGTATTCCTCAAAACTACTCCAACCAAAGGAGTTGTAAGGTTTGGAGAGAAGGGTAAACTCCGACCGAGGTACATTGGACCATTTGAGATTTTGGAACGAATCGGGGATGTAGCATATCGATTAGCACTACCACCTTCTTTGGTAACAGTGCATAATGTATTTCATGTGTCTATGCTAAGGAAATACGTCCACGACCCAAACCACGTGGTCAATTATGAAACACTGGAAGTAAATAAAGACTTGACCTATGAAGAAAAACCTATAGCCATTTTGGAGAGGAAAGTGCATAAGTTTAGAAAACATGATATGGCATTGGTCAAGGTACAATGGAACAGACATGGACGTGATGAAGCTACTTGGGAACGAGAAAATGAGATTCGAGCCCAGTATCCCGAGCTTTTTGAAGAATAAGGTAACTAAATTTCGAGGACGAATTTTTGTTAAGAGGGGGAGTGTGTAATACCCAAAAATTTATCTAATGGGCTTAATTAATTAATTAACCCGGCCCATTAAATATTTATTTTCTTACACCTATAAATAGATAGGGATTAACTTAATAATCATTTTTTTTCCCTCATAATCACAAATCCCGAGGTAAGCTCTCTCTAATTTTCCGATTGGCAGCCACCACCGGCGCCGCCGGCGGCGGCGATAAGCAAAAAATTTTATTTTCTTATTTTTCCCACCATAGTCTC
Organism: Apocynum venetum; assembly: GCA_019593545.1. NCBI lineage: Eukaryota > Viridiplantae > Streptophyta > Magnoliopsida > Gentianales > Apocynaceae > Apocynum > Apocynum venetum. The sequence continues at coordinate 319,969 of SRSM01000470.1, forward strand.
CCATATTTCAGTGTTTTATTTTTATTTTTATTTTGGGAAGTGGAAGGGGGCAGCAGAGGGGCGGCAGAGGAGGAGAGAAAAAAAAAAAAAAAAAAAAAAACGAGAAGGGGGGGTGGCGGGCAGAGGGAAAACCGAGAGAGGGAGGGAGAGGGAAAAGGGGGAGCCAAGAGAAGGGGAGGGAGAAACAGAAAGGGGGTGGGCAGAGGGGTTTCAGAGAGAGGGGGGGAGAAGAAGAAGGGAGAAGAAGAAGAAGGGAGAAGAAGAAAGAAGAAGAGAGAAGAAGAAAGGAGAAGAAGAAAGAAAGAAGAGAAGAAGAAGGGAGAAGAAGAAAGGAGGGGAAACAGTAGCAGCGGCGGCTGGTCAGAGGGGAAGGGGGGGGGTGGCGGCTAGGGTTAGGAAGAGGGGAAGAAGAAGAGAAAAAAAAAAAAATTTAGTGTTTTTGGGGATAGAGGGGTATTTTCGTAATTCTTTCAAAAACTTATCCAGTTTTTTGCAAAGTGGTCCCTAGAGTTTACAAATCCTAAGATTACCCCAATTCAGATACGAAATTTACATATTTACCCACAAATGTTTTAGAATTTCCAAATTAGTCCCCAAATCTTTCTAGAATTTTCAATTGACCCCAAACTTTTTTTAAAATTATATTTTACCCAATTCTTTTAGAAATTCCCTTTTTATACCACAAAACTTATTGAAATTCTGTTTCAACCCATATTTTCAAAAATTTCGTTTTTAGTCCCCGAACTTTCGAAAATTACGATTTGACCCCTGAACTTTTCTAAAATTACAGTTTAGCCCAAAACTTTTCCAAACTCGAAAATTACCTTTTTCATATTCCAAAAGTGTTCCCAAACCTTTTCAAAATGCCAAATATTTCTTTTAACCTTTCAAAAAGTCATTTTTTTTTCTTTTATATAGAATATTTATTTTATCTTTCGATGTCTAATTCATTGAATACATTCAATGTAGGAAATAAGGACTTAGGGAGCTAGATTTTCCACGCAACTTAGCACACGTTTATATCTGCTTTTGAGGTGGGAGTTCTAACCTTATTTTAATTATTTAATCATTTATATTTACATGTTATATGTGATATTTTATTCTATGATTAATTGTGCACTTTTAAATTCTTTTTATGATATATGTGTGCAATGATTTTATAATTGAATATATATATGTCTATTGCATATATCATCAAACAACAGGGGCTTAGGTCCGATAAAACAGGGACTTATGTCCGATAAAACAGGGACCTTAGCCCGATTCAACAGGAGTCTTTGACTCGATGACAAGCAATGATCATTGATGTTTACATGATATTTTTAGATATGTATATCATTATAATATGTCCCACATTGCTCCCACTAAGTACTTTGTACTTAACCCATGTTTTTCGTTTTCTTAATATCTTTTACAGGCTAATGGATTGCGATGCGGGGATGGAGAATGACCAGTATTTAAAAAAAATTTCGAATTTGGTTTAAAATTATGTTCATGTTTTAGAACTAAGAATATTTATGTTTATGGTTTTAGTTTCATTTGGTATAAATAATTTTATGTTGGCAAGGATTGTTTTTGGATTCAAATTTATAATCTGTTACTTTTGGGATTTTGATTCATCATTTGGGAATTTTGACTGTTTTAAAATTAGAGTTACTCTTTGACTTGCCTATTTTATTATATTTTCTATTTTGGGTATTTTTGGAAAATTAGGGATGTTACAGTTGGTATCAGTATGAATAGTGATTTGATTATTCTCTTGCTTTATGTTGATGACATGTTGATTGTTGGCCATGATTCTAGCAAGATTGACAGGTTTAGAGAACTTAGCAAGTCCTTTGCAATGAAGAACTTGGGACCGGCTAGACAGATTCTTGGAATGAAAATATCTCGGGACAGACAAAATGGAAAGCTGTGGTTATCTCAAGAAAAATATGTTGAAAGGGTGCTTGAGAGATTCAACATGAGCAAGGCAAAATCAGTCACTACTCTACTTGCAGGCCAATCTGCACTCAGTACCAATCAGTGTCCTACAAGTGAGAAAGATAAAGAAGAAATGAAGAAAGTGCCTTATGCATCAGCGGTTGGAAGTTTAATGTATGCTATGGTGTGCACAAGGTTTTTAAACATGCAGTTGGAGTGGTCAGTCGGTTTCTCTCTAACCCCATTACATTGGGCAGCTGTGCAGTGTAAGCAGGTCACTTTCGGGAAGCATTGAAGTGGATTGGATTCTCGGGTATCTCAGAGCCACTTCAAGGGTATGCTGGTAATGGAAAGGTCATTTGGATGGGTATACAGATGCAGACATGGCTGGTGATATTGATTCCCGAAGTGAACTTACCGTTATTGCTTTAGGAGTTAGCCTTCAGAATGTCGGGATAGATTACCTTTCTTCTTTCTCAGATTGTGCAGGAGCAGTGTACGAGTTTCCTCGCCTAGTATAGCTGCGCTTTCTTTTCTTCTTCTTGGTCTAGTCTCCCCTAAAGAAGCTAGAGCAAGGCCTAATTGAAAATGAAGCGAATTTATGATTGTGTCATAAAGACCCTTATGCCCACGTCCCAATCGTCCCCCCGGAGGAACATGTGCATCTAAAAGATCTTTCATACTTTGCCCATCCCGAAATTGGTTCTATACATATGACCAGCAATGAGAAAAAAAATGCAATAGCTAAATGATGATGAGCAATATCAGTCAGCCATAAACTTTGCGTTTGTGGATGAAATCCTCCGAGACGTTTGAACTTGCCTTAGATGAGTGCGTGTCCATCCTTCATTCTGAAATATTCACTGGAGCTGGATCAGTCCCTTCGCCTTACCCTTTTAATAGAATAATTGAATCTTGTATATGACGGACTCCTCGCGCCTATAATCTAGAATCTAGTTTGCGGGACTAAGGGTTTTTCCCTGGCGCCTACGTAAAATAAAATGACTTGTATCAATCCGCTCCAGCAGTCGTAGGGTAATTGATCTAGTTTAGTCCAGTAGAAGATATTGGCTTATTCGATAAGATATTCTAGTAAGGGAATACATTTACATTATATAGTAATATGGGAATGCAATCTGCTTAGTATCTACTAAGGGGATTTCGAGCCTGCAAAAATCTATGTGAACAACTAGGAAGTATGCGCCCTTATTTAGTGATTATTAAGGATCGATTGCTAAGAGCACTTTTTGATCGGCTAGCTTATTCTACTTATTCTTATTATTCCTAAGCTCTTCCTTCCCCATTTGCCCTGCTCTGAACAGCGGCAACAACCAGTGATGGCATACTATTATTATAAGAAAGAAGCATCTACCCGAGGAGCCACCAAAGGGAGTCTGCGACTTCTTGCTTGCTGGTTACCGCTTTAGCGACTTTCACTTTATATTCAAGCTATTTTCATTTTAGTAGTAAATCGCCCCGGCTTCGAAAGAAAGAAAAAGGTGCATGCCGCACTCACGAGGGGCAGCCTCTCTGAGTTCTATTCCGAACACAGTAGTTTGAGTGGATCCATTCTCTTCCTTTTTTGTAACCTCTTTCTATTAATCAATTAAGTTGAAATGGAACGGGAACCCCAGAATCTCATTCATTCTCTTTGCCAGTTCAGTGCTACCCTTCCTTTACTTTGACTTTAGGGCAATCTTAACTCGCTTCGTCGTCATGATCGGGGGAACTCACAATGCCCAGATCAAAGGCGAGATCAGCTCACTTTCACACCGACTCAATAACTGAATCCTATGGAAAGGGGTTCGAAAGCTTCGAATCACCTTGACTTGAGGAAGAGTGGAAAGCATCATAAAGAGGCGCGCGCTACGGCTTGATGTCTACGCGCCTTAGCACGCGCGATATCGCTTTCCTAAGCTAAGCGCTAAGCTAGCTCACTTTCTTTGGGTCACGACTGAATGAAATATTTAATTAATGACCCGTAAGCGAAGGTCGCTTCAATAAAGAAAAGGGGCTCCGTAACTCAACCTTCGCCTACATTTAGAGGCAGCGAACTTTTTTCTTATAAGTAGAATTTATCTCGATCTGGTTTCGGTAAAGCAATCCGTCTATCCATTAAGCTGAATTCTACTTCTATGCCTTTGATTTTATATCGAATGGAGTAAGGCGAGGTCTTGTCTTGGACATAAAGGTGAAAAAAGAAAGGGTAAGGTCTTCGATTTAAGTCTGCTAGCGAGCTTAGTGCGCTAGCTGGTTAGCTTCTCTTTGCTTGCGTCACAGTTTTATCAAAAAGTAGATCAAAAAGTAGAGGAAGCGGTTTGCGCAGTTGAATAACCTGATTCCCACTGCACCATAGACTGAAGCTGCTTGGGGGCAAGCTACTGAGGGCGGTCAAGTATAGGTTCCAGTTGTGGTTTTTTCAGTTTCTTTTGTTCCTGTGGTACTTAGAAAAGAACTTTATAGCCTCTGTACTAAAGAACTTTATTTCGCTCTCCTTCCTTCTAGTGAAGATCACTTCCTGGTTCGATCAGTTGTGAAATGAGATCCACTTCCCTGGGATCTCCCCCTACTAAATAGTACAACCTTCTCTTAAAGTAAGTGTCTTTGTTGCAGCTCTTAAAGTAAGAACAGGATTTCCGGGTTGCTCTATCGGTAAAGGAACCTTCAGCCGGTTAGGTTAAGCAAAGAACGCAGGCTACCCGGCTATCAAGTTTGTGAATCCCGTAACGTAAAGCTCCCCATCGGTTAAGCCAAAGGAATTAGAACCCCCTCTAAGCAAGAATCAGAAGCCGAAGCAGCACTCTTGGCTCTATTTTCTATGGTCTAGAGGCAAGCCCCCCACTTTACTTTCGCGCGGGCGCACTTGACTGTTTTATTTGATGAAGGTCGAGTGAGTGAGACCAACCTTTTTGGAACATCATATAGCAGTTACCTGTGTGCCCTTTCCACGGTTACTACTTTACCTACCCCACTGACCGTCGGCTTATATCTTCGGCTTAGTTGGAAAACCCTCCTATCGCTAAAAAGCTAGTTTTTCACCAGCACTTGAGCTAGTAGCTACAGCTTTTCTTCTCTTATCTTATGATATTTCGATTTAATAGCAAACAATGGTTATTTCAAATAACGTCTACTGTCCCACCAACTGATCAGTGGGTTCATGCCGCACAGAAACCGAGACCTGAGAAGGAGGCTGTAGGAGAGAGTCCAGCATAACTGAAATCATCTAAGTTGACAAGGACCCAGAAAAGGAGGATGCTGAGGAAGAAGGCTTCCGTGAAGAGGAAAATACAAACTGAAGCAGAGAAGGAACAGAATGTTGGTCTGATGGTGAAGTACCCAGCAGAAGGTAAGGCTGGGAAAGACCACAAGAAGTTGGAGAAGGGACAGACCTCGTCAACGGAAGTTTTCTTATGAGCTTTCTTTCAGAAGGCTTGGCTCCGGAAGATGACCGGATTGAGGAAGACTTTTAGGTTGGTGAGTCAAGCAGTCAGACCCAGGTTAAAGAAAATGAGCCAAAGTTTCAAGTTCAGTTAGGTAACTTACCTGATAAGGTGGATTGCAAGATGATCCTTACTTTGCCAAGAGAGTTCATGGCAAAAACTAATCAGAATGAATCTTTGGAAAGGGATGTGGTGGATACTCAGTAAGCTTGCCATGAGGTAGTGATGCCAAAAGTGCCTCGAGGAGGTTACCTGAAGAAGGTTCTTCTCATTATCACTGACGGTCTAACCAAGGAACTATGTATTGGAGCTTACCTGTTCTCCTGGTCTGTTATTAGGATAGGACGGAAGTCGGGGTGGCTGCACTGCGCTTTATATCTTAAGCAGTTTGCTTCTTCCCTTCAGAATGGATCGGTCAAGCTCTTCTTATCTTTCCAACTCGAAAGCCAGCCACTATTCAGAAAGTCTTTGTTAAAGCAAGGAGGCACGGATCAGGGAATGGAATGGAAAAGTCTTTGGATGAATGAATTTAGGTATCGAAGTAGGACTGTTTGACACTCTTTCTTTCGATGGCCCTATCACTTTGGAGCGATAGCCGGAACTAATGACTGGTATTAGAAAGCTAAACCTAGGATTCTACATAGCCTTTAAGTTAACAAAGGAAGAAGGGCTTGCCTAGATCTCGTATTCCATCTGCCATAGACGCTTTCTTTCTTTTTACTACGCAACCGGGGAGTGAGGAAAGCGGAAGTGGGACAGGAAAAAACCAGTAGCAAGAAAAAGCAAGCATTCCGGGCATTCCTCTTATTAAAGGAATCGGTGAGTGAAGACAAGATCGGATCTTTCAAGCTGAAGTCTGTATAGGACCCTCGGCGAATCGTCTGCTAATCTGCCTTTTTAGTAAGTAAATTGGCCTTTTTTTGCTCTCGGCGAATCGTCTTCTGTCCCTATGTTCTTTTTCTCGGCGAATCGTCTGATTTTGCGCAATTTCTTCGGCGAATCGTCTTATTGAGGGCAATTTCGTCTTCGAATTTTTGCTTTTTTTTCAGATTTTTTTCACTTTTTTTCAGATTTTTTCGCTTTTTTTCAGATTTTTTCTCGGCGAATCGTCTGATTTTTTTCAAGAAAAACGAAGTGCAACACTCGGCAAAAGAAAGTTCGACAATAAGGGAATTCATACTGCTTACATTAATACATGTCGAAGAAAGAGAGAGCATTAGTAAAGAAATCATTAGAAATCGAATTAAGGAACTCTTTCAATGTATCGCTATTGTCATAGCAACCGAGAATCATAAGGACGAAAAAGGAAAGCATTATCACGTCGGCATTTGGAATAGTGATGCATCCAAGAATACACTCAGGAATAAACTCAGAAACGCATTCCCTGAATGGCAGGGAAGAGCAATTGACGTTACCTTACACAAGGGGTGGGGGTCTATCTGTGCATATATACTCAAGGAGGATGAGCAGCCAACTGTTTGGGGGAAATTTAACCTCGACCAGATAAGAGCAATTGCACATGCCCATCAAGCAAAGACTAAAAACAACTCGGAAGTAGGAAATTTAGCTTTATTAAAAAAGCTAGAGCAGATAGAGGATTGGTACCAAGTTTACAGAGATGACATATTAGCAAACAAAGTACTAACCAACTTAACTAGAATGAAGCAAGCTTACGAGGACTTAAAGGTTGTAAAAGATATTGAAACAAATGTATTCAACAGAATTATAGACTATTTGAACAAAAAGGGAAACCCAAAGGAGTATGACGTCGAGGAAATACGAGAAAAATTTTTGGTTATAGATTGGATAGCCTGTCAGCTCTGTTTTAAGAGGCCCATCAAAACTAAGCAACTATTCATTTACGGCGAACCCAGTACCCAAAAAACTCTATTAATGAACTGCCTCTCAAAAGCTATCAAAATTTATTTTGCAAGTTCAAGAAGAAATGACTTCACGGGGGCAAATGATCATTATGACTTGTGGGTCTTCGATGAATTTCATGAGCAGGAAAAGACAGAGTTTGAGCCACATATGAAAATAGAAGAAAAAAAAGGAACCACAATGGAGGGAAGCGCCTTTGTAAATAACCTTTTAAAGGTACTTGATGGACAGGAGTGCAGGCTAGACTCTAAGTATGAACGCGTATTCAAGAAAAAGAAAAATACACCCATAATAATGATAGCAAATAAGCTACCCAAACTTATGGAGCATCACGGACCTTTTAGAGCCAGATTTTATCGCATCAGGTTCACAAATCAAATTAAAACCTTAGAAGAAGAAAGAGTTATTGCTACATTGTGGGGGTGCTTGCTAAGAAGAGCTGCCGCCAGTCCTTATGCTAAGGAAAGAATAACACCAAAAGAAGTCACCTTGAACTACAATGCCAGCAGCGCATTCATAATTAAAGTAAAAAAAACATGCAAAAATCACGAGGAGGAAAATGAATGTGGATCAGGAGGCATCACTCAGTGGGAACAGGACATAAAACTAATTGAAAACCCACTATCCAGCAAAATTAACAAACCATTTTATAGGCTCTTACAAGCAGAAAATATGATCATTACAAGGGAGGGAGACTTCTTAAAGGCAGAACCCCGAAGAATTCAGATTAGAAAGGGAACTAACATCCTAGTTTGGGAGATCTTGAAAATAGAAGATGAACCCTGGAAAGACAATGAAAACAAAATAAACCTCATAGACTTTGCTAGCATACCCATAAATAAAAGAGAAGAAAAGCAGCAAAAGGAAGAGGAAAGGAACTTAAAAAACATGTTCCAACAGCTAGAGAAAAAAAGAAGGAGTGAGAAGCAAACAGAGCAACAAGAAGATAATTGCCAAAGTGACCACACCAAAGAGGATCAAAGAATAGAATTGGTATCCCACATATTTTTTGATGACCTCGAAAGAAAATGGATAAGGAAACAAAATAGTGGTGATTCCATTAAGGTGGGGCACATTCAAAATGAGGAGGTATGGAGCATAATAAGACTACAGAGAAAGAAAGAACTACAAGAGCAAGACTACGTATACTGGCCTCTAGAAATCAAAATCTTTGATAACGATCACGAAATAAATGGGATGCAAAAGAAAAATGGTATTAAAGTCTTTCCAGCTATACTTAGAAACGTAAGAAGAGGAGGAGAAGAAGAAAAGAAAATAATCGAAAATTATGGAAAGGTTAAGGAAATCATTGAGAATAGAATGGACGGAAATCCAGTAGAAGCTCTCAAGTGTGAACTCTCCATTGCAAGAAACGCGGAGAGGCAAACCTGGAATACCGAATGCTGAGGAATACTATTGGCCCCTCAAAAATTTGAAAAAATCAGACGATTCGCCGAGAAAAATCGAAAAAAAAGCGAAAAAATCTGAAAAAAAGCGAAAATTCGAAGACGAAATTGCCCTCAATAAGACGATTCGCCGAAGAAATTGCGCAAAATCAGACGATTCGCCGAGAAAAAGAACATAGGGACAGAAGACGATTCGCCGAGAGCAAAAAAAGGCCAATTTACTTACTAAAAAGGCAGATTAGCAGACGATTCGCCGAGGGTCCTAGACGTTGGGGAGCTAACAACCGCCACATTCTCTTTGCCAAAAACATCGGCAGAACAATTGGAAGAAGCTTGGGCAACCATGGAAGAAGCATGGGCAACCTTGGACATGAGTGGAGACGGTAAGTAGAGTTGTTCTTGAACATTACCTAAGCAAGGAATGGTCGGAATAGATGATGGCAGCCCGCTATTCCCGTCACACAAGGTATGCATTTTTTGAGAAAAAAATTCAGTTTGTGCTTGAATTGGAAGCAATGGTGTATGGGCATGGTTTGGAAGGGTCATAAGAAATGAAGGGAGAAGATTTTGAGCTTTGGTTTGGACCAAAAAATCATCAAATGAAGAAGGAGGAAGACTAGAACTCTCGACAATACATACGAATTTTTCAAGATTTTTTTGCAGATTTGAATTCAAAATGGGTGTTGGGAGTGTGGGTGATGCCGATTTAGGCAAAGGAAGAGAGGAGAAATATTTTGTGATCAAATTTTGGCTAGGAATGGGTTCGGATGAAACTGAAAAAAGGGGTTTAAAACTTTTTGGCCAACTTTTTCTTTTTTTTTTTTGTTTTTGGTTCGACTTTTGGCTTGAAAACTGCTGGGCTTTGTGAACTTGAATGGTTGAAGGAGATTGTAGGTGGTGGGTAGCTGCAATTCCTTGATTAGAGGCTTGAATTTCTGACAAAGGCATAGGTGAGGAAGTGGCGGTTTTTTCAAATCTGGGCATTTTTGGTGATGAATCTTCTCTAACCACTTGCATGGTTGAATTTATCTCAGAAATGCGCTCGTTTTCATGTTGGTTTAGGGTTTAGGGTTTTAGGGTTTTAGGGTTTTAGGGTTTAGGGTTTAGGGTTTTTTTTTAAAGGGGAAAGAGACCCCTTGAATCTCATAAACAAAAACAAAGTGCAAAATACAAAGAAAGGAGGGGGACATGAACCGGACCTCCAATATGCGAAAATACAAGAATATATGAAACTAACCTAGAGTCCTCGAACAGAAGGGTAACCAAGTCTGTCCATGTGTATCAAGGCTCTAGTCCTATGGTGTAAATCCTGAGGTGCTAAAAGTATGTAAGTCTGACGTCTCCATCCCTCAGAAGCCAAGTCATCAGCAACCTGGTTTCCCTCTCTATAGATGTGGGAAACAGAGTCTCTGTCGAAGGAAAGCATCTGTCGAATACTCCGAAGAAGCATCTGAATGTGCCACGGACCACCTCCTCGTGTGATGCAGTGTATGGCCAGCGCGGAATCTGCCTCTATCCATAATGCAGTCAGTCCCAAATCTCGAGCCAAAAGGAGACCATCGAAGATAGCTCGCAGCTCCGCCTCGAGAATGGTGCAAGACCCGTAAAACGAACAAAAGGCCCGAATGCATCGTCCGTCACTGTCTCTGATCATCCCACCACCGCTAGCCATCCCTTCCTTAACACATCCGTCGGTGTTCACCTTGTGGGATCCCATAGACGGTCTGTGCCAGGAGACGAGGATGGGCAGGGGGCGAGGAGGGGCAGATAGTGTGACACCAAATAACGGAGCGAAGTCTGTGTCTCCGTACCAATGCGTGTGCCGCCAAATGAAGGAATGAAATGTGTCTGTGAACCCGCCAAATGATCCGCCGAGGCTCCATGTCAATGCTCCTGTGCTTCGCATCATTGCGTGCCATCCAGATGAACCAAAAGATGAGCAAGGGCACGATGATGCGGATGTGACCCCTAGTGACGTGCTGGCCCGAACCAATCTAGCGAAGAAGCCGGTGGTGAATCTCGTCTTGCTGACACACCGGCACCTGCAAAATAAAAGAAAAATGAGCCCATACCTGAGCGGCAACCGGACTGCCAACGAACACGTGCTGAAGCGTCTCCTCTGAGTGGCTACAGTGACACCTCGATGCCAACTGGACCCGGATCCGGTCCCTGATAACAGTATCTACCGGGATCAAATCATGCCACAATCTCCAGCAAAAGAACGAGATGGTCGTGGGGATGGAAGGTCCCCAGAATAAGCGATAGGGAGTCTGAACAGTGGCGGGTTCCCTAACTATCTGCCAGGCCGACTTGGTAGTGAACCTACTATCTGGCGTATCCCTCCACAGCATCCTGACCGGGGTATCAACTGATAACGGCAAGCTGACAATCCGCTCTGCCATCGAGGAAGGAACCACCCGGCAGAGGAGGTCAAAGACCCAGTACGAACCGTCTACGAAGTCAATGACTCGAGCCGAAGTGTGAACGGAATCGGGCAACTGCTGAGCAAGAGTAGAGTCTCCCATCCAACAGTCATGCCAGAAGAAGATCTCACCCCGACCCAAAATCCATACAATGTGACTCTCAGCTCGTGGTCCAACCTGGAGCAGCCTGCGCCAATCTCGAGAAGCAACGTAAGTACCTGTAGCTAGCGACGGATGCGTCCCGACACAGTATTTGCCCAGCATAAACTGGGCCCACAAGGAATCCTGGGAACGGAACCGCCACCACAGCTTCAGGGAGAAAGCGTCGACGACGTCCTGTAGTCTCCTGAATCCAAGACCACCCTCATCGTACGGAAGACATAAAGACTTCCACCTACGCCAGTGAAGCCTGCGGGTCTGATCCTGGGCATCCCATAAGAATCTGGCAAAGTAGCTCTCCAACCTCTTCAAGACAGCCTTGGGAGGCTGCACGATCTGAAATAGGTGAAGAGGCATGGAAGAAAGTACAGACCGGAGCAAAGTGATCCGAGCACCCGGAGATAGTAACCGACATGCCCATCCCGAGATCCGGCTACGAACCTTCTATACGAGATCGTCATACAGAAAAGTTCGGCGCTGGCCCCGATACAACGGCACGCCCAAATAGGTAATGGGGAGCTGGTGATGTGTGAATCCTGTCAACTCTTGAGTCCTGCGGATGAAAGCAGGAGAAGACCTCCGTGGTAGAATAAGTGCGCTCTTGTCTCGATTCACCAATTGACCAGACACAGCCTCGTAATTCTCTAGTACCTCTAGCAGCTTACGAATGCACTGTGTCTGGCCGTTGGTGAAAATAATCATGTCATCAGCGAAGCACATATGCGAGACAAGAGACGGGGCCCCGTGCATGTACTGCATCATCGGGAACCTCGTGAACTGGTGAGTGAGAAGTTTGGAGAAGTAATCAGCGGCAATGACGAACAGCGAGGGAGATATTGGGTCACCTTGACGGATACCCCTAGTCGACCTAAAGAAACCACTGGGCTGCCCGTTGACCAAGACCGAAAAATGACACTCTGAGATACACCGTCGGATCCGGTCAATCCATACATGATCAAAACTTAAATGCTCCATAACAGTCAGCAAGAAACCCCAGTCGATCCGATCATAAGCCTTTGCCATATCCAACTTGAGAATAACGTTGCTACCCCGGACCCGCACGTTGAGCGTGTGGACCATCTCCTGGGCAAGTAGCACGTTATCCCCAATGAGCCTGCCTGGGACGAAACCGCTCTGCTGCGGAGAGATGATAATAGGTAACAGGGAACTCAAGCGCGTGTTCAACAACTTAGTGATAAAATTTGTGACCTTAGCTTGACCGAAATTGGAAGGACATAAATCTAAAACAAATTCTCCTCTCATCTTCTCCAAAGTTTCGGCATCATTAGGCTTGGAAAAGGCCGAGGCAACCTTCATCTCCATAGCCTTGGCTTCTTCAAGCTTCGATGATGTCGTGGCTGTTTTTGGTTTAGGGTTTAGGGTTTAGGGTTTAGGGTTTCGGTTTAGGGTTTTAGGGTTTAGGGTTTAGGGTTTTTTTTTTGTCCAAATAAATTCAAATTATATTTTGGCAGAAACTTTACTACAACAACACTACTATCCTCCAACTGAAATGAAGTGAAAACACTACACAAACTAAAAAATAAAAAGAACTGTCCTCTAACCATCACAAAAAACCAAAATGTGTGAGGCCAAATCCAGGCGTTAAGATAAGATACCGCATATTTGGCCCATTCTATTGCTGAGAGCAGAATATAGTTGATATTAAGTCACCAAATCACCAAATACAATTTCAATATTGGCTTACACAACCATAAAACTCATTTCTTCTTTCCAGCCTTGGCAGCATCTCCAGCCTTTGTCTTCTTTACTCCACGGATCTTCTTAGCCCTGTTCTTCCTCTCCTTCATTTGCTTCCTCGATTTCTCTACCTTCGTGTCAAGCCCATTCCTGATGAGCCTGTACTTGGGCTCATATTTCTTTGCATTTTCTACAGAATCATAAATCAAGCCAAACCCAGTTGACTTTCCACCTCCAAAGTGGGTGCGGAACTTGAAAACAAAAATAGCATTTGGGTCCCTGACTTTATACATCTTGGAAACATTTGGTCTTCCTTGGTGAAGGACGTCAATGACAAATTGCTTCCTAGAGAGAAGTCTATTGGTCATGAATTTTCTGGTGCGGATGGTTACTGCTTTGTCCGCCATGATTGCTTACGCCCGCCGCTAGAGAGAAAAATCAGCTTCTCAAAACACAAAGGCAAGACGCTAGGGTTTAGGGTTTAGGGTTTTTTTAAAAAAAAAGGGGAAAGAGACCCCTTGAATCTCATAAACAAAAATAAAGTGCAAAATACAAAGAAAGGAGGGGGACATGAACCTGACCTCCAATATGCGAAAAAAACAAAAACAAACATGAAAAGCATCTAGAGTCTTCGGACAGAAGGGTATCCAAGTCTGTCCATGTGTAACAAGGCCCTAGTCCTAGGGTGTAACTCCTGAGGTGCGAATAGTGTGTAAGTCTGACGTCTCCATCCCTCAGAAGCCAAGTCATCAGCTACCTGGTTTCCCTCTCTAAAGATGTGGGAAACAGAATCTCTGTCGAAGGAAAGCATCTGTCGAATACTCCGAAGAAGTAACTGAATGTGCCACGGACCACCTCCTCGTGTGATGCAGTGAACGGCCAGCGCGGAATCTGCCTCTATCCATAATGCAGTCAGTCCCAGATCTTGAGCCAAAAGGAGACCATCGAAGATAGCTCGCAACTCTGCCTCGAGAATTGTGCAAGACCTGTAGAACGAACAAAAGGCTTGAACGCACCGTCCATCGCTGTCCCTGATAATCCCACCACCGCTAGCCATCCCTTCCTTAACACATCCATCGGTGTTCACCTTGTGGGATCCCACAGACGGTCTGTGCCAGGAGACGAGGATAGGCAGGGGGCGAGGAGGGGCAGAAAGTGTGACACCAAATAACGGAGCGAAGTCTGTGTCTCCGTACCAGTGTGTATGCCGGAACATGCGTCCAATATGAAGAAATGAAATGTGTCTGTGAACCCGCCAAATGATCCGCCGAGGCTCAATGGTAACGCTCCTGTGCTTCGCATCATTGCGTGCTGTCCAGATGAACCAAAAGATGAGCAAAGGCACGATGATGCGGATGTGACCCCTGGTGACGTGCTGGCCCTAACCAATCCAGCGAAGAAGCCGATGGTGAATCTCGTCCTGCTGACACATCGGTACCTACAAAATAGAAGAAAAGTGAGCCCATACCTGAGCGGCAACCGGACTGCCAACGAACACGTGCTGAAGCGTCTCCTTTGAGTGGCAACAGTGACACCTCGATGCCAACTGGACCCGGATCCGGTTCCTGATAACAGTATCTACCGGGATCAAACCATGCCACAATCTCCAACAAAAGAACGAGATGGTCGTGGGGATGGAAGGTCCCCAGAATAAGCGATAGGGAGTCCGAACAGTGGCGGGCTCCCTAACTATCTGCCAGGCCGACTTGGTAGTGAACCTACCATCCGGCGTATCCCTCCACAGCATCCTGTCTGGGGCATCTACTGAAAAGGGGAAGCTGACAATCCGCTCTGCCATAGAGGAAGGAACCGCCCGGCAGAGGAGGTCAAAGTCCCAATACGATCCGTCAAAGAAATCACTGACCCGAGCCGATGTATGTGCGGAATCGGGCAACTGCTGAGCTAGAGTAGAGTCTCCCATCCAACAGTCATGCCAGAAAAAAATCTGACCCCGGCCTAAAATCCAAACAATGTGACTCTCAGCTCGTGGGCCAACCCGAAGCAGCCTGCGCCAATCCCGAGAAGCAGCATAAGTACCTGTAGCTAGCGATGGATGCGTCCCAACACAGTATTTGCCCAACATAAACTGGGCCCACAAGGAATCCTGGGAACGAAACCGCCACCACAGCTTTAGGGAGAAAGCGTCAACGACGTCCTGAAGTCTCCTGAATCCAAGACCACCCTCATCGTGCTGAAGACATAAAGACTTCCACCTACGCCAGTGAAGCCTGCGGGTCTGATCCTGGGCATCCCATAAGAATCTGGCAAAATAGCTCTCCAACCTTTTCAAGACAGCCTTGGGAGGCTGCACGATCTGGAAAAGGTGAAGAGGCATGGAAGAAAGTACAGACCAGAGCAAAGTGATCCGAGCACCTAGAGAAAGTAATAGACAAGCCCATCCCGAGATCCGATTACGAACCTTCTGTACGAGATCGTCATACAGAAAAGTCCATCGCTGGCCCCGATACAAAGGAACTCCCAAATAGGTAATGGGGAGCTGGTGATGTGTGAATCCTGTCAGCTCCTGAGTCCTGCGGACGAAAGCAGGCGAGGACCTCCGTGGTAGAATAAGTGCGCTCTTGTCTCGATTCACCAACTGTCCAGGCACAGCCTCGTAATGCTCGAGCACCTCGAGCAACCTACGAATACACTGTTTCTGGCCGTTGGCAAAAATGATCATATCATCAGCAAAACACAAATGCGAGACAAGAGACGGACCCCCGTGCATGTACTGCATCATCGGGAACCTCGTGAACTGGTAAGTCTAGAGAAGTCTAGAGAAGTCTAGAGAAGTAATCAGCTGCAATGACGAAAAGCGAGGGAGATATCGAGTCACCCTGCCGGATACCCCTAGTCGACCGAAAGAAACCACTGGGTTGCCCATTGACCAAGACTGAAAAATGACACTCTGAGATGCACCGTCGGATCCGGTCAACCCAAACCTGATCAAACCCGAAGTGCTCCATAACAGTCAACAAGAAACCCCAATCAATCCGGTCATAAGCCTTAGCCATATCCAACTTGAGAATAACGTTGCTACCCCGGGCCCGCACATCGAGTGTGTGGACCATCTCCTAGGCGAGTAGCACGTTATCCCCAATGAGCCTACCGGGGACAAAACCGCTCTGCTGCGGAGAGATGATAGAAGGTAACAGGGAGCTCAAGCGCGTGTTCAACAACTTAGTAATAATCTTGTTGAACACGGTGCAGAGACTGATAGGTCTGAACTCAGATCATCTACAGGCACCCTCCCTCTTAGGGAGAAGAATAATAGAAGTAGCAGAAAAACCCCTAGGAAGACGGCCCCCGTGGAAGAAATCCAGAACAGCCTGAAAGACATCCCCGAAGACAATATCCCAACACCTCTGGTAGAACAGCGAAGTAAAGCCATCCGGTCCCGCCACACTGTCCCCGTCAATGCTGAATACCGCCTCACGAACCTCATCCAGTGTTGGAATACGGTTGAGCATGACATTATCCTCGACAGAGACAAGTCGAGGAATAATGTCATCTCTGATCCGCTGCGGGGGCTGAGCAGGTGAAGATAGAAGCTCGTGAAATAAGCTCACTGCAGAGTCCCGAATCTCATCCTGGTCCGAAAGCCGTGTCCCATGCTCAGTAGTGATCGAGAAAATACCGGATCTGACCCGACGACTACGTGCCATGGAGTGAAAGTACCGGGTATTGTGATCGCCCTCACAAACCCATCTGGATCCCGACTTCTGCCTCCAGAAGCCCTCCTCAACGGATAAAGTACGGTTCAGCTCGGCCTGAACCCTGTGCAACTGCTCCCTGTGAGAGGGGGAAGGATCGCAGTCATACGCTGCCTCTGCCTCAGTGATGGACAACTCAGCGTCACTGACTCTCTGAAAGATATCACCGAAGACATGCCGATTCCACCAACGCAAGCCCTGTTTCAGTCGAAAAGTCTTCTCCCAGAGAGCAGCCATACCCGAAAGATGGGTGGGTACTGACCACTTCTGAGAGACGAATGACTGAAAATCATGGTGTGTGGTCCAGACGTTGAGGAATCGAAACGGTCTCGGTTCGGAAGAGTCAACTGTACACATCTCGATAAGGAGTGGAGAGTGATCAGAAGTATGCCTGTTGAGATGCCTCACAGTAAATCTGCTGAAGAAGGAAGCTGCCTCTGGATTATAAAGGACACGATCCAGACGCTTCCAAACCCGGTGGTTAGTCCACGTAAATGGACTCCCAATAAAACCAACATCAATCAATCCACAGTCCAACATCATATCCCCAAAATCCCGAATACCCCGATCTCTGAAGCTACTACCGGTGCGCTCACCATCATGAGAGATGACATTAAAGTCACCGTCGACAAGCCACGGGCCATCAATCGAAAGGGAGATATGGTGAAGACCAGCCCATAAATCCCTCCTGCCAACAGAAGAACAAGAAGCATATACAGGGGTAAAATAAACGGATCTGGGTAGCCTCGGGTCCTGAATAACCATATGAAGGAACTGCGGATGGTCAACAACAGAAGTCACCGCAGTCCCCTCTCTCCAAAAGCACCAGATCTGGTCCGTCTAATTCGCTAGCCCGTGATCAAAGGCAAGGAATCGACGAGTGAAAGTAAAATCACGCCGCATAATCATCGGCTCAATAATAACCAGAAAGTAAACATGATGTCTCTGAAGGAGCTTTTTCAAGCGCCTTCGAGTATCAGAACTACCTACTCCCCTAACATTCCAAATAATGATGCAACTCATGAGGAACAAGAGGGAATGGACCGGTTCCTGTCCGAGAGGCTTTCCTGCACCGGTTCTGACGGTGTCGGACCGGACAGGAACTAGCATCGCCATCATCAGAACGGGAGGTGCCGGTATCAATGGTATGAGCCTGCTGGAGGTCCCCAGAGGAACCTCTGCGAACAGGAAGGTGGGGAGCAATACTGCCAACATCAGACGAAATGGAGGCCTCTCTGTTCTGCGGACAGATAAGTGGACCACTATCTGCCAGAGAGACAGGAGCAGCAGGTAAACCAACGGGAAATAGAGGACTGGACAACTGTTCCGCCGTAGTCACTGGAGTATCCAAATGTGTCACCGGGGCAGGAACAAATGTGGCAATTGCCGGTGATATAGTAACCGGTGTAGCAACCACATGAAGAGTAGGGGATACAGGTGGGGAGTCTGGGATAATCACCGGGAAAGAAAAATGGGAAGTCTGAGGCAGGATGGGAACCGGTGTATGTGGCAGAGTATATGTACCAAAAATCAAAGTATTAGCGCCCAGAGAAAGTGTGGGGGCTGGAACGGAAGTAACAGGAGGGGTGACTGCAAAGTAGGACTAGGATGTACTATCGGTGCAATCACAGGAATAGAAGGTGCGGGCATATGTCGAGGTACCCATTGTCGGGAAGGCTGGGTGACAGGGGCCTTTCCCTTTCCCAGGGGGGAAGGGAAGAAGCTATGGGAGCAGGGGCTAAAGTAGGTGCTATAGAAGGTACTGGGGTATGAGTGGTGGGTGAAGGGGGAATAGGGGAGCTAGGGGGGGGATAGAGGAGGGAGTCGGAAAACGACCCGGTACACCACCCGAGACACACTGATCAACAGAATGTCCCAAATGCCTACACCGAGAGCAGAAAACGGGCAGGGTCTCGTAAGTAACAGTCTGCCAAAAGCTCCTATTAACTCCTCGATCAATCCAAATGCGATCAGGTAACTTGTTTTCCAAGTTAACCTCAACGCAGACACGAGCCTCACTAGGTCGACGAAGGTCGACGGTCGCCTCGTCAATGTGGAGCGGAATCCCCACCGCCCTAGCTAAGATGAAGAGGAACTGCTTCGCTCTAAGGTGAACGGGCAGTAAAGGGAAGGAGATCCAAACGGGAGCAATGGGGGTCTCCACGGAAGGATGAAAGTCGGTGGTCCACTTTAGGATGCGCATCGGGCATCCCGAAATGAACCAAGTCGGCTTTAAGAAAAGCCTCGAGTAATCCGACTCATGAGATAAGTGAATAAGGATATGCTTGTGATCAATCAAACCAGTGACATAGTGACCAATGAAATTAAATCTATCAAAAGCTTTACGTACCTCCACCATGCTGGGCTTCCGGTTGGAAAATTTTCCAACCCGGGTGTATCTGAAAGGCTCTGCCAAAGCTGTCTCCATCTCCAAGGGTAAAACAACAGCTGGCTCACCACAATGTTTTCTCCCAAGCTGAGAATCAAGAAGCCTAGGACAGCCAGCCAAGATCTGGTCAAAAGATTTCAACACTGCCCTATCTGAAAAAGAAACAGTGGGTCGCGAGGTGACCGAGGCATAAGTACGACTCGTAACAGCTGGCTGTGCGTCCTGAGGGTAGGGCGGGTCACGGACGGGTGCCCGAGCGCGAGCATTGCCAACCAGGTAAGATCCGGGGACTCGGGTAACAACTAGAGCGGGTGCCTAGGTTTGTGTGCCAGAAGGGCCCGCTCCCCGAGAAGGGGTCCGCGTGTCAGAAATGCCACCATGAGCCACCCGTGACAAAACAGGCAACTCAGTAGACATCCCACGAGTCGGAGCAGATCGGGCAGGATCCTCAGTTTGCGTGCCGGGTGGGCCCGCTCTCCGAGTTGTAGTATGCGTGTCAGAAATGCCACCATGGACTATCCGGGCGGGCCCGCATCTCGAGACACAACCGGGGCGTCGGAAATGGTCCCAAGTGCAGCAGAAGTGATAACATGAGTGGCAGCAACAAACTCCGGCTGTGAGAGAGAAATCCGGGAAAGTGCCTCGGTTTGCGTGCCGAGCGGGCCCGCATCCTGAGCAGTGCTACTAATAACGGGAATGGCATTTGGAATCAAGGGGTAAGTAACGGGAGCGGTAGGAGGGATCCCATAGAGCAAAGATCTAGACGCGGCCTCCGCCTTGGGAAGCGTGTCGACGGCACCCGCATCCCAAGTAGCGCCCTGAACAACAGAAACACCACCATTATCCAAAAAATAGGGAGTAGGCATACCTGTAACATGGTCATGTGTAGCATAAGTCGTGACACCGGGTGTCTCGAAAAACGTGCGAGGAGGGCCTGTTTCCCTAGGAGAAGGCCGAGTGTCGGTAAAACCAGTGATGTCTCCAAGTTCCGAAGGAGTCGAGTCAATGGTCAAAGGAATAAATTCCTTGGGATTTGGGTTTGACTTTTTGGTCAAAGGCCGAGAAAAATTGGAAGTCAAATTGGAAAGTCCATTTTGATTTTTGGTGAAATGTGTGGGTTGGAGCTATAGTTAGGCCAAGAAATGTGTGGGCTAGGAATTTGGTGATTTAAGGGAAAAGGGGTTTAAGAGGGCTTAGGAAGGGGGAGGCCCAAAGATGTAAGAGGAAGAGGGCTTAAGGCATAAAAATCAATGGGGCTTGAAAAAAATTGGGCTTGTGGAGGTATATGAGAAGAGAGGCCCAAGGAAGAATTATTGATGGGTTGACCATGTGGGCTTTTAAATTTTAATTCTAATGGGCTATGGGGTTGTTGGGCTTGAAGAGGTGTAGTAGAGAGGGGGTCCAGAGGACTAAATTTAGTGGATTGGGCCAAAGGAATATTATTTTGACAAGGTGGGCTTAAGATATAAGAGGTAGGGGAATTTGTAATGGGTTGGGCTTGTGAAGGTGTAAAAGAAGAAAGGCCCAATGGAATAAAATTATTGGATTGGGCCATAGGAAAATTATTTTGGCTAAATGGGCTAAGGATATTTGGATCAAAATGATTAATAAAGGGTTGGGCTTGAGTATTATAAGAAAGGCCCAAAGGATAGGAAAATAGGGTTTGGGGTTGGGTGGGCTCATTTAAAAGAGAAAGAGAAGGTGGAGCTAGGGAAACCCTAGCCGCCACCCTCTCTTCTCCAATTGTGTCGGCCGAAAATGAGGGGGGAGCTAAGGCAACCCTAGCCGCCACCCTCCTAAGGCCAATAGAATCGACCAAGTGAGGGGGGTAGCTAGGGAAGCCCTAGCCGCCTCCCTCTCATCCCCAAGAATACTTGAAGCCGCCATCGCCGCGGCTTCCAAGAGGCCATTTTGAGCAACCGAGATGCAAGAAGAAGCTTGGGCAAGATGGGAAAAGCTTAAGGGAGATGAGGTATGTGATAAATGATTTGTGTTTTGGCTTGGAGAGGAAGAACAAGAAGATGGTAGCCCGGGATTTCCATCACCCAAAGTGACGGTTTCTTGAATTTGTTTTTTTTTGAAAGAAGAATCAAGGTGAGCCGAGGAGGCTTGGGCAATGCATTGAAGGGAAGTATGGGATGAGGGATGACTATTTTGAGCTTTGGACTGAACAAGGAGATCATCAAAAGAAGAAGGAGGGGCCGAGAGCTCCTCGGCCCAGGGAGAAGCCGAGAGCCTCTCGGCCAAGGGGTTCTCGGCCAAGCTTCCAATTTTTTCATCTTTTTCTTGTAAATTTGAGTTTGAGATATGGGTAAAGAAGTTTTAGATGTAAAAACATTGGAGTAATAATTTGTAATCTTGCTTTGGTTCGAAATAGAGTGAATGGAATCCGAAAATTTGGTGACACAAGGCATGGTTTTTTCTTCTTGTTTCTCGGCAATATCATCTTCACACTCTTTTTTTTTTTTTTTTTGCATTGGCTCGATTTATGGCTTGAAACATGTTGGGCAATGTTTGTTTGAGTGTTTGGAAGAGTGTGGGAGTGAGGAAGTGTTTTGGTCATTTTGGCATGGGTAATGTCGGAATTTTCAAGGGTGGTTGACATAGATGAGACTAGCATAGAGTGGGGATCAAAGGGGTGTAAATTTTTTGAAGTAAACTCAACGGATTCCGGCGAAACCGTCGGAGAAGATGGTGGTCCGACGGCGGCCAATGGCGGGCCGGAGGTGGGCCGGCGGTGGACCGGCAGTGGATAGTGGTGGTGCAGTGGTGGTGGGAGATGATGATGAAACTTCACTAGAGAGAAAAATTCTAGAGAGAGAAAGTAGAGAGGGTTTTGGTTTTGGGTTTTGGTTTAGGGTTTAGGGTTTAGGGTTTAGGGTTTTTTTTAATTTTAAAAAGGGGAAAGAGACCCCTTGAATCTCATAAACAAAAACAAAAAACAAAAAACAAAATACAGAGAAAGGAGGGGGACATGAACCTGACATCCAATATGCGAAAATACAAGAATACATGAAACTAATCTAGAGTCCTCGAACAGAAGGGTATCCAAGTCTGTCAATGTGTATCAAGGCTCTAGTCCTATGGTGTAACTCCTGAGGTGCGAAAAGTGTGTAAGTCTGACGTCTCCATCCCTCAGAAGCCAAGTCATCAGCTACCTGGTTTCCCTCTCTATAGATGTGGGAAACAGAGTCTCTGTCGAAGGAAAGCATCTGTCGAATACTCCGAAGAAGCATCTGAATGTGCCACGGACCACCTCCTCGTGTGATGCAGTGTACGGCCAGCGCGGAATCTGCCTCTATCCATAATGGAGTCAATCCCAAATCCCGAGCCAAAAGGAGACCATCGAAGATAGCTCGCAGCTCCGCCTCGAGAATGTTGCAAGATCCATAAAACGAACAAAAGGCCCGAACGCGCCGTCCGTCACTGTCTCTAATAATCCCACCACCGCTAGCCATCCCTTCATTAACACATCCGTCAGTGTTCACATTGTAGGATCCCACAGACGGTCTGTGCCAGGAGACGAGGATAGGCAGGGGGCGAGGAGGGGCTGATAGTGTGACACCAAATAACGGAGCGAAGTCTGTGTCTCCGTACCAGTGCGTGTGCAGGAACATGCGTCCAATCTGAAGGAATGAAATGTGTCTGTGAACCCGCCAAATGATCCGTAGAGGATCCATGGCAATGCTCCTGTGCTTCGCATCATTTCGTGCCGTCCAGATGAACCAAAAGATGAGCAAAGGCACGATGATGCGGATGTGACCCCTGGTGACGTGCTGGCCCGAACCAATCCAGCGAAGTAGTCTGTCGTGAATCTCGTCCTGCTGACACAACCGGTACCTGCAAAATAGAAGAAAAGTGAGCCCATACCTGAGCGGCAACCGGACTGCCAACGAACACGTGCTGAAGCGTCTCCTCTGAGTGGCTACAGTGACACCTCGATGCCAACTGGACTCGGATCCGGTCCCTGATAACAGTATCTACCGGGATCAAACCATGCCACAATCTCCAGCAAAAGAACGAGATGGTCGTGGGAATGGAAGCTCCCCAGAATAAGCGATAGGGAGTCCGAACAGTGGCGGGCTCCCTAACTATCTGCCAGGCCGACTTGGTAGTGAACCTACCATCCGACGTATTCCTCCACAGCATCCTGTCCGGGGTATCAACTGATAACGGCAAGCTGACAATCCGCTCTGCCATCGAGGAAGGAACCGCCCGGCAGAGGAGGTCAAAGTCCCAATACGAACCGTCGAAGAAGTCACTGACCCGAGCCGAAGTGTGAACGAAATCGGGCAATTGCTGAGCAAGAGTAGAATCTCCCATCCAGACAATGTGACTCTCAGCTCGTGGTCCAACTCGGAGCAGCCTGCGCCAATCCCGAGAAGCAACGTAAGTACCTGTAGCTAGCGACGGATGCGTCCCGACACAGTATTTGCCCAGCATAAATTGGGCCCACAAGGAATCCTGGGAACGGAACCGCCACCACAGCTTCAGGGAGAAAGCATTGACGACGTCCTGTAGTCTCCTGAATCCAAGACCACCCTCATCGTGCGGAAGACATAAAGACTTCCACCTGTGCCAGTGAAGCCTGCGGGTCTGATCCTGGGCATCCCATAAGAATTTGGCAAAGTAGCTCTTCAGCCTCTTCAAGACAGCCTTGGGAGGTTGGACGATCTGAAAAAGGTGAAGAGGCATGGAAGAAAGTACATACCGAAGCAAAGTGATCCGAGCACCCGGAGATAGTAACCGACATGCCCATCCCGAGATCCGGCTACGAACCTTCTGTACGAGATCGTCATACAGAAAAGTCCGTCGCTGGCCCTGATACAACGGCACGCCCAAGTAGGTAATGGGGAGTTGGTGATGTGTGAATCCTGTCAACTCATGAGTCCTGCGAGCGAAAGCAGGAGAAGACCTCCGTGGTAGAATAAGTGCGCTCTTGTCTCGATTCACCAACTGACCAGACACAGCTTCGTAATGCTCGAGCACCTCAAGCAGCTTACGAATGCACTGTTTTTGGCCGTTGGCGAAAATAATCATGTCATCAGCGAAGCACAGATGCGAGACAAGAGACGGGCCCCCGTGCATGTACTGCATCATCGGGAACCTCGTGAACGGATGCGTGATAAGTCTGGAGAAGTAATCAGCGGCAATGACGAACAACGAGGGAGATATCGGGTCACCCTGACGGATACCCCGAGACGACCGAAAGAAACCACTGGGCTGCCCGTTGACTAAGACCAAAAAATGACACTCTGAGATACACCGTCGGATCCGGTCAATCCATACATGATCAAAACCGAAATACTCCATAACAGTCAGCAAGAAATCCCAATCGATCCGATCATAAGCCTTTGCCATATCCAACTTGAGAATAACGTTGCTACCCCGGGCCCGCACATCGAGTGTGTGAACCATTTCCTGGGCAAGTAGCACGTTATCCCCAATGAGCCTGCCGGGGACGAAACCGCTTTGTTGCGGAGAAATGATAATAGGTAACAGGGAGCTCAAGCGCGTGTTCAACAGCTTAGTGATAAGCTTGTTGAACACGGTGCAAAGACTGATGGGTCTGAACTCAGACCATCTACAGGCACCCTCCCTCTTAGGGAGAAGAATAATAGAGGTAGCTGCAAATCCCCTGGGAAGACGGCCACCGCCGAAGAAATCCAGAACTGCCTGATAGACATCCCCGGAGACAATATCCCAACACCTCTGGTAAAACAGCGAAGTAAAACCGTCTGGTCCCGCCACACTGTCACCGTCAATGCTGAATACCGCCTCACGAACCTCATCCAGTGTCGGGATACGGTTGAGCATGACGTTATCCTCGACAGAGACAAGTCGAGGGATAATGTCATCTCTGATCCGCTGCGGGGGCTGTGCAGGTGAAGATAGAAGCTCGTGAAAGAAGCTCACTGCAGAGTCTCGAATCCCATCCTCATCCGATAACCGTGTCCCATGCTCAGTAGTGATCGAGAAAATGCCGGATCTGACCCGACGACCACGTGCCATGGAGTGAAAGTACCGGGTATTGTGATCGCCCTCACAAACCCATCTGGATCCCGACTTCTGCCTCCAGAAGCCCTCCTCAACGGATAAAGTACGGTTCAGCTCGGCCTGAACCCTGTGCAACTGCTCCCTGTGAGAGGGGGAAGGATCGCAGTCATACGCTGCCTCTGCCTCAGTGACGGACAGCTCAGCGTCACTGACTCTCTGAAAGATATCACCGAAGACATGCCGATTCCACCAACGCAAACCCTGTTTCAGTCGGAAAGTCTTCTCCCAGAGAGCAGCCTGCCGGAGAAACAGGAACATCGGGTATACCCTCAGGTAGAAAAGGACTGGGCATCTGTGCCGCTGTAGTGACTGGAATAGCCATAGGTGCCTCAGGAGGAGGAATATATGTGGCAGTAGCTAGGGGTAGAATAGCCGGTGTAGAGATCGCAGGAAGTGTAAGAGATAGGGATGGGGAGTCTGGGATGGTCACAGGTGAAGAGTAATGGGGCTGGACTGTGGCAGGAATATATGTAGATGTATGCGGGCCAAAAGGCAAAGTCGCGGGGCCTGGCGTATGTATGGCATCCGGGCCAAAGCTAACAGGAGGGGTGACTGCAATGGTAGGGATAGACTGAACTATCGGTGCAACCACGGAATAGAAGGCGAAGCAGTAGAGGGTGCAGGGACGGGTCTGGGAACCCATTGCCCGGGAAGGCTGGGTGACAGGCCCCTTCCCCTTCCCTTGGGGAGGACGGGTGGTAGTGGCGGGAATAGGGGCTATAGTAGGGACGGAGTCTGAGTGG